>PVKB01001128.1:0-487283 GCA_004027205.1 Ctenodactylus gundi | reverse complement strand
AAAAAAAAGTGAAGTGGAAAGATCAATCAGGTCCTCAGGGGAAAGAGATGGTGCGGTGATGGAGAAGACCCAGGGGAGCCACGTGAGTGGCCTCACTCCCCAGTACCTGCTCAGGTCCCAGGAGAGAACTCAGCTGGCAACAAAGGAACTGTGGGCTCTGAAGGAAGTGCTCACCTTTGCAGGTGCTAGCCATCTCCCAGCAGTGCCACAGCCAGAACAGCCACAAACACGATTTTTGTTGGAGAGGAATCACATTCAAATGACAGCAATATCTTAACAGTGTGTGTGTGCGTGTGTGTGTGTGTGCGTGTGTGTGTGTGTGTGTGTGTGTGCATTTTTAAAATAATTTAGCCTTCTTTTAAAAATTGACTTGTCAATATAGAACATCACATTTTATTTTCATAATATTTTTTCTCCTCCTGTAGTCTACTTCCTCTGTTATTAATTTGGACATTGTAATCTGTGTGGGGGGTGTGGGGATCTCTGTCTGTTGGTGTATGTGTATATGTGGTGTATCTTTTCATATTTGTATTTTTAATTCATATCTTTAAAATGTGTTCTTACAGAAAACATACAGTTGAGTTTCTTTCATCCTTTTATTTATTTATTCATTTGTTTGTTTATTTATTTATTTTAGACAAGATTTTTCTCTGTTGCCTAAGCTGGCCCTGAACTCATTGTGTAACCCAGGCTGGCTTTGGACTCACGGCAATCCTCCTGCCTCAGCCTCCCAAGTGCTGGGACTTCAGGTATACACCACCACATCTGGCTTATGTGGTGTTAGGGAATCAAACTCAGGTACTTAGTGCTCGCTGGGCAAGTGCTTTAACCTCTGAACCATTCTTTCAGCCCTCATCTTTATTTTTTAAAGGATGATTTTGATGTTGCTGACAAGTCTTTCCCTCTTCCAAAGCTTTCGAGAAGGTCCCTTTTCTTCTTCTTTATTCCTGACAAAAGCTACAATTATTCTTATGCATTTTCTTATATCTAACTTTTCCTCTAACACACGCCTACTTATGACGTTCTACCTATTAATGGTTTTTCAACAATTTAATTATTGGGCATTAATGTGATTTTCTTGTATTTAATGTGTTTGAAATGATTGAGTTTTTGAATCTATGAGTTTATACTTGTCATCAAACCTTTAAAAATATTTTGTACCCCATTTTTCCTGGAATTTTAATTTACATATGCTAGATTTTGTATAATGTAACCACTAGTCACTTATCCCTAATAATGTGATGAATTGTTCACTTAATCTCTGTCTTCCTATCCTACAGTTTGCTACTATTGCTATGCCGTCAAGCTTACCCTTATGAATTTTTCTTTTGTACAGTCTAATCAGGTAATTACATCAAATAAATTATTTTTATGTATTATTTTATGTTTTAGCTCTAGAAATTCAATTTAGTTTTTTAATATTGTCAATTTATTTTTCTATTATGCTTATTTTTAGAAGGTTTTTGGGTCGGATCCAGGGTCTTGACCATGCTTGGTGATTTGAGTTAAAAATGGAAGCATTATATCTGGTTTTAAGATTTAACCTTAAATCGTAAGCAGTCATAAGCTCTCCTCAGCTCCTCTTTAAATCTTTCAGCATACTTGGAATAACCTTCAAATTCTGTTCTACTAATTCTTGATATCTATTTTTGTCCTATATTGATATCAATTGGTAGATTTTTTTTTTCAGCTTTTTATAGATGAGTCTAGCTTGATTTATGACAAGAATGATATTTTATTTTATTTTAAATCAAATTTCAGGTATTACGTTGTTGAGAATCTCTATTTTACTGCATTCTTTTAAAGACTTTTGTGATGGCGCACGCCTATAATCTCATCCCTCAGGAGGCTGAGACAAGAGGATTGCTAGGAGTCCAAGGCCAGTCTGGGCTCCACAGTGAGTTCAGGACCAGCCTGGACTATAGAGCAAGACCCTGTCTCAAATAAATAATTAAATAAATAAAAACAGTGTTGAACTTTGCTTTGGCTAACAGTTAAGTAACAAGTATATCAGCATTATCCTGTCAAGCTTTAGTTCAAATGTTACAAAGCTGGGTCTAAAGAGCCTTTGATTGAGAACATCACTGAGCCTGTGTCCAAGATGTCATCATTAGACACTAACGGTCCCTCAATATTAGCCACTCTGGCCACCAAACCTGACATTACCCAGGCCCTGGAGGCCATGGAAGTCGTTCAGGCCGCAGTGTCCTAGCTATGCCTCAGCCAGCATCATGTTACATTGCAAGTACAGCTGATGTTGAGCAAAAAGAATTAAAGGAGCCTCAAAGTGTATCAATTTTTTGTTTATTTTTGTATTAATCAGCTAAGACTCCAATAACAAAATACGGTAAGCTGGGCAGCTGAAGCAGAGATTTAGTCTTTCCTAGTTTTGGAGCCTAAAAGACCATAAGCAGGATGGCAGCATGGTCAGGTTCCAGCGTCACACCTCTGCTCAGCCTTCTTGGTGTGTAATTAATCACAAGACCTCTTCTTTGTGCATACTTATGGAAAGCAGGAATCTCTGTGTATCTTAGTTACTTATTCATTGTTGCGACAGAATACCCAATATCTAGAAAGATTTATTTAGCTCATGGTTTCAGAAGGTCCATCCATGAGCAGCTGGCAGTGGTGAAGGCATATGATAGCAGTCTAGCTGGAGGAGGCTGTGTGCAGCATAGCAGATAGGAAGCCAATGAATGGGGAAGAGGGCAGCTGACATATGTTCTTCCAGGTCCTGTCCCAGTGTTCTACCCCTTTCTGGGTCATCTCTATTGGTATAGAGTGGTATAAGTCACACAGCCAGTAATGTGCCACACACCCATCGTCTATCCCATGCCCCTAATTCACCCTGAGCCTGTAATCCACCCCTCCTGATCCGTCTCCACTTCTGAACAGCACATGATTCCATAGCTATCCACCAGCATTCAAATACATAGGCTTCTGAAAGACATTTGAGACCCAGAATATAACCATCTGCCCCTGGCTCCCAAGAGACTCATGTCAACCTCCTGACACAAAATCTATATAGTCCTTTTCTACAACTTACCAAAGTCTTAATAGTTCTAGCTCTGTTAAAAGTCCAGTCCCAGTGTTTCCTCTGAGCCCCTGTGAAATCAAGAAAGAGTTAAACACTTCCAATAAACAATGGCACAGGCTAAACGTTCCCATTACAAAAGGGAAGAATGAGAGGATAGAAAGCTGTCAGACCAAAACAATTTCTAAATCCAGCAGTGCAAGGGTTAAATCCTGGAGTTCCATTAAGTTCTGTAGCTCTGTGTCCAGCACTCCACGCAAGCTGTGATGAGATATGAACTCCAAAAACTTAGATGGCCCCCAGCCCTATAGCCTAGCCTCTGGATAGAACTTCCATTGCTTTTCTTTCAGGTTGGTCCCTCTCACGGCCTGTGACATTTCCTAGCAGACAATCCACATTTCTGGCAACTCCGAATTTCTGGTGTCTCCACTCCGCCATAGGGTCCTCCTGCACAGCATCACGCACTGCTCTCCTGGGGACACACTGCCTGGTCTCCAAGGCCTTCTTTCGAATTCTGGGTGGAAGCCTCCATAACCTCACAACTCTTGCACTCAGAGTGTCTGAGAAACCAGCACCTTGGACAATCGCTGTCAGGTTCCTGAATTTTTGTTGGCTGAACCCCTTGCCTAGTTTGTCCTGCAGGATGCCCTGCGATCTCTTTTTGAAGCTTTTTCCTTTCCACCCTTTAACTGGTAAAGGGCAGAGCTTCACACGGCAGAGGTCTAATTGGAGAACAGCTCTTCATGGCATGGCAGACAGAAAGCCAAATGAAGTGGGAAGGGTGAGGCTGCCGTGTCTCCTTCCAGTTCCAGCTCCCATGGTCTACTCTTTCCAGCCAGGCCCCACCTCCCAGCAGTTCACAATTACATAGCGATTCCACAACATTCAAACATGTGAGGCTTTGAGGGGTCACTCCAAACGGTAGCCTGTCTATAAGAACATAACCTCACCATGATGACACATCTCACAGCCTTGTCTCAGCCCCGTCATTGTGTTCCCAAGGGCCCCATCTGTACATATCATCACACAGAAGGTCGGGGCTTCGATACATGAATGTGAAGAGACACAGCCCAGACCACTTCAGTTTGTTTGTTCAGCTGCTTCATTTCTGGTATTCCACACGACACATCTCCCTTGCCGCAGTCTCTCTGGGCTCTTCCTTTTCCCTCTTCACCTTGGTGAGACCTCTGCACTTTTCTTGGGTTTCCTCATCCATCACTGCCTCCTTGCATCAGAGTCAAACATCACAAGCTTCGTGTCACTTTTTCCCTTGTTTCACAGTGTTGAGTCGTGTTGTGTTTCTTGTGGTTTGTTGTCTAAAATTAGTTATTGCGTACATTTTATTCCATTTCTATAATGATTACTGCAAAAGGACATATCCAGCAGTAATTATTTAAATTAGCAGCCAATGGAAGTCCAAGAGTATGATTTTCAAAAGTGAGGAAATAAACCAATGGTTTTGTGGGAAAATTTTAAGCAGAAGTTGGGTAGAATGGAGGTGAGGAGGAGGGATTTGAAGCATTGTGATTTTAGAACCAGAGCAGTTGTTAGTCATGCCTCAGTACCACAATATGGCAAAGTAATTTCCTTTCTATCTTCATTTGGTAGCCTAATAGTAATAAAGTGGAAAACATAGGTCAAATAATTTCTACTACTATACATACTTATTTATATATTGACTTATTAAGCTATATATACATTCAATTATTTATTCATCATGATTATCCTCTGGCTATTACCTACCATTAGCAATGTATGAAAGTTCAAAGTTATAAGCTTTATGTTGTGGCTATTACGAACTACAAGGAAGCAAGTTAATCTTAGGAGAAGATATAACAGTGGCTTAGGATCAAAGGACTTGACATTAGAATGCTAAATGTAGTTAGAATATTTAATGCAGTTAATGGTTTCTATTCAAAATATGAATATATTACTATATATTCATATATTACTATAGCTTAAGCTTTTGTATTTTTAGACAGTCATAAAACTATGACCTATTGAGGAAAATAAATGAATTCACCCATTTGTTTCTCTGTCAATGCCTCATAAAATAGATGGTTTATGTCTCAGACATAAGACAAAACAAAATCTTGTGGAGCATTTTCCCCCAAGTGTTCCAGAAAATTACAATTTATATTCTTTGGAATTGTTTCCCATAGTTTGAAAGTATGCTGGTTACTAAAGCATTAGGCAGAAAGGTGATAGACTTGGTGAGTCAGACAGAATGGCTTTCATTCACCTTTGTGTATCCGAGCAGCTCAGTAACTTCAGGAAAGTTGCTAACTAGAAAAACGAAACAAATAAAAAACAAAAAAAAAAAAAACATATAAGTTCAAGAGATATGGAGGAGAATAGCTGACTAGCTTCATGGGGGCTGGGGAGACTCAAAAATGATTCCTTATTTTCAAGCTTGAAGTCCTTGGGAATTTTGGCACCATAACTAGAAATAGAAAGAAGTCCTAAGGAGAATAATTTCCATGTGAGATATGCAGAATTTGAGATACATGTGAAACACAATGTGGGCTTCACTTCAATGTTGGAGCTCTTTAGTTGAAATAAATAGTTTCAAATTAAATTCTGAAGTTTAGGTGGCAAGTTAGTCATTATGCATACATTTATTCAACTAACAATAATCAGGTATTTTGGACTAACCTAAGTACTAGAGATTCAGAAATGAAAGAGCCATACCACCAAGGAACTTACCTAAAGCAGACACAGTGTTGTGCAAATACTCATCTAGGAAATAGATAAGGATCAGAGAAGACTTCAGAGAGATAGAAGGAAGTCTCCAGGAAAAGGCAGGAATATGTCAGTGGGAGGTGGAGAGGCCCTCACAGACGGAACATGCAAATGTGTAAGGAAATCTGAAAGCACAAAACTCAGGCCTGTAATTCTAGCTCCTCAGGAGGCTGAAGTGCTAGGATCACAAGTTCAAGGCCAGCCTGGATAATGCAGTCTAAAAAAAGAAAAACTCTTTGTTTAAAAATACAAAATAAATGTAGCAATCAAACAACAGCAAGAATTTTTGTAGCGTTTTCACCAACTTGATAATTTCGGGAACTTGAGGAACGCTAACTTCATTTCTGGCATTTTGCTTTTCCTTCAGTGACCATTCCTTCTTGTCATTTAAGTGGTGTTCTTCTCTGTTCAGTTCCTAAACAGTAGCACTCTTCCTGAGGTGGCTTCTTTCTATTAATGATGTCATCCCCATATCAATATGTTATAGCTTTAAATGTTATTTTCATGCAAATTGCATGCAAATAGATTTTCATTGATCTATAAGCACTTATAATCCTTTGATACTTCTACCCAGTGAATCCCTTCAAGGCGAAAAACAAAACAAAATATTTGATTTCCTTATCTTTTTCCAAACCTACTTTTCTCTATAAAAAGCAATATCATTCTCTGTTTAAATCAAAACTTAGGAGTCATTCATTTTCCCTTTCTTTCCCTGCATCTGATCAACCAGCACATCCAATGATTTTATCTCCAGAAGACCGTGAAATATTTTTAACACTCTCCATGTGGAATGCTAATACTCTAATTAGCTCACATGATGTCTCACAGGAACCTCTACACCAGCTTCCTCACTGGCTCTACTTACTCCGTTGTTCAATTGTTTTTCTGTTCAATCATGACTTTTAGGCAGAGAGTTCCTGGACCAGTGGAATCAAAAGCGGACTATAAAATTTATAAATAAGTGTTTAATGATAACTTTTATTAAAATTCAATCATTCATTCAATTTGAGAGAAACACAGGCAGTCATTTAGGAAAATGAAAAAGTACTCATAGATATCAAAAATGAGCATAAAAGAGTTTCACAAAGAAGAAAGATGACATGGGGAGGGAATAGCATGGTGGCCTCCAAAGCTAGATGATTTTTGTTCATATAACTGACAGTGTGACACTGTGGCAAATAATTAACTTTCTGAGACTCAATTTTTTCATAAATTAAAGGAAGATGACAGATACTTGTTATGGGGTAGTAGATGTACCACCTGCATACAAGACTTCACACAGTCTGACACAAAGTAAACACTCACTGAATTTTTTATGCTTTTAAAAAATAATTAGTAAACAAAGGTTTTGTACATATTTGTATTACTAATACAGAACAGTGATGTTCTTTTTGGGGAACTGGTGTGTTTACATAACCTATTATAATCATTTTCAATCCCTCTACTCCTTTCTTCCAGAAACTTCTTCCCTCTCCTAAAAGCCCTTCTCTATTTCCAGAGTCCACCTTCTAATCTTCTAGAAGAAATAGAAATGTTTCAAAGATTTTTTTTAAAAAAAGAGTTGGCTTTCAATCTCCTTTGCAAAATCAAAAGTCATTTGAAAGAAATAAATTGGAGGCCTTGGAAAGTGGTTAATAACAGCCAGTCATGTTGACTACTGTGTGTAAGGCATGATGCTAACCGTCTTCCACACACGTATTTTATCCTTTCAATAACCCTGTTTGGTCCACATCAACATTACTTCCAGATTATAAAGTTGAAGATTAAATTACCCACTCACACAGATAGTGGGTCGAGATTCAAACCCGAGTCTACCTAATTTTGTGCTCTCCATGGATGAATTAGGTTGCAAATCTGTATTCTGTAGACTGAAACTGAAATGATAAAAAACATATTAAAATCCAAATTCTTACAGTCCAATCAAAGTAGAATAAACTTCATGTTGCATATGTCGACCCTCATCCTTTACTGAAAAACACTTCATATAATTAATAAAAGAAAGCCAGACTGCTCCTCAGAGTTGCCTTATGACATAGTTATCATTCCACAGAGTGGAAATTTAAATTCACAGAGCAGAAGACTAAAGTATCCATCATCTTGAAAATGCTGATGGTTGACAGGAAAATCTATCCAGCGACAATAATCCCAAGTAAGTAACAATAAAGCTCACTTTTTTTTTACAGGAAATTCTAAAATCAAAATTGGCTTTTAAGGAGTCTTTTTACCCCTAAAGCATACTCTAAATATTTGCTCTTCAAATCTTTGTAAGAGAACTATCGTGTTTTTGCAAACATTATATAAAAATAACCCTAGACTGACCTGTAGGTTCGGGGCCCAATGAGTGATAAATCCGCTGCTCCTAATTTGGAAAGCAAAATATTTTCTAAAGATCACAGCAGCAGCCATACACAGAGGCCTACAAATGCTTTCAGAGGTGCCCCAGTAAAATCTTGACCAGTGCTTTGATCTCAGAGTCTCTATCTTTTTTGAACATGTCTGAATACCTGGGATTAGGAGGCAGGCAGAAGTCAGAGCAAAATTAAACAAACAATGGAGAGTGGCCAGCCAGGATGACTTCTAGATCTGAGGTCATGTGTTTGCCTCCTGACTTTCAGGCCAAGGTGAAAAGTGCAGCCTTGAGCTCCAGCCAAATATGGTATATAAACAAACGCGAAAGAAGAATTAGCTCCTGTCTCTGAAAGTAATGGGGACCCCAAATATCAATAGCTGATTTGTGAGACAACAGAACTAAGTCAATATTAGAACAAAAGTTACTGGCTGTATTCAACTCAACCCTAATCTCAGGTAAACTTGTAGTGAGCTCAATAATTATTCATTTCCCTGGCTACAATTCTACCTGCCTCGGAAGAAGCACAGATGTAGGGGGTACAAATCAACTACTTCTTTCTTCTAATCAGATTGCTTTCTTCTCCTTTCCTCTTTGACTCATGACAGATTGCTGCTTGCAGATTCTTTTTGTCCTAATTCTTGTGCATATAGCAGGAGCTCTGTGTGCAGAAAAAAGGCAACCAAGAGTGACCTACTACACTGCCTAGGTCATACGTTCCTTAAATGAAGACGGAGCCATCATGAGCAGGGTCCCCTGCAAGGGATAATGTTGATACTGGACTTGGAATTTAGAAATGTCCTTTCTACCCGATATAAGCCATCAACCTCAGACACATGTGACTCCAAGTTGATGGGTCTTACATAGTACTGGTGCTGTCATAGGACAGCCTGAGGACTTGAAGTCATCTCCCAGATCCAACAGCCCTACACCCAAGGCATTTTTATAAGCCAGTTCGGGGAAGTGGCTAAATCTCACGGTCCATGGTTTCCACTCCTGAAACAAAATTTACCCAGAAGATACGAGTTGAACAGCAACTTCTTCAATAAAGATCTCTTCAGAATATTTTGGTCTACATGATGAGCTTTTGCTCATCACGCCCCCAGACATCTATGAATTATAGATAAGAATATAGCAGAGACATCCAGATGAACAAAAGGTGATTGAGCATGTCATCTAGAGAATTTAACTTCAGCGCAGCAGGCATGAAGATATGACCTTCTAGGCTCTACTGCTGAGTGAACTTAACGTGCAATAAATTCCCTGAACTTTCGACCGTTTCCTCACAGAAAGGTATAAAAGCATACTTGCAGTGTTATGATGAGTAGCTCGTAGAAAATGCATGTACAATATTCAAGGAAACCTTGGAACAAAGGAATAGGTAAGTGGTCAATTATTCCCCATTTATTTATTTGATCGAGAAAAAAGAGCTGATTTTCTTTCCTTTTTTAATAAATCAATTCACTGATAGAAATGTAGATATTTTTAGGATACAGTGTAGTATTTCAATACATGTGTACTACGTAAATGATAAAAACTGAGAAATGTAGTATACCCGTTACATCAAACATTTATTTTCCCTTGTGTGGAGAACATTCACAATTCCCTCTTCAAGCTGTTCTGAAACATACAATAAAATGATCTCAACTGTAGTCACCCTAATGTGCCATAGAACACCAGAACTTCATTGCATCTAACCATGAACTCTTTTTCCCCGTCTCCCCCTCCTCATTCCGCCCCACTCACACCCCCTTCCCAGACTTTGGTGGCCACTATTCAACTTGCTACTTCTTTGGCATAAGCATTTTAGCTTCTCCACATGAGTGAGCATGTGCAGAATTTGTCTTTCTGGTTAATCTCGCTTAACATAAGGTCTTCTTTGGTCATTTTTGCTGATACAAATGAAAAGATTTCAGTCCTCATTATAGCTCTATTTAGTTGTGTATTTATTCTGTATCTGTTCCACCATCAATGGACCCCTAGACTGACTTCCTGTGTTGGTTATTGAGAAGAGTGCTACAATAAACATGGATGTACTGATGTCACTTCAATGGACTAAAATCCTTTCCTGTGGTCATATAACTGCACATAGGATTACTGGATTATATGGTGGATCTATTTTAGTTTCTGGAGGGATCTTCTTTCTGCCATTTTTCATTAATGGCTGTGCTAATTTACACTTCCATCCGTAGTATGCAAGTGTTTCCTCCTCTCCACCTCTGTCAGTGCTTGCTATATTTTTTGTCTATCTAATGACAGACATTCTAACTGGGTAGAGACAGTATCTCATTTCCACCTTGACTTTGCTGTTTTTTTTTTCTTTTGAGACAGGGTCTTGCTCTGTAGCCTAGGTTTGTCCTGAACTCATTGGGTAGCCAATGGTAGCCTCTCTCTTACTCTTGGACAAATCATAACAGAAAGGATTCAGGACAGGTTAGTGCATGGCCAACTGCAGGTCATGATGGCCACAGAGCCAGGGAAGTGCTCATCAAAAATAATGACACTATTCATACATGAAACAATACTCACGTTTAGGAAATTGATTACTGTACGTGACACGAAACACCACTTCAACCTAGTATTGAATGGCTCATTATCAAAATCTGCATTTTGCTGGAAGCTAAGGCAGGAACTGAGTAACGCTACTGAGAACATACATTTGAGATACAAAAATGAATCTGAATTTTTATAGAAAAAGTACATATTGTTGAGTTTATTTTTAACATTAAAGGTTAATATAATATAAGGAACATAATTTCAGGACGCGATCGTTACCAGGCTGCTCTAACAGTCACAACATTGCACACTTGGAGGAATAAAATCATACATTTTTTTCCCCAAGTTTAGTGATCCGGCAACATGAGCCACTGCTTAGGTTAATGCTGCCCCCAGGCTACTAAGGCTTCCCTCCCCTCGAAGTGTAACTGACTAAACATCATTTTCCTCTTCATCTTCCCTGGGGTTTCCCGGAAGCCATCTCATAAGATACGTGTTTGTGACGCTTATTTCCAAACATTTTCAGACTCAAGTCTCACTTGGCCTTACACACACACACACACACACACACACACACACACACGATCCCTTCTTTAATCCTCCCAACACCTGATGAGTAAGTCATTATCTCGACCTCATCATGACAAAATTAGTTTTAGAAATACTAAGGGACTTACCCAAATCAGTAGTTAAAAAGTCATAATTTAAACCTGAACAGTCTATGTATGATGTTACCCAATGCTCTAAACCTACACACACAGACAACTGCCTGTTGGATTTGCATATCTATAAATGGATCACTTCTACCCACAACAATTTAAAATAACCACCCACATATATATATTTCACAGATGGCCTGAACTCAGTTACCAATCAGCGGACGACCTAGGATTTGAGTACAAATATGTAATTCTTTTTGTTTTTTTCTCTCTCTTTTTTACTTTTCACAGGATCTTGTTCTGTAGTCCAGGCTGGTCCTAACTCACTCTGCCGCCCAGGCTGGCCTCAGATTCACAGCAATCTCCTGCCTCAGCCTACACGTACTGCGATTACAGGCATTGCCACCATTGCCGGCTTATGTGGTATTGGAGAATCTACCCTATGGCCTAAGCTTGCTATGTAATTCTTAAATACACACAATTATTGCACTACTTTGTTTTGCCCTAATTTTTCCACTCCCTGAATTTTTTCCCAATATCATAATTTAACGATTATTGCTGAGTTCTGATGTTATATCAGGTACTGGTAAGGTGTCTAATGTTAGCAGTTCTCTGAGAAAGTTTGAACATTTATTTTGCATGGAAAATTGTATTTGTGTTGTAAGTCAGGAAAAAAATACACAATAGCCTGGCATATTAGCAAAATGATAGCAGTGCAGAGAACAGTAGAGGTAGATTCAGCAGCATTAAATGCACGCATAACTGGAAGCAAGAAACAGACTGTGACATCTTTCTCCAAGGTAAGTGGCAATGGTAGACTAGGAGACAGAAAACCAGCTTGTGGCGAAGCTCCCAGGAACCAGTTTCCTCTGATCCAAGCCTGACCTTCCCAGGCTCCTCCCACCAGAGCAGGCAAAGAGGTCCCAAGACAACCATGTTTGCTGGAGCTAATCAGGTCCCAGGATGTTTATTTCTAGTGAAATATCTCCTCCCTCTTCCAGTTAACCAGTTTGCAATGTTGTGACAGTTTAATTCAACAGAAATATTACATTTCCCCCCTGAAATATATGTTAAATGTAATAGTTAGCTTAGTACGTCTAAGAGGGGAAAATGTTCATAAAGATAAACACTCCTATTTTTTTTAAAAATGAGCCAGTTAACAGCCATAATATAAAGTTTGAAAACAATGTAAAAAGAAGCAGTGTTTTTCTTTTCTTTTTTTAAAAAATTAAATCACAAGTTCCATTGTTTTATCTTAAATCCTAGATTCTAATATATTTCATACCTCATAGCCATTTTCTTATAGGGAAAATATAAAACTTTTATTAACCACTGTTTCCCCATATTTACTATACGGTAAATAGCAGCCGTAGGTAACAGCTCTTTTTCTCCTAAATTACTACTTCCCCTTGCTCCCCAGAGACCTGACTAACTCCAGTTTGATGAAGATCGATCCTCAGTCAAGATGTGAGAAGTAGGGCTCCTCATAATCCACTCCTCGCCTTGCAGATTGTGTGGCTGGATTCCAAATCCCACACACACTATTCAGGGGTCAGTCTCTCACACCATTCCTAGCTAAATAAAAGCTGTTTCTTAAGAGGGTCCCTGCTAATGCTGCTTATTAAGATGAGTTCTTGAATACTGCCTCTCTCGTAGCTAACAGCAGACTAAGGGTTTAAGTCCAAATGAATCAGAAACAGATGGCGCTCTCTTTGTGGTGCAAGGGAACAGTGCTACAGGCAAAGCATGCTCTGAGGACTGGCGGAAGGCAATGTTCAGTGGATCAATGGTCCTCCATGAAGACGAAAGACAAGCTTCTCTGACCTTGAGTTCTGCAGCCACGGGTTCCCAAGGAGAACACCAGAGCATTCTGGAAACTAATAGGAGAAGGCTATCAATGCACTGTTTCTCCACATTTTCTCCCAAACCTCCAACACTTAATGTTGTTTCTTTTCCTTTATTTGTTTAGTTTTGCTAAGACTCCCCCATTGCCTTTTTTCAAAAAAAACTTAATATGCTATGGTTGTATACCATTAGGTATGTAGAGATAGATGTTCAGTTATTGAGTGTGACCAAAGTGTGGTCTCAGGATTATATTTAATTAACATCACTATTAAGCAATCTTGATGTCAATCTTATTAAATATCTCTAGACATGTAAGGAAAATTTATAAACGCTTTTTTCATTTTTATGTTGTCTTTATGGGCTATGTACATTCATGTTAAGAAAAAGAGGGGAGAGAAGATATCCAGCCTAGCTAGGATTTGATTTAGAAATTGAAATCCAGTTTAGAGAAGCCACTTCACTTTTCTCAATTCTAGTTTTTTTTTAAATCTATACAATATGGGAATGATATTATTGTTAAAAGAGGTCTATGGTAAAAATAAAATGAAACATTGGGCTGATGACTTTGGAAATTGTTGTATTTAAGCTACTTTAATTTGAATTAAGAACAGTTCTCTTAGAGGTTATCTACATTTTAACATCAGGATATTTTTCACTCTTTCCTTACTGACTTTGGAATATTACTTCTCCTCCTACAGACTGAAACGGAATGGGTAATTCAAATATCCACTTTACATACTTGTATCTGTGGTTCCCTAGAGAAGTTTTCTGAGACTCTCCCTTTCACACTCTGGCCCTTCTACAGGAGGTAAAAATCATACGATAAGGCCTCACTTTACTGCCTATAAAACTAGGGACTACTCCTTCCACACTAGGCTGCTGAAACTATTTGTCCCACTATTGTCCCACCTCTCAGGGCCACCCAAAGGCCTCCTGATCTTGTTCTGAAACGATCTGGCTCTGGGCATGGAGTGTGCCTTTGAGGTATAGGCGCATTTCAAATCCATTAGGCCAAGACAAACAAAGAGGATTGCCAAGACCCCAGATAGGAATACTCACTTGGAACGGGTCTCAAGGCCACATGGTAGAATGACCCGGTGCACGGGCTGCAGGTACCAGGCCCAAGTTTTAGTACCTGTGCCTGCTGCCTACGTGACCTTCACAAGTCGCTTCTCTGGGCATCAATCCATCATCAGCGAAATGGGCATAACAATTCTAGACCTTCCAACCTCAACAGAAATGAAGAAATTTAGATAACATTAATGATAATAATAATAATTACAAAAGCAGGATGTGCAGTGTTGAGCATCACACATATGCCCAGGGGTATAGCAAGACCGACATTGCTTCTCAGCTGGCAAATGAGGGACATTGCAGGACAGACATACATGCCGTCGCCTTTTGTTTGATCTCTTCTGGGTTGTCATCATGAAATCTTGGCCAGAGCCGCCTGCCTGACTCTACCCAGGCCTCTCTTAGGAGCCTTCCCTGGGGGAGGGCTGACCTACATCCAAAGGGCTTCCGGCAACTTTCTTCTAAGGTGCTTCAGGGCAGTGCTCTTCTTACAGCCAGTTACATCCTCGTTGCCACAAGATTCTTCAGGTGAAACCAGTGATTGACTGAAGGCCAGAGGAGTCTGGAAGAATGGAATGAAGTGTGGCCAAGTGTGGTCACCAAGAAAATGATTCAGGGCATTCCACAGGAAGAAACATGGCTCCCAGAGAGAGGTACTGCCACAAGCCTTTCTGTGTAGCTTACATTCACCAATGTTGTCATATTCAGCTCAATTACTTAAGGTTCACTATGACCACATTCTCAGCATGCGGGATATTACCCCAAATGAAATCCTGCAGACAACAGGAGGAGAAGGTGGCATGGGAAGGGAAGGAGGAGGGAGACAAAACTGAGAATACAGAGAAACAAGGCACAAGAGAACAAAGAGGGACAATGGTCCTCACACAGGGAAGCCGCGTGCTTTGTACAGAACAATCACTAAGCTGTGCCCAATGTTGGTGAAAACAAAGTTCACAATAGTACAAAAGCATTTTCTGTTTCCACCCACATCACAGCTATATTTCAAGTCAAACACTCCTTAATTAAACCGAACCTCTAAAATCTCAATCAATGCTTCTTTGAAAAAATAGCATTGGAATAATTTTTAATATATATGTGTGTGTGTGTGTGTGTGTGTGTGTGTGTGTGCGCGCGCGCGCGCGCGCATGTGTGTATCAGGTGGGAAAAATGTCTCCTTCCCAGTGTCTGGACCCTGTTCACTGCAGGAACCTTTATAGGGAGGCCGACAGAAACACGCCAGTTCAGGTTTCCTGAGGCCTCCTCTTGTCTAGAGTCTGGTCACAGAGTGACGTTGGATGTATTTCAGAGGCTGATTACAGCCTTCACAGATGCCAGTTTATATCACTTCCATGACTATTAATTTAAGAAAAACATTTGCCTGGGAGAGGAAAAAAGGGAAAGCCGTGGCATAGCACTCCTATTTTTCCACAGAGAGGTTCTGTCTCCATAGGTCCTGTCCTTTGTCCTGAAGTCGACAAGTTTGAGACTGGGCAGAAGTATGAGGGTCAGACAACTTGGGAAACACACATTCGAGTCTTTCAAATGGGTAACTATGCACAAACCTTGGTCACAGTGATGGCAGAAGTCTACTGTGAAGTCCCCATTCCCACTGTTCAAGTGATAAATGACCCCCAGGCTGCTCTCCCTAGAGCCGAACAGGGCCTGACTCTGGACAAAGGCCAGGCAAAACACAAGAAGATTTATAAGAGCCAGAGGCGGGGTGAGGAAGAGCCACAGGGCATGGGGAAACGGCCACAGGAGGAAGTGGGGTGCCTTTTAGGAGCTCCGTGTTACTTTATGACAAGTGGGTAAGGCCAAAGGGAAGGCCAGGGCCTGGCAAGGAATGCATGATCGCTGTCAAACAGCCCAGTGGGGAGAAACCTCCGTGGGCCTGGCTCCATGGAAAGACAGCACTGGCCTTCAAATCCCATCTGCCTCCTTTATTCACCCCAGTTCCTTCTAAACAGACACCAGGAAAGGAATGTATTTAAAATGAAAGAGACAAATGGAGACAGAGAAGAATGGTCATGTGCTGTGAGATTAAAAGGCATGATGGTACAATTAAAGATATTTACCAGAGAAATTTGAGCCCCATTACATGCTGGCGTACAGTATGTGAGGAAGAGCTGGTTTATATCATTAAAGACAAAACCCAGGTCTATAGGTAAGCTTTAAGAACAATAAACATCCTGAATTCAAGAATAAGTCTGTCAAATGAAGGGATATTGATTTTGGAACAAGGAATATTATGTCAAACAACATTAGTTTAATTGATCTGAATTTAGTTTAAGTACTAAAAGCATTTATATACAAACAGAAAATGAAAATTAACTGCAGCTGAGTCCCACCGCTAGCTTTCAGGGGCCTTGGTGAGGATGTGGACCTGGCATGGGACAAGTCTGGTTACGGTCCTGTGCTTGCTACACAGGCCTGGGGTTTCTTCTGAGCACGACAAAGGGGGAGGCAATGTGCTTTTTCTCAGAGGCAGGAACATTTAACACCGGCCCTTGACTTTTCAAAACACACAAATCCCGTTTCTTGCTCTGAAGGAATTCATAAGAGGAAGAGAGGAGGCCAGCAGAACAGCCCTGGGCAGGGAGAGAGGGCTTCTGTCCTGCAGAGAGCAGATGGACCGACTCGCTGTGACGACGTGGCCTATCTGTACCAATGCCCACTTGCAGCCCCTGGCTCTGAACAGAGCTTCCCCTTTCCTCCTATCCTAGGCCCAGGAGCCCCAGGTAGAGTTCTGGAGAAGAACCAGGGCAGGGCACCTGAGCAGAGCAAGCTCTCGTGTCCCACATGGAAATGACATGAGGAAAGACCTCAAAGGTGCCCAAATCCATTTCCTACCTTGGGCTCTCACTTCCTTCTGAGAAAGCAAGCACAACTAATCACCTTTCCTTTCTTAACCCCACGTCACAGCCATTCTGCAGAACTTGCTCCGGGTTGGACGGTGAGAACACACAGGAAACACACAGGTCAAAGGCGAGTCACATCTCTCAGGTACCAACATACCAAGTACAAGAATAAATGCGGCTCTACTTATGAAGAAAGGGAGTGCAAGCTTCAAAATGAGTCTGGCCTCAGGCACGGCCTTTCCACAGACTCCTGTGAAAGTGTGAGAGTGTGATGACCCACCGTACGTCAGCATTGATTCCACTTTATTTTGGGAAGGCCTGACAAAGGCCCAGGGCATCTTTTTGTTTACATCGGGCCACCTGTGTACTTTTGCTGAAAGTCGAATCTCCTTTCCTACATCAAAGGGCAGAGGAGACTTGGACCCTTGAGTACAGCTGGAAGAAAAATATATTTTCTCTGTCCCTAAGATCCACTGTAACCATGGGGCACTGTATAGTGTCATATTTATAGCTACATATAGGAACATGGTTGTGAAAAACAACAGCATGGCCTAAGTCCATGGTTCCTTCACCACACTTGTATAGTTTTGACTATAACTATACAGGGTTTCAGCTCTAAAAAGACATTTAGGTAAGCTCTCAAGGTATCAACGTTGTCCCATATCTGTGTAGATTTCTTACTTTTGAAAGGCTGTTTGACCATTTGTATCTTGGAAGCATTTTCTATCAAAACGTTTTCCCTCCTGATCTTTTTGATCATGTGTGGCACATGGAGAGTGTATAATGTGGCTGAGGGTCAGAAGAGCATCCTGGAAAGACATATGTGACCTGCTAAGGACATACAATCAGAAAGAGGCAGTGGGTCAAGGTCAGAGAGATGTGACATTTCAGGAACACACATTCTGTGTAAAACACTACGTAGTGTTTTTTAGGCTCTGAGAACTAACATTCTTAGGCTGGTGCTCATATTCTATTTGCTTATGGGTATACATTGAGTACCGTTGACATGGTAGGCTTTATGCACAGCCAGCCCTGCTTCCGTTTGTGGAAACAGAGTTACAAACAAAGTTTTAGAAGAACCTTGAAAACAGGAACAATTTCTCCTCTAAGAAATACAGAAGAGAGACATGGCAGAGAAAGTATTTGGGAAGACTTACTCCAAGGACCTATCAGCTTAGACTATGAATAGGGGAGGAAGAAGAGACTTTCAGGATGGACCAGCAAGAACAAATGCACAAGAATGCAGGGTGTCTGCACAATGCTAGGTTGTACAGCATTTTGTACCACTGGCACTGTGGTAAGAGTTTGGCAAGAATCCTAGGCAGCTGCATTCATGACTTCCTAATCTCTTGACTGGTTGCCTTTCTTCCTTGAAACTCAGTATGGATTAAGAGGCAGATGGTCTTTGGTTTAAGTCAGTTTCCTTCAGTTCTTAGACTTACAACCTTAGATGTCACTTAACTTTTCCAGAACTCAGCTTCCCCTTGGCAAAATATGCAGAATATAACAGGTGTCCTGCCTACCTGCAAAAGTTGGTATGGAATGAGCCCTGGCACTTTAAAGGTCTGGGCTCTGATCCAGGTGGACCTACACGGACACTGAAAGAAGGGTTATGCTTTCTGTGTCTTAAAGTTAGGAAAAATGTTCAACAGTTCTTCATAAATAATGCTAGTCAAGTTACATCATTTTCCAGGCTTTATTTTTCTTCCCTATGAAATAGGAATGGAAACCAAGTGTCAATAGCTAAGATCTCTTCTAGTGTTGATGTTTAAGGACATCATTTAAAGTTCACTGGGCAAAGACTTCAGATTCCGAAAAACCTTGTTTCAATCTACCTCCTAGAGCGGAACTGCTTTATATGTCTGAACATTGCAAATGATAAAATATGAAATAAATATATGCACATGGATATAAACACATATGAACATAAACATGCATATATAATAATTATATATATATATATATATATATATATATATATATATATATATATATATATATATAAAATAGTGTGTATGTGTATGTAACTCAATTGTTCCAACCAGGACATCAGTACAATGCCTGGAGTTTCTCTTTTTCTTTTAGGATGTAACCTTTGGCCCAATTCCAATTCCAATGTATTCTGGGTTTTTTAATCTTGTTCCCACAAAGATCTGTCTTCTCTCTTTAGTTGAAAGAAATGGAGGGATGCTGGGCCTTTAGCCAAGCACTTGGGGGCCTCCTAAGCATTCTGCATGACCCCTGGGGTGTCACAGCGCTGTAGGGGTGAAATGAGGCTTATGATGGCCTTGCTGGAGTTCTCAGCAAGAATGATTCATGCAGGCCCAAGACTCAACTCCCAAATCTAAGTCCATAATTTCAGCCTCTTGAGTTCTGCTGCATCAAGGGCTTTGTGAGGCATACTTCAGGAAGAAGGACAGTATCTCTCGCTCTCAAAGAGCTAACAGCAAGAATATTCTCCCTCACTCTTAACCAACCATTTGTGTTTACAAACCACATGTGTATCTTTGATCCGGTATAAGTCAAAGCTGGCCTTACCATCCAAGCAAGTACTTAATGTATAACCCTTGCAGATACTGCAGTCCAGGTTTACTCTTTTAAAGAAATTTCCTTATAGGGAAATCAGCCATACTAGAAGGACTCAGGTTTGATCTGCCTGGAGAAAGGGTATCCTAAGGCTCAAAGGACATTAGGAACTGATGGATGTAGACTACTGGCAAAACGGAGAACAAATAAAGAGTGAAAGAGTTTCATCCTCTTATTTCCTGTGCTCATCATGATCCCATTTCTAAGGATCCCATTTCTCACCTCCAGCCTGCCTCTTTCTCCCAGCAATGGCTGCTTTCAGACAAGAATTTACTGGCACTCTCCTAAGGTCCTTAAAGCTGCGATACTTGATGATTCTATTTGAACTTCAACCAGTTCCTTTGGAAGTCACCAAAACACCCATCAAGAGACCAATGAATACACAACCTGTGGTACTTATACACACTGGAATACTACGCATCTATAAAGACCAACAGCATGGAGGCTTTTGCGGGCAAATGGAAGAAACTTGAGAACATCATGCTTAGTGAAGTGAGTCAGAAGCAGAAGGTGAAACATCGAATGGTCTCTCTGATATGAGAGACCCAGATCACAACTCTTAAGGAATTTAAAAGGAAAAAAAAAGTGAAACAGGGGGGTCAGGTAGGGGAGGAGGGAGGGCAAGGTGGGTAGAGGGAGTTACAAAAAGAGAGTGGGAAAGTCCTTGTCACCTTGACAAGATACGTAGGTGCAGAAAATGGTCAACTTCGCTGTAAACCTTAAATTTGTTTGCTCTTATACATATCAAGAAAATGGGAAAAAAAACAGCTAGAGAAATAGTGAGATTATTTGGGAAGAAAGATACAAGGTTCCTTACCTACCAAAGTAGATTTTGAGGAGAATGTTTTCATGGACACAAGGATCATGCTGCTCACAGGGCCCATACATAGTCACACATCGTAGAAATAGGCCCAGCACAGAAAATGAAGAATTTCCACAGAATTTCTATAGAGGCACGGCTGTGCTGATGATGAGCTTAAGTTTAATAAAACAAGTCCAAGCCGTGAAACCAGTGGTGTCAGATGTGAAGAGAACTTCTGCATAGTTCCTAGAAGCAGCTAAGGAAAACATTGTCTGCTCAGGAAATACGTGCACAAACAGATTATTTCAATACAGTATTCTGACTTATAAAACAGATCCAAGTAATAATATTTGGGAGCACGGAGAAGGAATATTTAACCAATCTAAGAATTCTGAAAATATTTCAAGAGATAAAATCTGTCCACGTTGCATTTGAAGGGTTCTTCTTGTTTGGTACAGTGTGTTCTTGCCCTCTGTCTCTCAATATCTGTGCTCTGGTTCCTGAGAGGAGGCCAGGGGAGTGACTGCTCCCTCACAGACAGGTGGGAACACTGGAGCAGATATGAGGCAGAAAAGTTACACAGCAATTAAAGAAAAGAAAAAAAATCGGTATTGCTTTTATGCACTTTGGAAAATATCATTTGGATAGAATAAAGATTGAACAAGGGTGTGGTTTTTTGGGTATTTTCAACTTGATCAAAGTGAATGAAGGAAGGTGAAGTTTTTGGTAGTCAAAAATGCAGCAGTGTTTAATTTTCTCCAACACAGACTGTCCTCTATAGAAATGTCCACCATGTGGTTCTGAACCACCTGGAGCATTTTCTTATGTGGTATAGATACTAGCAAACATCAGTAAAGAGTTCAACTAGGATAACTGACCAACTAAGCAAGGTTAAGTGTGGGCTGGTGGGGCAGGCGGAATTGCCAGGGGGACACAGAGGTTAGAGAAGTCTACCGTATTCTTTAAGCTTGTTTCCCAGCAAATGTCTGAATACTCCCAGAAGAGGTCAGAAAGAACTCTGGTCCATTCTTGGATATCATTGCACAGACTTGAATGAGCAGGATATGCAGACATTGACAATTAATTCTAAAACTCCACATCTAGCAGATATTTCATTATTATTGTAGTGAAAATCTTAACTATAATGATTTTTTTACCCTTAGTCAAGATCACACAAGTAACATAAAATAAGAAGAAATTTGGGAGATACACTTCAATCAATAGATCAGAGCTAGTATTGTCAGAAATGTTACATATAAGCTGTGCATAAGTTGTGAAAAGAGCACAGGATTACTTTTTCCATGTTTTGGCTAACACATCCTGAATCTACTTGTGAATAAATAACAAATCCAACTCAGGAACATCTTGCAACGTGTCGAGCCTGCAATACTCCAGACTCTCAGGAGAGGGGAACATCAACAAAGGAGTAAGTCCAGATTAAAGAAGAGGAAGACAATGTATAAATTTCTACAAGGAGTGTTTTGGATACTTAATCATTTTGATCATTATTTAAGACTTGGTGACCACTTGGAAGAAAAGCTAGAATTTACCTTTCAATTGGAAAACTTCTAAAGTGCAAGACTTAGAAATATTTGGAAAAAAAATTTTTTGGCATTTCATTTAGTACAACTATTGATACAATAAATAAGAACTGACTGTTCATATGACTTTATCCTAGGCCTCATCCCAGTTTGATAAGTATGCACCTGGTCTGTGCCAGTCAATTCCTGTGTATTCCCAATGAGAACCCCAGTCTTACCAAGTTAGTACTTTTCTCTCAACTTACTCATCATAGCCTCTGAAACACATTTCCTTCCCTCCATTTCTAATATACCCCTACAGGATTTTTTGTCACTGTTCTTTTTTTTTTTATAGGTATTCCTCCAAGGCACCTTTAAGTAGTAAGTCGTGAAATCAGAGTTCTTCTGGTTTTCCATTTTGATCTTGCCAAAAACATACCTGAACTCAAAGGAGGAGGTCACAGGTCACCAGCCAGTGTATAGTTCATGGTAGAGCTGGGGGAAAGGCACAGAGGACAAGGGACCAAGGAAGTTGGGATCCCGAGACAAGCCCTTAAAAAATCTTGTTTCCTTTCCAAACCTGGACAATACTGCACTGAAGCATGCAGTAAGACTCGGGGACCACCACCACCGGGACAGATGTGAATTCTTTCTTCAGTCTTTTTCTAAGCCACAGAACACTGTAGAATGTTCTTTGACTTTGGAGAAGAGTCCCTGATCATTTTGGAAAAATTTGAGCAATTCGGGTTGTTATGGGATGATCCCATGCTAAATGATTTAAAATCATAAGTTGTGGAGTATGATATGATACTGTCATTGCAGCCCCAAGAAGGAATGACAATAAGGCAGAGAGAGAGAGAGAGAGAGAGAGAGAGAGAGAGAGAGAGAGAGAATTTATTATATTTACAGAGTCCCAGAAAGGAGGTCACAGAATGTCATTCAGGATCAGAGGGGAAGACATTCTTGTAGTTAGGGCAAAAGACAGGCTCAAGGGACGAGTTCAGGTCACAGCCTTTAGGCAGGATGGGTTACACAGCTTAGAATTGGCTGGATGAATACCTCTGGTGGCTCTACGCTGTGAAAAGGTGGTCTTTTGTTTGACGCTACTGGGTGTTGGCATGCTGAAGGAAGGACCACACTGAGGAAGTATAGATCTGAATTGAGTAGTTTCTATGTCAAAGGTACACTCTGGGATGCCCTCAGAGTGAGCTTTGTAGGTTTGCTTGTTTGTTTTTGTATTTAAGGTATTAACACATGATAATATACAGAAAAATTTAAAAGCATACAATATACAAGAAAATATCACTTGCTGGCTCTTATTTAATTGACAAATTAATATTACTTGGAGATAGCTAGAAATTTAATTAATAGTACTTTGCAGATACAAGTCAGATAGTATAATATTTTCCACTTCAAGTTACTTTTGAACAAAGACTGATATGATTAACATGATGAAGCAAGTATTAATATCTATTTAAGAGACATTATCTTCACTTACTCATTTAATAATTAAAATTATCAAACTAAGACTAATTTGTGTGGATTTTGATGAAAATTTTGTCATATATATATATATATATATATATATATATATATATATATATATTTTAATAAGGATGTCAGAGCTAGAAAATACTTTGGAATAAGCCAGAAACACTTTAACAAATGTCATAGATAAGGGTAAAATTGCATGTTATGTAATGTTTCCCAAATCATCTTTTTCCTGAAAGCTATATAACATATAAGAGAAACTTGAACGATAAAAATTACTGATATGGTAACCCAACAAAATAGCTGTGAATTTCTGAAGTGCAGATTTTATTGCAGGCATCCAGCAATGATATAAACAAATATAAAGTTTAGGAAACTCAGCGCTAATAGATATAGCAATTAAAATAGCAGATCTTTTTTAAATAAATGCTTACTATGTCCTCTGCATCAAACTAAGCATTTAAAATATATTTTTTTCTTAAAATCATTAAAACAATTTGAATACAGTCACCTTCCTGTTGGTATGGAGAAAACTATAGTTTAAGAAAGTGTGACTTTCCAAAAGCCACACATGTAATCCATAGTCAAGCCAGCATTAACCACGCTTATCCAACACCGTATCTCTTGCTCAAAAACAAAACAAGGCAAACCCAAAACTTACAATGATAGAGTTTCATGGCAATATTAAAGCTTTGGTCAAGCAGCCTTCTTTGCAGAGATTCTGCATAAAAACATTAAAAAGAGTCAAAATAAGCATCTTATATAATTCTAGCAGTAAGAAATTCTACATATTTTTGATCCAAACCTAAACTTTGTTAGACAAATGTGTCATCAGAGAAGGCAGTAATCTCCCCAGAACGTGAGTGTCGTCATTACGTTTAGCACTGAGACTCTCAGAGAACATCAGTCTCGTTGTTTGTCTCTTTACATGAATGCCTTGCATTTTTCTGCAGTGCGACAAAGTCATGAAAATAGAGTGACATTATTCAGTTAGGAAGTGGATGCTGTCCCAGCCGCCGCCTTCCTTCCCGTCCATCCTTTTGGATCCAAAAAAAAAATAATAATAATCCCATGTCTAAAACCCAACTGTGTGAAAACAATGGCCAAGGTGAGTGAAACTTCCTGGAGCTGAAAATACCACAAAGGAAAGGAAATGGAGAAAGCTATGTGTGCACAGGCTACAGAAAATGTCCTGCAGCCTGATCCAGCTGTGTCAAGTGCAGGTGGGGAACCCAGACATTTTAGAGATAGGAATGGAAAGAGGGTTACCTATTCCAGTGCAGAAATATGAGGCTAGAAATCTTTATTAAAAAGGTCAGGCTTTAGAGTCCATCTTCCAGGACTTACTTGGTCTTCACTCTCCCTGACTTCCAGCAGTGTGGCCTATTTGGTTTTCGGAGGTATTTGTTGATTGTGGGACTGAAATAGAGTTTGCTCTAGAGTTGGAATGAAACACAGAGGAAACCAAGGTCAGTGTACTGTCTCTGCTGCTAGACTTGCCTGGCTCACAGTCAATAGCAGCTGAGCACTGGATTGGGAAATTTAACACTTGAAAGGTTTTTTTCAGCAGAAACTATGACTTACTTTGTAGCCTTAGCATATTATCTCTCTCTCTACATACATCTAAATATGTTTACATACATATTTCTTTTTTCATTTATTAAAGGTCTTTATTTTATTGGAAAGTTCTATTGTTTTAGCTAAAAGATACCAAGACAACACTGTATCTCCATCAATGAATTAGGAAAAACATGAGTTGAGTGTGGTGGTGCAGAACTCTATCCTAGCACTCTGGGAGCCTGGGGCAGGAGGGTCACAAGCGTGAACCTACCCTGGGCAAGCAAGCAACTTAGAAAGATTCTGTCTCAAAAGAAAAAAAAAAGGAAAGAAATAAGAAAGGAAAGAGAAATGGAAAAAGAAAGAGAGAGAGAGAGAAAGAGAGAAATGGCTGGGCATGCAGTTCAGTACTAAGGCCTTAAGTCTAGTCCCTTAGGGCTGGGACTCAGTAATCCTGGCACACTGGGAGCTGGAAGCAAGAGGATAATTGAAGAAAGACTATCCCACGTTTTAGCCTAGTCTGGGTAACTTACCAAGACCCTGCCTCAAAATAAGAAATAAGGATTATAAAAAGGACTGAGATGTAGCTTAGCACAAAAGGGCTAAGTTCAATACCCAGTATCCCAGTACCAAAACAAACAATCAAACAAACAACAACAAAAAAAGAAAAAAACAACAACAAAGAGAATGGCTTCATTAATTGTAATTTGAACTACAAATAAAACAAAATTAAGATTTGAACATGAGCATTTAGGATAAGTAGAAAAACAGGCATTATGAATGTTTATTATTACATACAGTTTGAATTGCAAGTACTAAACTTTATTCATAACGTATTAATATTTATACTGCCAAGTCAACTTCTGGAATGATAATGGTACTGGCTAAATCTTCAAAAAAGACATTTGCTAAATTACTAATAGGTTATAAACCTATTGGTTTATTACACATCAAACACGCAGCCAAGCCTGACCTTCTCACAAGAAAGTTTTCAAAGCTAACGAGCACTCAACTCACACGATGAGTATATTTTTAATGAACATTTTCTGTCATTTCCTTTATCGCTCCTCCTGCTCCCCTTTTCACCTGATCCAAGAGGGTAAACACACACTAATGACACCCTTAGCTTTGTCTTTAAAAACACCAAATTGATGAGCAGACATCCCAAATCCTTCATGAGGTAGGTCGTAAACTGAAAGAGCTCTTTGATTATAATATGATGAAAGATTTATTAACAAACATGTATTCAGCTAAATCATAGTATTGGCAGGTTTATGAGACCGTCTTTCCCCAGCTGACAGGTGGGGCCTGTAGGCTGCTGTGGGAATGAAAACACTAGACCCGCTAGGCTAGTGCGGTACATAATGATCTAATTACTGCCTGGCCAAGGGCCGCCCAGGGGCTGGGATGTCAGAACGGCTTTGGAGATTGCTAGATCCTAGTGCAGGGAAGGGCATGTGTAAAACGCTTTAAGGAAGCGCATTAAAATATAGAATACACTGGAGTCTAACTGAAGGGATGTCGTCAGGTGAATTTGCCAAAAATACTTAGTAAGAAAGGAAGAATGAAGGAAGGAAGGAGAAAAAATGAAGGCCATGGACAGTCGTAAGTTACTATGCAGGCAATTTTGATTCTCTGTTATCCTTTAGTAGAGATTTCACAGGGAATTTTTTTAATACGTAATAATTTTAGAAATTTAAAATATAGAAAAATTTCCTAAATATAGTACACTTAAGTCATACCCTAGGATTAAAGAAATACACATAAAATAAAGGAAAAATGAATTATTAAGTATTTGAAAGTAAAATATTTGTTTATATCTTTAAAAACAATGGATAAAAAATTATGCTTGTATTTTATGCCATTGGATCAGATGAATATTTACTCACTGAATATTTACTCAGAGTTTTAGTATTATTCATCAACATGGAAGTATAATCTTAAATCATGACACTTAGCAATTCTTTGAAATATTTACCAAATGACCGACGTTTCCATAACCATCTCCAAAATGCTGAGTCATTTTGTAAAGTGAATGATAATTTTCTATTGTTAATCATCACAGTAATGATTTTTATTCCAAATTTCTATGATACATTTTTCTTGAAGTGACATTTCTGTCCAAATGTTTACACATTTTGTTATAGTGTACATCTGATCATACATTTCCTTTTCCACTTGATATTGATCGACGTCAAAGAAATATTTCATACTTATAGTTACAGGTGATACTCGTTTAAAATGTGGCTTTGGCCAAATTATCTGCTTTTGTAACTTTTCATGCAATTCTTTGTAAAGATTAAAGCTGACTGAAGTCATAAGTAGAGTATTATGCTCTTAAATCCTGTGTTTAAAGAAGATTGAGTAGCAAAAAGAAAAAAGTAATAGTCCCTTGGGGCTGGAAAAAAGCTTTAATATCTCTTATTTTAATCATCTCATTGTTAAGAAAACGCTAACAGTTTTCTCAAGTAGTTTCCATAAACCCAGCATTAGCTACCATATATCTATGTGATACCACAAAAAGTTTCAAGGAAGATTCAGTTTTCTCATGTTAATAAAGATCTCTAAACCTTTTTCACTTCAAAAACTCCAAAAGCAAAATATGACAATAAATAATATAATAAAATAGAAAAATATTCTTCAGCATGTGTTTATGTAACGAAAACATACATTTTCAAGTGTCCAAATGGTCACATTCGTGCTTCCAGTGACTACCACTTACTGTATAAGCAATGTGCCAGTTACTGTACATACACATAGAGTCGCATCTTTGAAAGACATGCATCATTATAATAACTTCAAAACAAAATGCAATCAGATAGCCAGTTTGCCATTGTCAGCACAACTCAGATTCTCAGAAGGAGATGTCACCAGTGTGTGCACACTTCCACGAGGCTGCAGTAAAGGGGCAGATGTGCTCTGCATCCAGTTCAGATTGCTTTTATCATTGAAATAGCACTAGTGACGACAACAAGATCACAAGATCGCTGGGAGGATGAAACACGGGAGCACATACACGTCTAAGCTGCTCAAGATGTATGCTTCAGGGACCACTGTTACTCTTATGATGGTCCCAAACTGTTATTTTTCTCACTTTTCATTCTGGACTTCTTGCCATGCACTTTGCCTTTGGGCGATAGACTGGTGGAACCCGATACCTGGGAAATTAATAAAGCAGACCTGGACATGAGGGCGACTTGTATCTCGTCCACAAAACATGAGCACAACTGCCTCTTGGGAAGTCCCAGCCCTCTCAATGGATAGAGAGTGTACCCCTTCGCCTCAGTCTTCACAGCTCCAGGACAAGATGGGAGACCAAAGAGTGTGTGCGGTGAACATTTACGAACTCCAAGAAAACTGAAGAAAAGTGAAGCCATCACTCCAAGAGGAAGCTGTCCTAAAAAGAAGCACTCACGGTTATTTTTGAGTAATGTAAAGTATGTTTTCATTAGAAACTCATTCTGTGGGAAGTAGCCATTGCTGCCTCCCTGGTATGCATCTGAGATTTCACTCCCCCAAAGAAATTTTTGAATCTACACTTCATCTTTCCACAATTACATTAAGGAATCCCTTTGGTATTGAATCCTTTCCCAAATAGTACCCAGGCACTGCAGCGCATGAACACTGTGGTTCTCACATGTAAGGAAAAACAGCTGGGGTCTCATGGATGACTGCTCCTGTGCCTGGGGCACAGAACAACTCAATGACAGTTGTTGATAAATTACTATGAACGGTAGGATTAAATCTATGCAATAATGGAAGAATGGAGGTTAATGAGTTTATTCTAAGGTGGACGGTGGGATTGGGAGGACAAATTCACAAATTTTTATTTATGAGATAAGCTGTATACTATGTCATGAGGAATCAATTATGAAAAGAAAAAGACTTGCAATGTGTCTCAGTTATTTTTTGTCACTGTGACTCAATAACCACGGCTTTAGGGAGGAAAGATTTGTTACAGCTTACAGTTTCAGAAAGTCACAGGTGGGCGGCTGGAAACTGGTGGAATCACATGGTGGGGCCAGTTAGAGCCACAGCCAGAGTCGGTGCTCAGGAGACAGATTCTCACAGCAGCATGGCAGAACAGAGACAAATCTGGGACGAAGTGCAGAATCAGCATGCATCTCCCCAGGGCAAGCCCCAAGCACCTGCTCCTTTTAGCCAGGCCCGTCCTCCCACCAGTACACAAGATCCACACGTACATGAGGCTTTTGGGGCAAACTCCGGATCCAACCACAACACAATTTATAGTATAGACAAAATAACATCAAAAATGTAACATAGTGTATTCCAAACACTAGGCTGAGCAAATGCAGGGATTGATGGAGACACAAAGGAGTGTGTTGAATTAAGCTGTGGAAACTGGGTTCCCCGAGCCTTGCCCTAGAGAAAACAGAGACATAGGGCAAGAATCTGTAAGCAAGGTGAAAACCTATACATGAACAAACAGAGGCCATCTAACGAATTAAGATGGAAAAAGAACTGAGACCCATTATAGCTAGAGTCGTGTTCCAAGGGAGATTGAGTAAGAGCTGCTGTTAAGCACGGGGCTTTAATGAAATATGCTAGGGGGTGTAGACTTTGTTCAGAAGAAAATGAGAAGTCACGAAGTGCTTACATTTCACAAAGAACACACTGCTTGCATTGGGAAGAAGCCTCGGAGAAAACACCAAGGGACAGCACCAAGCAACAGAGGGGATGCACCAAGTGGCACAAAGCATGCAGAAGATCGTAGCAGACTAGACTAGAATCGTAACACTGAGGACTGACGGGGTGGATGGAACAGGAATTTCTTATACGCATGTATGTAACAGCTTTAATTTATTTATCTTAGTACTTTTTTACATTCTGTATCTGATTGGTTATGAGACAGTTATCAAAGAGCACATTTTGAGTCTAAGATGTTCAGTACAGTGATGCTACTATTGAAGTTCACTAGTCACTAAAGGATTTGCTTGAAGAATAAAAATAAAGACTTCAAGTGGGACCTATCAACTTTCAGGTGCTTTTGGGGTGTCCGTTTCCTCATACTGCACTCTCAAAAACATGTGTCTAAAGCGCTGAATGGAGTGGTAGCCTGGAAACAGAAACGGAGGAGTCATCAGCTAATGGGAAGTGCTTACATCTTGGCAGTGGGAATGAGCATCTGAGGAAGATTCCCACAGAGGAAATCGAGGAAGCCTAGATGAAAACTAGAGGAGAGGCAGGTCAGGGAAGACAAAGAAAAAGAGTATTTGAAGTACTGAAGAAGGGCACTAGTTAACAGTCTCAAGTGTGGCTGAGAACTTAAGGCAAGTCAACACTGCAATATATTCAACGAGATTTAACCACATGAAGATTGATGATGACTTTACTGGGAACGATTTCCTTGAAATAATGAGGAAAAGGGTACTTTGAATTTAAAAGAAGAGGAAAATTTTAAACTATGAGAAAACCACTACCCATTTTACATTGGAATAATAATAATAAGGTAGTAAATTTTTCTAGTAGAAAAAAATGGTAGAAATGTATGGAAAAGGGTAAAATCTGAGATGCGTTTGTAATAGTAGGCAAATTAGTAAGTGTCTGACTTGGGTGAACTCAAAGTTCTTTTGGTGAGAGGTTGAATAGGCTCACTCAAGGAAGATCTTCTACTGTTTGAAAATGGCAGATACAGAAAACAGCATTATTCTCTTTTGCACCTTGACATTACTGGAAAAATTAAGATAGGCAAATGTCAAATATATGTTGTAAATTTAAAAAGAATGAGTTGAAGGAATAATGCATGACTTTTAGGAAAGACTCTTGAATTTCTAACAAACATGTCAGTTTTTCTAAATCTAAATCAAAATGGAAAGTAAACCCTTCAGATCTCATGGTTATTCTACACTGGAAACTGCTATGAGAATTTGCAAATTGCTCAAGATAATCTGATCTCTCTCTCTCTTTACCCTTTTCTCTCACCGTCTCTGTCTTTCTTTTTCTCTCTCTCTCCTCCCCACTTCATGTTGGAGAGAATGGTTATGTGATGCTTTGGCACTAAATAGGCTTCCTGGGGACTTAAAGAACCTTGACACACCAACTTGAAGCTTCACAATGGAAATACTGCCTTTCTTGAAAACATTAAAAGCTTCAGAAAGCATCTCTAAAAAAAAAAGACATATCTAAAACTATTTGCTATAGCAGTGACTGGGTTTGGAAAATATGCCAGTTGTAATTGTATCCCTTGCTTAGAAAGAAGAAAGCCTACTGGGCATGCTCCTTCTGGTGGGACTCTTAGCGATGTCTCTAAACTAGTTAGAGTCCTATTAATCAATTAACACGGCTGGGTGCCACTTACCAGCCTGCCCCTGACTCAGGACCCTCATTTCCTATTTGAACTTAGAACAACTACAATCCTCTGTCCAATGTTTGATTTCAGTAATTCGGATGTGGGGCACTGATAAGAGAGGAGGGGTTTTATTCCTGAAAGCAAGAGGCCTGAGTCAATTTGTCCCAATTGTATCTGCACAAGGCCTATTATATGGACTGTGATTTCAAGGGATGAAAGCTGTGAACTCCCAGTTCACTTGTAAACCGATCACTCCCAGCCTCTCCTCCTCCCGCTTTTAAGTGGTTTGAGACTGGTGAATTGAAACCTGAGGAAACACAGAGCTCTGATCCCTGGGGCCTCCAGAGCAAACCTGGACTGGCTGATTTGCTATAGGAAGTAACTGCTTACTTACCCCATAATTAACACCACAAGCTAATCTTCGAGAGATAAAGCACAGAAGGTCAGACATAAGATCATCCACAGAAGAATGTCCCTGAAGTGTGGCTTTTAGTAGCTCTTGTGCCTCCTTCACCCATGAAACAATTGAGCATAATTTCTAAACATATTACCGTTCATAGATATGAAGAAGGCTGAGTGGCACATCACTGAGTGTGGCCTCAGTAAACTCCACTTTGATTAATGAAGCCACTGCCCATGTCAACTTGATATTGTATGGAGATGTAGGGCGTGAAATTCTCTCCTGACAAGTTAAAAAACTGTAACTACATTTTAGTTTCTATATGGAAATAGAGCTTTCTTCCCCAGTGAGGTGTATTCCCTGCCTTAGCCTCTCCTCAAATCAAGTTCAAAGCTCCCTTGAGCCTGCAGGTCGCAATGGCCTGGCTTCTTGACCCGTATTTCGTAGCCACTTTCCTCACTCTCACTGCTATTCTTTTAACCATATTTGCCCTTCACATCCTGGTAAATGCCATGCCTCTGATAATGTTCACGCCTCCACACTTAGGTAGAGACCGCTACTTAGCAATGAATGTCCCTACTGCATTTTCTGTGAGACAAACGCCTCCTCCTTCTCAAGATCAAGCTTAAGGATCACTTCCCTCAAAGACTTCCCTGGCTGCACCTGCAGCAGGACCATGCCCCGTGAGTGTCCTGCAGGTTGTACTGATTGCATTCTCGCGATGGAAAACATTAAATTGGCCTGTGCTGCTCTGGAGATCAAACAATGGTAATTGAACAAAGAGACACAGAGAGAGTTGCCAGTGTTTTATAAACTGCAACAGAGATCTATTTTCATCTCTGTCCACCTATATCTAGAAGTCACAGCATTGGAAGCAGGTAGGTCGTGCAAGTCAGTAAAGACCACTAGGGTTCAATCTGATTCCAGTGAAATCACTGTTCATTGTGACACAGCTTTCAGGAAAAAAGAAAGTTCACCTGGGAATCAGAAGCATGGTTTTTATCTTGCCTGGAGAATGGGAAGTTAGCTCCTCCCTTCCTCAGTATCACTTCATTTATAGAATGCAGAAGGTAGAAAGAATATTTCTAGGGTACTTTTCTGCACCAAGTTTTTATGATTCTGTAAACTACCAGATAGACTATGTAGCTGTTATATATACTTATAAAGCCTACACTCTGGAAGTACAGAAATTCGGCCTCATTGTAATATAATCTAATGTAATCAAAGTCTATGGCCCATTTGGGCAAGTTAGCATGAACAAGGCAAACATAGGCTTCCTCTAACATGAGTGACATGACACTCTTATCGTCTTCTCTCTCCCAGTGCTCACTACGCCCACAGGGGAGTCTCTCAGTGATAGAGTAACGATCATACTCACGAAAGCTATTCAAAGGACACTTGCAGTGTGTGTATTAGGCCAACCTCAGGTTGACAGTGTCACCCTCAGACACAGGAAGCCCCTTCAAAAAAGCTCTTCTGGTTTTGGAGATATGTTAGAAGGGAATGACCACCAAAATCTGACAGAACTTTAAGTCCAACAAATTTCTTTATGCATAATATGTAATATTAAAAATAGAATGTGAACCAAAATTCCTAAAGTAAGAACACTGATATGTTAATATTTCTCTTACAGAAGCATAATTACTTTTTAAAATTATTGATATTGATGAATTAAGGATATACATCATGACATGAAAAATAGTCATTTGAACATGCAGAAGAAATAAAAGAAAATCTACACAAAATCGCATGTTGTTCCATTGTGATGAATTCATGAATGACTTAGAGTCTTCTGCCTAATTTTTTGTATTTTCCAAGCTTCATATAATGAACACATATAAGTGTGGTAAGTAACCAGGAAAAAGATAAGTATTGGGTCTTGAAGAATTTTTTAAATGCGCTTGTAATTCCACAAAGAAATGCTTTTAAAATACGTTAAATGTCCTCTCTGAATTTAAAAAGCATTCCATTTATGCAATAAACTTTTTAAAAAGCACTCATCGAGAAGACTGAATGCAATTTGATTAATTTGAATTAACAAACCTGGTAAAGTTCACATAGGCTCCTAGAAGTTTGGGCTTCAGTGATCAGCATTTCTTCCAAGGCCAGACATGAAGCATTCATCCTATATTCTCCTTCTAACTTTTTCCTAAAGTCACAGGAATAACCAGTATGTTGATTAACTCCTAAATAACCTTGACTCAATTTCTTACTAGTCCTTCTTGAGTCTGATTTTCACTAGTGGGTTTTTTGACGAACGTTCCCCTGGCATCACCTCTCTGTGATCTACCTGTCCCATTATTGCTAGGCACCTTCCTGAAATGGAGCTCTGAAAACATCACCTCTATATTTTGATTTCAAACAATTTCTCCCTATTTTCTCCAAAATCAAACTTAGAATGGCCTATCACCTTCTCTGAGAAATTTTTCCCACCTTTCCCAGAGAGATCCTTTTCTTCCTTAATGCCTGTGTAGATTGTAATGGTTTTCTCTCTTTAAATATTTCTACCTCAAGTACATTGTACTCTGATTATTCGTGTTCATGACTTCCCTTTGAAAGGTCAGGCCGGCATTGCAAAACTCTTATAATCCTCTGTATTTGTTCCTCTTCTAAACAATCAGTAAATAAATGAACCAAGTGAATAAAACCATTTAAAGGTTTATAGGTACAAAGATTAGCAACTAGGAATTAATAAGCTGTGACAACTACTATTATGCCAATAGTTGTATTTTTAAAATAAAACATTGACCATGCTGCATACATGCTTGATTTCTTTGGTCAGGTTGGTCTTCATACTATATTACACGATACTATACTATACTATACTATACTATACTATACTATACTATACGATCTATACTATCCTATAAAAGAAAAAATAAATTTCTTGAATCATGTGATGGTTTCTGGCACATGGATCTTGGAGAAATAAGCTAGCCTTGCGTCACAGACCATACAAAGTCACTCCTACGAAACCAAGATGATATTAGACATTTGGAAACGGTGAATGAACTGTGAAAACTTCACCTGGATTTCTTTGATCAAAAATAGAACAAAAGGAAATGAACATGGTAAACCATCTATAAGTGTTTTCTTTGACACTATTTTCTTTGTGGTTGCAACGGTTATCTCTATTGGAGTACTGGACATAAATCTATTTTCTGTCACAAGCTCCAGTATATTCTTTCCAGTCTCCTGTAAGTACCTACCCAGTTCCACAACAGAAAAGTGACACTTAACATGGCTGTCTAGTACTCACCATTTCCTCTGCCAGCTAAGCCATTCCTTTCTTCATCTCCAGAAATGGCACCTCTGCCTTTTAGCTGCTGTGAGCATACTAGGCATCTGTTTTAACATATATATTCCACACTTCATTCCTAACTGGCAATTATTTAACTGTAGAGTTGTTTTTACTGAAACCACCATGTGTATCTCAATAACTTCTTGAGTATTCCCGGTGGAGCCTTTACAGTAGTTACTCCCTTAATCACAGTTTCACTTTCTGCGATTTTTACTTACCTATGCCCAACCGTGGCCTAGGAACACTAATTGGATAATTGCAGAGGAAAGCAATGCATTAGTTTTAGTTAGTGCACTGAATCGAATGTTGAAATAGTCCTGAGCAGCCTGAAGGAATCTCATGCCAGTCCGCTTCATTCCAACCGGGACTTGAATCGCCACCATTCCATCCAGCAGCTTCGCACACAGGTTACCTGCCTGGTGGTCACTCAGTCGCCATTGCTGCTACTAGATCACTTACATCAGCATTACAGTTCCTGTGTTCAAGTCACCCTCACTCTACATAATAATGCCTCTAAAATGCAAGAATAGCAATGCAGGACATTGTATTAGAGTTTATGATTATATTTGTGCTACTTTATCATTGGTTGTTGTCAATCAGTGGAACTAACTTTAAAATCAAACTTCATCCAATTGTATGTTTACAGAAAAACTGAGTATATATAGAGTTAGTACGATACCCAATTTCAGCCATTCATAGTGAGATTCAGACATCAGTCACGTCAGGGATAACCACCGGACGGCAGCTGAGACTGCAGTTGCCTTCCCAGGACTGCCTTGAGACTCTTCCGTAAGTTACACTGACTGCTGCTTCCCATCTCTGCTTCTCGACCTCAATAAGCCTTTCTTTATATCAGTGGCAGAGCTAAAATCCAGTACAATGCTACCCAGTAAAAATTTCTGCAACAATAGAGATATTCTGTACTATCTAATGAAGCAGACACCAGCCATATAGAGCTGTTTCTGCAGCTGGAGAACTAAAGGTTAATTTATTGACTTTTCAATAGCTGCGTGTTGGGCAACACATTGTTTAGACATAATCATCCAGTAGCTTCTTAAATCCGCCAAGAGAGGAAAGAAGAAAGATTACAGGAAAGAAGACGAAATAGTAAAGTGTCTTTTCTAATTTTCCAAAAAATTGTCAACTACAAGTGTCCCTTTTTTCCTACATGGGTGGACATTTCTCGCTTGTATCACATGCGTTCGGCCTGAAGAAATTCCTTAATTAGTTCGTATATGAAAAGTCTGCTACTAACAAACTCTTTCAATTTGCATTTTAATTATGTTTATCTGGTACATCATCAGTACAGAGATGGGCCTATCCAGAGCAGAAGCAATTTATGAAGAAAAAAATCACAGGGCTTGCAAAAGAGTTGTCACTGTGCAAAGTCAGGGAGGAGTCTTTCTCCCTGTGGTAACTCAAGTCTAGAAGTCGGCTTGGTGGGAGATGAGCAGGAAGGAGGACTAGTCAGAGGTCTTCGGGATGAACATCTCTTTACGTAAAACTTTCCGAGGAGTAAACTGCACTGGGCAATGGGAGTTGCAGTTCTCTTGGTCCTCAGGGCCTGGGGTAGAGTTTGTATGACTCAGAACTTGGACGATGACAGATTTCAACATCCTGCCCCTCCTGGAGTCAAACCACCTCTCTGAACTGGAAGCTAAGCTGTTGGGAGTGGGATGGGGGCTGCAATGGTGAAGATTATGGCTTAATGCCACTTACTCCCAATATTATTATTTAAATTTAGTATATTTTCTTGAGTAAAAGTTTCACTATTCCCTGTATGGTGCTAGAAAAAATTTTGGAGACTTTACATATACTTCTACTAGGAAAATAGAAATCATAACTACAATAGAAATAAGTAGTGACAAGAAGGTAGAAAAATCAGGACTCTCACACATTACTGATGAGGATGAAAAATGCTGCAGCCACTTTGATAAAGAATTTGAGAATTAGGCTCCAAAATTAAACTTTAAGCTTTTGTGTGACCTAATAATCCTATTTCTAGGTAATTCCTCAAGATGAAGAAAACATACACCTATGCAAATCTTTTACATAATAGCATTACTCATAATATTCAGGTAGAAACAACGCCAACATCCTTCAGCTAATCAGTGACAAATGTAATGTAGTATATTCATATAATGGGCCATTTTAATCATAAAATGAAGCAAAATATTGATGCCTGCTACACCATAGGTAAATCTTGAAAACATAAAATGAAATAGCATGAAATAATGCAGTTACCTACAAGGGAACATATTATATCATTGTATTTACATGAAGTAGCCAGAATAGAAAAATTTAGAGACAAAAAATACACATTAGTGGATAATGAGGTCAGAGAGAGAATTAAGGGACAGGGTCCAAAATCACTAATGCTGGGTATCTTTTTAGTGTTCAGGTACCACTTATATACTGTCTTTGCAGAAATGTCTATTTAGATATATCATTTATTTTAAATTGTGTAGTATTTTTATCATTGAACGCTAAGTGTTCTTTATATAATCCGTTATTAGATAGGTGATTCAAATATTTTTTCGATTGTATGGGTATCTCTTTATTACCTCAATGTTCTTGGATGAATTTGATGAACTTGACTACTATGTTTGTCTCGGGTTTACACAGACAATATGGAATATACGCCTGACTCAGCCTGCATCCCGATGGAGACAGGGTGACTATGAGAACAGCTCTCTCTGTGAGGCTAGCAGGCTAGTAGGACCCACTTCAGTGCAGACTTCTCTGGTTCTGGGGGAAAAATAGATGTTTGGCTTGGTTTCACCTGTTTTGAGACAGAATTTCACTCTATATGTCAAGGTGGTCCTGAACTCACTATGTATACCAGACTAGCCTTGAACACATGATAATCCTCTGTGGCAGCTTCCTGAGTGCTGGGACTACACCTGTAAGGTGTGTGCCACCAAGCCCAGCTCACGTGGTGCTGAGGAATAGAACCCAGGGCCTTGTGCTTGCTAGGCAAGTGATCTATTGTTAAGCTATGCCGCTGCCCCAAAAGTAGAGTGTTTTGGCAATATAAAGGAAGTTTTACTTATTATTGAAAAAATTATAATTCCAATCCTTCATAAACCTGTTAGCATACACATTAATTTACTTCCTGCAAAAGGCAGATTCTTTTGTGTCTTTTATAGAAGAATTCCTAATGGACAGAGCAAGACAGAGTCCCTCCTCTGCTGGCATCTACACTTCAGAGTCCCCTCTGCACTTCCATCCTCTAAGAACTCACATGAGCAAGCCATTTAAAACACAAAATTGCGCAAGTCACAACAAGGTACTGAACAGTCAAGAGAGCCTTTCTCCTGTTAGTGATGCACGTCTCAGGATGTGCCCACCAGTGGGAGTCTGGAACAAGGAGGACGGCCTTTTACCACTCTTCCCAGTGTTTTCCTGTTCCCACCCAGGCTACCTTAAACCCGTCAAATTGAAGGCAGTGAGGTGAGAAATGTAAACAGCACTCTAACATCAAGGCAGTGCCAGGCAAAAGGGCAATGAGCACCACAGGCTGCTGAGCCGTACTGGAGGTGCTAAGTGCTCCTCCCTGGCGTCTGCTATGTCTCCAAGATGCCTCAAGTGTGAAGCTGTTGGTGAACAAGGGTGGGCATAAACACCCTCAGATCCTCCAGAGGTCAGAAGAGCGTTCTTAATGAAGAATCGGGATTCTTGAAAAGCTCAAAACATCCAGGCAAATGATTCCCCATGCTTCAAAATGTCAGAAAATGTGTAGCACTATTCCCTTCTTATATCTGTATTTGTTTGTCTAGACAGGATCCGTTAGCTGAAGAATCTGTGCATGAAGCTTGAATCCATTTTCATGTATAAATTTATATATCATGCATTTTTAAAGATATGCACATTTGGAAAAGAGGTTCACTTTCTACTAGGAGAAAAACAAACAAACAAACAAAAAACCCAGGTGTGGTAAGCGCTATACAGAGAAATAAAATATGATGTTGTAATTTAGAAGCTATAGGCATCAGTCAGGCATTGTATTGTCAAGAGGGCTCTGTAAAGAAGTGACATTTAGACTGCATTGAATATCTGTATGACAAAAAAAAAAAATCCTCGGTGAAGTAAGCTGGGCAAGGACAGCAAGCCTCATGCTAGGCTGACAGAAGAGACACTGGAAAGATCTGGGGACAGGAAATGTCTTAGTGAATCCTAAGATCAAGGAGCAGGTCGGTGTGGCAGGAGTAGAGGGGATAAGCAGGAGCATGGCAGGAGATGAGGTCAGCCAAGTTAGATAGCTGGGATTTTCGTTACACTTTAATGCATTGTCTCTGACATTGTAGTCTGAGAATCAAGATTTTGGTAGGTTTTAATCAATGCCTGCCACCGACTTACTACATGACTCCAGAAAACTTACCTCTCTCGTGGCCTCTGAGCCACCTCAACTGTGAAACTAAGAGACTGACCTAGAAGGAAGATGGCCTATGAATTCCATTTGACTGCTAGTGTTCGATGATTCTACTCTTTGCCCTTAGATGAAGTGGAGCTTTCTCTCTTCTTAAGAGCACCAAGGCCCTTCTGTGAACTAGACAAGTATAGATCAGAGTGTGCTGATCCCTTGCCCTGAACTGCAAAGCGTCCAAGACTTAGATAGGCTGGCTTTTGTTCCGAGATGCATTTGCTGTGATTTTGCTTATGTCGCCTATCTTCAGTACGTTCACAGTTCTTCTGGATGCCTGACTAAAGGCCCCTTGCTTTCCTTCTCAACACTAAATCACAAGGTGGAAAGTAATGAAAATGGGAGTTAGTATTTCTTCCCAATTATTCCAGGAAAATTAAACACTAGTTTTCCACACTCATCTTTCAAAATAAGTATCATCCTCCATAGAAAGGCACTGGGATATTTAACATTATTATGAGCTTGTAGAAATTCCCAGTTGGAAATGTAGCTCACCAGGGTAGTGGTTCCCGGAGTCTAACATCTACTATGACCAAAGATTAGTTAGATTTCACTATAAATTATTTAGAAAGACCACTAAACAAACACTTCAATAGACTCATAAGGTTGCTAAATAAATAAGCAATATATGCACGAGATAAACTTTTTTAATTGACCAGCTAAGAGATTTCAACTTTTAAAGAATATTTACCTTGGAACTGATATAAAAATCCAAGACTGTGTTCAAATAGACAAAGTACACAGAACAGGGCCTTTATTTTATAAATCAAAAAGGGAAGAACTTGCTTCTGATTTCTAGTATTTTGAGTTTCATGTATTGTTACTGTTTCTTTTCAGTGTTATGCATGCTTTAGAAGGAAACAGCAGCCTGCTTTTAAATGACGTTAAGTATTTGCGTGTTTGCTATTAATTGAACTTTCTTGTTTTAGGGGCCAAAATAAATCAGATAGACAGCAGCTCTAGTTCATTATGGAAAACAGCATCTGACACACTGAGATATTATCTGTAAGAAAAAATTGTAAAATGATTTTCAGTTCATCTAAACACTCCAGAAAAAAATAGTTTGTTTTCAAGTTGCTAACAATGAATAATCTGAAAGATGTTTTATTGAATGCAAGCAATATTCTTGATGACTGGGTTTGATAAGACAACTGAATTACATGTCCCCAAATTGTAATTCTGGGCGTGTATTTTTAATGCTACATACTCATTCTACATGCTGCATACCTAAATGTGTGATCAGTTCATCAACAATTCACTGAAAAGCTGAAGCATGGATGTACTAGTTTGCCAAATAGAACAGAGTATACTTTGCTCTGACAATATAAGAGGGAGAGTCCTGAATTTATCACAAATTCTGGTTCGCTATACTAAAATCCATGAAAAGACTTTGGAAAGATTCTATAGACTCTCTGGACCATGGTTTTCTCATTTGTGAAATAGGGATAGTAGTATATTTTCATAGCTGTTGTGAATAGTTAGAAGACAGGTACTAAAATTAGGTGATTGTATTTAAAAATTTGGCTCTACCAGATACTACTTGTTTGATTTGGAAGAAATTTGTTTAACACCTAAGTGCCACAATTTTCTCATTTGTAAGACCTATATAGAAAAGTTGTTGTAAACACAAAGAAAAACACATGAATATCAGTCAAAATTGCAGTTGGTATTCAGTAAATGTAAATGTTCATTTATATTTTAGGACTAGAAATCGTAGCAGTAACAGCAACCACTACATGTGAAAATCCAGAAATTAGGCAGAAGGAAATTAGCATGCTTCAAGGATGAAAAAAATACTACCTTGTGGGCGGCAGTTACTAGGGAAAGCTGGGGAATGGAGACTGGTTAGTACTGACCTTCTGTGAAGAGAAAGAAGAATGGAAAAGGATATTAAATCCCAGAGGACAAAATAACCAAAAAGATGGACGGCCTTGTGAAGATGGCAAAATAAACACAGGCATGTGTGTCATCTTAATTCTAAAACATTAGAAAAATTATGTGAGAGAAATGTTTCAAAAGAATAAAATCAGGAAAAAAATTTATTAAAAGAGAAAGCACCAATAAAACTTTGGAACCATGTGAGTAATTAGACTTAGGCTAGATGGCATGAGAGATTAGAGCAACATGAGTTGCAAATTTGTGGCAGGAAAAGTTAATATGCAAACACATTATGGCAGAAAGATAACAAAAGATTCAGGAATTGTTTGGCGCCAGATACCTCAAAAAGTGGAAGTGAAGTTTGGGTTAAAAAGAGGGGAATTTGTTGAAAATTTGATTAAGAAATGTTGACACTGGAAGATTTCTTCCTTGGGTCTGAATCATGGTGCAGTCTGACTGAAGTTACAGAGATCTTGTGTCTTCACTTGAGATCCCCCCTACCTATCACCACTGGGTGTCAAAAGCTCCAAAAAAACCGAATCCATATTCTACAGGGAAAAGAAGAAAATCTGCCTAACACAAGTGGGCAGATAGATTTAAGAGTACAAGGCGAGGGTTTCCTCCAGAGTGCAGCCCGGTGAAATCGTCTCTCTGCATTGAGGACTGTGGTGGGAAGTTCCACCACCATACTCAGAATTCATCCAGCCTTTCGGCATCACTCTACAAATCATCAGATACTTCAGAAAAGATGCTGATATGACAGACAGGACTAATGCAAGAGAAGGGAAGCAAACCAGAGACAGAGACAAGGTGCAATAAAAAAGTAGAAAATATTATTAATGCATTATGTTTATAAAATGAGAACTGGATGTACTTTCCAAAAGCAAATATTCTGACAATTTTGAAAGGCTCTTACTAATAAATATGAAAGCAGAAATAAAAACTTCAATGGAAGGGTTGCAAGATAAAATCTGCAAGATTTCCCAAAACACAAAATGTAGGCAGTGGAAATAGAAAAGAACACTGAGGAAAGTTTAAAATATTCTATGATTTTTATTATGTAAGTAGCAGAAGCTTTGGTAGGAGTGAACTGGTAAAAAGGAAGAACGTCACCATTGTGAGAACTGTAGCAAAAATGGCCAGAATAGAAGAATTGAATTTCTAGCCGCCTGGGACAATGAACAAAAAGTGACCTATACCAAGACACAGCAATGTGAAATTTCTGTAAAGATTATGTGCACTTAGAGAGAAAGAATTAGTTACAGAGATGATGAATCAAAAATAGCTTTATATCTTGCAGTAATAAGAGTTAGAAGGCAAAGATAATGTGTCAAGACAATTTGAGAGAAAACCATTACTATCTAAAATTCTACACTCACCCAAATTTCCTATCAAAAATGACTTTTGGATAATTTTTTAAGTATGCCTATGTTCCTAAGAAAATGTTATTTCCCACTATCCCTTTCTTGTGAAGCTCCAGAGATGATGTGAAAAACATGAAAATGATTTTTTTAAAAAAGACAAATACAGCTAAAGCAAGAAGCAACCACAACAGAGAAAAGAGTGTAAGTCCCTGAGAAGGTGAAGACAGTCCCAGGATGACACTTAGGCACTAAGCACAGGAGATGTCACACCTAGTAGGGGAAGGCTTAAGAATTTTGTTAAGATTTTATTCTAGACTGTAAAAGTGAAGGACTCTCTGAAGATTTTGAGAATTGGTAGAGAATTTTAGCCAAATTAGTAATAATCACACAAAAATTAAACAATTTTCAAGGCAAGTATTAACTTCAGGAAAGCTGAAAATTTAAAAAAGAAATTGCAATTCACTGCTTTTGAATCATCTAGTCATAACACAAAGAATGCTGAATTTTCACATAACCAAAATTATGATGACTGCTTGGAAAGAAAGAAATAAGAACTCGTGACGTGTGTGTGTGTGTGTGTGTGTGTGTGTGTGTGTGTGTGTGTGTGAAGGCGTGTGTGAAGTCAACGGACAATGCCTAAACTGAAACATCTGTAAGTAGCGCTATATTTAGCAATTCTTCCTAACCTTGTTCAGGATCTGGCACACACACATAAATATTTATAAGGCACACAGGAATAAATGGAAAAGTCTGATTGGGATTGAAGGCAGCTAGGCCAAGGCTCTGCTTCCCCAGGCTCCACCTGACCACCCGAGGGCAGAGAGGATCAATGTCTTCCTGCACCTGTAATCTATTTTCTGCTCACTGTTTGAGAAACTCTGATTTAGCGATAGAGAGGTAAATACCAAAGGAACGAGTTAAAGGAATTGCAAGTGATTTCCTCTGGGGAGAGGCAGTAGTTGGGGAAACAAGCAAGGGGCAGAGGGCTGCTATTTTTCATAATAGATCTTGGAAGACTAACTGAGTCTTCAAATTATGTGTACCTATTACTTTAACAAGAAAGAAAACAAAATAAACAAAATCAAATTACATTATGGAAGTGAAGCCTGAATTAAGTATCATGAGCAACAACATTAATTACTTTCTTTCATTTTGAGACAGTCTCTCTCTGTTATCCAGTCCAGTCCCGAACTCACTGCGTAGCCCAGGCTGGCCTAGAACTCCCTGCAATTCTCCTCCTCCAGCGTTCAGCGCCCTGGGATCACAGACAAGTGCCACCATGCCCAGCTAGTGGTTATTTCAACAATGCTGATTCATACATTCATTTTCCTATTTGATCCTCACACCAACCAGATAACAGTAAATTTTTTGCACTTATATACATATTTTAGAGACGGAAAAGTTGAAGGTAAAGAGGAAACTATACCCGTTGTGTTCTCATGGGCAAAGGACAAGGGTAAGGTCCAAATGGACCATCGGCGTGCACAAAGGCCACACTCCACTTCCCATCTTGGCTGTCTCTGGTCAGTGCCCATGCTGTCAGCTTTTTGAAGGGCCTTGTATATCAGGCTAGGCAAAGTCCTCTTGCCTAACTCCTTTTTGAAATGGCTTCCTCCAAAACTGTTTCGTTCACATGACAGGAATCTGAGGCTGCTCACGTCTAAAGTGCAGAAAATATTTAAAATACCTTATGGAGGGTGAGTTTGAATGGGCATGATGCACACACACACACACACACACACACACACACACACACACACACGCACACTCTGGAGTGACACAAAGAAATACAAGATGACAGTCACCCTGGAGCACAGCATGGCAATTTTTCAAAAAAAAAATAAAAATAGAGTCACCATATGATCTAGCAAGTCCACTTCCAGGCATATACCCAAAATAGTGAAAACCAGGGTTTCAAAGACACATTGGTATACCATGTTCACGGCAACATCATCCACAGTGGGGTATTAACAGAAGCAACCAGTGTCTATCTAAAGATGAGTGGACTAAGTGCAGCGTATGCAGTGGAGAACAATCAGGCAGTCTTTAAAAGGAAGGAAATGTTTACACGTGCTACAATGTAGATGAACCTTGAGAATATGATTCTGCATGAGGTGAGAAAAGGACAAATATTTTATGGCTTCTTTTGTATAATATCCTAAAGTAATCAAATTGCTGGAGCCAAGAATATTGCTGAGGAGAAAATCAATGTTTAAGTGGTTACATAGTTTCAGTATGGGAAAAACACTGAAGACCTGGAGTACTCCAGTGTGGCAGCACTGGGTGGACCAGGACGCAAACGTACTTACTGCCGCCGGATTTGCCACTTGACTGTGGCTACAACGGCAACCTTATGTTACGTGCATTTTGCTACGATTTAAAATATCAAAACAAACAAGCCACCATCATCTTTCCCTGAGTCCTCCCACAGACACTTCCCATGGCTGGACTCTTTCGCTTCCTCCTCCCGTACAGAAATGGTACAACGGAGCCTGTACTCTCCACTCAAGCCAGTTTCCTGTTATCTTAGAGCTTATTGCTCATTTTTGTTGAGGTTGCTATGCACTGATGACTTAGCACAAAGGCTGACACCGAAGGAAAAAATTTGAGTGCATGTTCACTATTGTTTCCGTTGCGGTTTGGATCTGGAGTGTCCCCCAAAGGCGTCATGTACCTATGGATACTGTGGGAGGTGGGCCTGGCTGGAAGGGGCGGGTGCTTGGGGCTTGACCTGGAGGAGTGTGATCTGCTTCCATCTTTCATACTTCTCTACTCTGCCATTCTGTCATGAGGATCTCTGTCTCCAGAGCACGGACTCCTGCTCTGGCTTTAGCTGTGGCCCCACCATTGGATTCCACCACTTTCCAGCCACCCACCTATGAATGAAATGAGACCTCCTAAAACTGGGGGCTAAATTAAAGTTGTGGATATTTGGTATTGAGTCACAGTAACAAAATGTAACTAGGACAGTTTCTAACACCAGCATTTTACTGGTTTGATAAGATTTCTTCTATGATTGCATTTCTCCAAAATTCACGTTGAAATCAATCTCCAATACAACGGTATTAAGAGGTGGAGCCTTTAGGGGATTACTAGTGGGTCCCTGAAGGGACATATTTGTACACCAGTGAAAGGGCCGGAAGAGGTCTGTGGGCAACATTTCCTTCATCTTTCATCTGAGGAGATAGCACCTTCTTTTCTTCAAAGGAGGACTCAGCAAGAGGAATTTTCTGTGAAGCAGAGAAACAACCTTTACTGGTAGACTCTGCTGGTGTCTTGAATTGACCTCCTAGCTCCGTAACTCTGTACAACAAATTTTTGTTTCTACACTTTCTGATCGAATGTATTTTTGCTACAGCAGCAAGAATAAGCTAAGATGGCCATAACTGGTTACTGTGATATATAAAATGAACTCTGATATCTCATAAGCATTTTTTAGATATATATGACACAGCATGTTCTAATTTAAAATTCAGAAAGGAAAAAAACCCCAAACTTTTACAAGTTGATCTATACCTACATTTCCAAAAAAAAATCATTTCAATTTTAACAACAAATTCCATTAAGAGATTTCCTGGCATTTTTAAAATTTAAAAGGATTTCAGAATGTACACTTTTAGCAAATCTGCAATAGATACTCCACAAACACGTACAGCAGAAGGAGAAAGAGAAGACACTTTTATAAACAACACCAAAGAATCATTCTGATTGTTAATAAAAAATAATATTTTTAAATCATAGGGACCTATTAGATAATTTATGTTGACTGGATATAGTTCTTCCTTCTGCTTTACCATCACTCTATTTAAAAAAAACTAGTTGTACATATTTATGTAATAGATCTTTCTAAGATCTGTCCCATTCTCATCACTCGTGTGTGTTGCAACCACACATGCACACACTCACACTCACATACACACTTAATCCTGATAATGAAGTAGCCATCACCGTCTAAACCCAGATTTCCTCTCTGAAGCTTCGTAGCCCAGAGCCAGAGCCGGACTGATGCAGTCTTGTGGCCTGAGTTTGGATGTGCAGGACACCCATGCAGCAGCTCTAGTCTGCTTTCTTTCTCTCAGCTCCTCCACACTCACCACCACCCACTGTGCCTCGGATCCTCCTCAGCGCTCATGGCAAGGGCTCTCCTCTGGGAGCTCTGGAAAACAAGATTCTTCCTTGCTTCCCTTGCCTGTAAAGGCAATCTTTTGGTTTTTTTCTTATTAAATAATATTTTATTATTATAATTAAATATTTTGGTCTTGTTTTAATCTGCCTCACACAAGTTCCCTAAGATTTCATCACATTCCTGCTTTCCAGGCCTCACAAAATGCTGCCTAGAGCGCTGATTCCATTGGGGTGTGTTATTTAATGCATTTGTTTATTCAAACAATGTTTGATGCATGCTGAATCCAGCAATGGAGGTAAGAAATCAAGCATTGAGCTTCCTGGGTTCGGTGTGAAAACATGGAGACATGAGAGGATTGTGGGGAGAGAGCAGCACCTAAGCTGACTTGGAATGGAATGGAGGCGGAAGCTGGATCTGGTTTGGATCGCACTGTCAGTCAAGAAAGTGTGGTGGGTGAAGTAGAAATGATTGTCTGGGCAAATGACCAGAGACACGAAGAATGCCTGTTCAAGCAGAGAATGAAAAAGAAATGGGCTAAGATAGAAGCTGAATATCTGGGTGAACGTCAGTCCCACAAGGTCTCACAAGCTCACTTTGGCAGTAGAATTATCATAGGAGATATTTCAGAGAGCAACAACAGGGTCAAATGAGAGTTTTCAGACCTTTGCTTCTTCTTGGCATCAGCTGAGGACTTTGAAAGTCCATCCAGTCAGTACTTAAAAAGCAAAAACACCTTGATTATTTAAAAATTGGTCACCGTTTTACTTGAACTGCAAAATAGCTGCATGAAAATCAGAGGTCACAATTCACTTGCATGTGTATTTTTACATATTTAATCATCATTATGCTCAGTAAAGTCAGAGGGACTTGTTCACTTTTAACACAGAAGAAACTAAGACTCAAAAACTGGACCTCTTCTGATTGGCTGTTCATCCATCCCACAGTGTCCCTGAAACTGCTCTCTTATGATCTGCCATTCCGGGCTACAGGAAACATGAGTGTACTTACATTAACTGCTTGTAAAAAACAACGTGAAGAGATTGTATAGATGGATTGGCCACTTGCTGTTGACTAAAATTCATAATCTATAAGATGATTTGGGAAAGAAAGAAAAAAGAAAGAAAGAAAGAAGAAAGGAATAAAGAGAAAGAAACAAAGAGAAAAAGCGTGAATCTAAAAAGTGAAAAATTTGAGCACACGTGAAAATCACTTGAGACAAAATAGAAGAGATTAGGGGCTCTTTCAGCTAAATATCTGTTTATACAGAATTATTTCTAATTATTTTTAAAAGAAAATGAAATAAAATAATGACAGGAACTCATGCATTGTGATATATACCCAATCTATGACAGACAAGTATCGGTGACGGCTTCTGGGAAGGGGCTCAGCAGGAAGGAGATCAGTATTCGCTGTATATCTAATTGCATGGCTTCAATGTTTTATACTACACATGCAATGCACTCTCAGCATGAATTTTATCATAAAAGGTGAGTATTTAAAAAGTTGTTATACACTAACTAGGAGTGAATTTTTTGTATCGTCCCCAACCTTTCTGACACCAGGGACCAGATAAGTTGAAGACCCTTCTCCCAGGGACAGAGGTGGGGTGAAACTTGCTCAGCTGGTGAATGATAGCTTAGAAATGGGAAGCAGCAGGAAGCAAAACCTTCACCTTCCGTCAGAGGGGCCGCAGCATTAGAACCCAGAAGGAGAGTGGCGGTAGCAGGCAGAGCGCCATTCCCTGCTCAGCGACTGCTAGCAGCCACTCCTCCGTCTCGGCAGCCCCGTTCTACCGAGGCAAAGGGCTGACACAGGCAGGCAAAGTTTCCTGGCACTTCTCTGAAGCACACGCATGAGCTAGTTGGAATTTTGTAACTTTGGGGGCGATCACAGCGGGTCTGCCTTAGAATAGTAATTCTGAGTCTCAAGGTCTTCGGACTGAGCCTCCCACTCTGGGAAAGGACCTTCAGGTTTCACACTTCTGTTTAACCCCTGAGAGGAGCCACCCTGCCTAGTAACTATAAAAATAGGATACATAATAAATTGGCGTTTAATCCTGAAACTCCATTGAGGTCTAATTTATCAAGAATATATTTCATGCAGGGAAATCAGAGAGCAGCAGATGCCAGTTTTCTGAATGCCCAGGACCAGAATCCTCATAATCATTCACTAGCAAGCCCAAAATCTGTACTAGTAAGGCTATATATCAAAGAAAAGAAAATGGCAGTCAGAAATACTTGACAAGTGCTACTTTCTCTTCTTCTTCAGAACTTGTCTCAGTTACTTTTTCATTGCTGTGACAGAATACCTGACATCCACAACGTAAAGGAGGAAAGATTCATTTTTTAGCTCACAATTTCAGAAGGTCTCAGTTCATTTATGGGAGCTGGCAATGGTAGCAACACAAGGCAGGGCCAAAGCCAAGGAAAGAGCTCGTCACAGCAAAATAGAACAGAGCAAAGTCTGGGAGAAAGTACAGAGCCAGCAACACCCCTCCAGGTCAAGCCCTGTGCATTTGTCCCAGCCCGCCGAGCCCCACCTCCCAACAGTACATGACTATACATATCACACCACATTCAAGCACTTAAAGCTTTTGGGGGACACTCCAAATCCAAACTATAACATTCCAATTCCTGTCCTCCAAAAGACTCATGTCAATCTGTCTATGAATCTAAGTTCTCATTAAGAGTTGCCAGGATCTTAACAGTTCCGACACTGCTAAAAGTCCAAGTCCAAAATCTCTGAGACACAAGAAACGCTCTCAGCTATGAGTTCCTGTGAAAAACAAAGTTTATCATTTTCAACATAGAATAGCATAAGGAATATATTCCCGCTCCAAAAGAGAAGAAAGAAGGACGGAAAGCAACTGGACCAAAACAAGTGCTAAACCCAAAGGCAAGGAATAAATTCTGTAGCTCCATGTCTGGCACCCAGGGTAACCTGTGGTGAGGTGTGAATTCCAAAGTACCTGGGTGGCCCGACGCCTACAGCATTGCTACCGGTGGTAACCTCTGTCTTCTCTACCGTAGGTAGGCTTCATCCTTGGCTTAGAGCCTTTCTCAGAGAATTATCCATGTTCCTGGCTCCTCCTAATTTTGGGGGGTCCCAATGAACCTTAAGCTTTTCCTTTACATCTTCACACATTGCCCTACCAGGGGCACATTGCCTGGCTTCTAAGGCCTTCCTCTGAAATCTGGGTGAAAGCTTCCACAAGCCCACAATTCTTATACTCTGCAAGCCTGTACATCCAAGATCGCTTGGACATCACCAAGGTCCACTACTGGATTGAGCCAGTGTACGGCCCCCCTGAACAATTGCAGCTAAGGCCTCTGAGTTCTTAGATAGTTGAACTCCAGGCAGCTGAGTTTTGGCAAATATTTTTATCTTTGGTGCTAAGGTACACTTCTCAGAGCAAAGAGATGTCTACCATTGAATTGGTAAAGGGTTGGGTCTTGTTGACTTTTGAAATGTCCTAAGGCAACTTTCCTATAGTTGTGATTACAAGTACTTAGCTTCTTTTTAGTGCTAATCTCTTTAACTTCCTCATCCTCACCTGTCTCACCATTGTAGGCCCATTTAGTCTGGCAAAACTGCAAACTTTTTCATATAACTTTTTCTGCCATTTTTCTCTGCCTTTTGCCAACATTTGGGTAAGTGCTCTCATGTGACAGCCTTGTGAACAGGCTGCCTTAAGATTTTCTGTACCTGTCCATTGCCCTTAATCTCAGTTTTAGGCAAAGTCTTTGGACAAGTGCAAAACGCCATACACTTTTTGTTTGAGTGTATAGTGTATGATTTTTAGACAGCTTGCCAATATGGTTCTCGCACCCATCTGAAACTTTCTGAGCCCAGCCTTGCCAATCCACGCATTTGTCAGCATGTTAGTCTCTTGAGCTCTAACCAGAATCTCACATCAAGCTCTGCTCAGAGCACTCCAAGGCTTTTCCAGCTGCCATCATCAAACCTTTTCAAGCCCCAACCTCCCCAAACCAGTTTTAGAGGCGTCCAGACCACGTGGTCAGGATAAATCATAGGAATGACCACAATTCTGGTACTAATTTCTGTGTTACATTTTGTTGCTGTGACATAATATTTGACATCCACACCTTAAGGGAAGATAAATAGGAAGATATATATATATATATATATATATATATATATATATATATATATATATATATATATTAGCTCACACTCTTAGAAGGCCTCAGTTCAATAATGGGCAGCTGGATATGGTACAAACATTTGGCAGGGCTGGTGATGGAGAAAGAGCTCCTTATGGCATAGCAGAACAGAGACATCTCTGAACAGGCAGACCAGCATACACCGCCCAGGTCAAACCTCAAGCATCGGCTCCATGCAGCCAGGCCCCACCTGCCAATAATACACGGCTCATGTCCAAACCATAACGGGACTCATCTACTCTGGACTAGGGAAGTCTTTCAATGTCTTTCAAGACAACATTGTATATGGGATACTGGCGGGGTAATAGTACCATAAGCTTTCTGGTAGATGCTAACCAAAACGACCTGAGACAATTAAGGTTTTCAATACCCCATCCTGGTCACTCCTCTTCTGCCTCCACTTTGCATTTGCTGTGACTTGCCTTGACCAGCAAGGAGGCGCTGTTTGTTGACAGTGTACACACCAAGAACGGCCCTCTTGGGTCTTTATTCTGGGATCCACATGCTGCAAATACGCCTGGTGTGCAGCACTGAGCAGAGAAAGAAGCCAGGCACCTCTGCTGTGCAAAGAACCCCACATGCACCCCACGGCTCAGTGACAGTTAGAGGTGTAAGCTCACGGGGACATGGGGTATTGACAAATAATAAATCACTGTTTGCAACCATTAAGTTTAGGAATAGTTTACCATGCGGTTTCAGAGAGCCGACAGTAGGTAATTCAATGTGAAGGTATAGCATTTATCCAAGAACGACAATCGAGCTCTACTTATTGTGTGCTTTTCTCCTTTTCCTGTCGTAGGGACTGAGCCCAGAACCTTCACCTGAGGTACAGCCTCACTCCACTTCCCTTTTATAAATGTTAAGACAAGTTCTCCCTAAGTTGCCCCGATGGGACTGGGACGTGAGCTTGTGATCTTCCTCCCTGGGCCCACTAGAGTGCAGAGATGCTCACCACGCTGTTTGTGCTCTATTCTGAATGCTGTTCTTTGACTCCGTTTGCTTGCGTGTGGAAAGAGACGGTCAGAATAGTCGAACAAACTTTCCAGCTCTGCTGTGTTTAACCCAAAAAGAATGTGTTTTGTGTGAATGTTCTGTTATTCTGGCATCTATTTGACCCCAAGCTGCAGGACTTAGCTTAACATGCATTCTGCAGGTGAAAAGAGATTACGACTCTCGAGAATTGGCAAACTTGGCTCCCACTTCCCTAGGCAGACTTAACCCAGATGTTAAAATCAAGGTCTCCAAGTCCAGCTTGTGACTCTTTACAAAAGGAAAGGTGAGATGAGGCCCAGGTCTCAGCCCCATGGCCTCCTCCCCGGCCTGGGCTCCCTGCATCTGTCAGCAGCAGCCTGACCCTCAGCAGCCTCAGCAGCAGTGTTTGTATTTACAGCGTGCGGGACTGACAGCAGCACAAACCACCCACCTCCCGGCCAAGGCTTCTAGCCGTCCAGGAGGACTAGGAGTGTGGGATCACACTCTGTTTATTTGTGGTTCTTTTAAGTGATGTCCAGAGACCTACATTTCATGCTTGTTTGAAAGTGTATATGTAACCGGGGAAGCTGTTAAACAGCAGTTGGCCTTCCCTCCCGCTATTTACTTATTTAGTTACATGTCAGCATGCAGCCCATTGTGCCATAACTCTTCCAGGTGCCCTAGGTGGCCAGCTTGCAGGGGCATCACCTGCATCTCATAATTATGTTTCCAAGAACATCATATTTGGCCGCTTTAGTTTCAATTATGACAAGAGTTTTGTTTTTTTGTTTCATAAAAACTCGCTCATTGTGAATGCAACTTTAAAAAAGGGGGGGGGGGGTTGAGAAATCATCGCAGAGAGAAAAAGTACAAGACATCGCAAAATAAACTGAGTCAAATTCCTTGAACGTGCTGAGACTTTTTAAAACCGTGCAGATTCTACGTGGTCAAAGCTTAAGCAGTAATTTATTATCTCCATGTCTTTACTACAAAGATGTTAACCAGCACAAAACAGCTTTGTTTGTGAGGGAAAAAAAAAAATCAAAAGCAAAACATGTACTTGCTGATGAGCGCTGTGTGAGCTGGCCGCAGAAGCAAACGTCCTTAGGGGGGAAAATATAAGATTTTAAACCAAGGGAAACAAGAGAAGGAAAGTGAAGGCAGCACCTCAAAAAATGCTACCTTTGTCATTTTTCTAAGGCAACTGCCGCGTTTTCTAACGGGGACTCTAAGCACGCGGGCAGAGAGCCACGTGCGAGCCCGTGGCGCATCCTCACTGGCCATTTCACGCGGAGACAGGCCCTTGTCATTTGGCTTCTCGAAGCTCTTCTCTGCGATGCAAGGGAAAGGCAAGAGATTTTGCAGGCTGGCTGCAGCAGGAAATGACTGGCGTAACATCTGTCCTCTCAGAGTCCCTCCTGCTTGCTGTGGCGCTGTTCCGGGCAGGAAACGCGGGATACAGGGAGAGCAGGGTGTGTGGAACCCTCTTTCTAGCTGCTAGACAGCTGAGTGACACTTGGGACCCGCAGTGCCTCCTTCGGGCCCCTGAGAAAAGTGTCCTCAAAAGACAGAGCTGGGGAATTTCTCTGAAGAAAAGGTGAGGGAGATGCCTCCACCAGATCTCACTTTTTTCCCCCCATCTCTAGCAATCAGTCTTAAGAGATAAAAGTTTATTTGGAAATTCAGTCAGCATGTTAACTGTGGTTGAAAGCGAATGGCTCCCTCTTCTCTCATTTTGGCCAGAGATTTACACCCCTTCGGAGCCTGGGCTTATTTATGTAACTGCACCACAGAGTGGCTTGAGGTGGCCTCTTACAATAACAAGTTCTATTTAGGCTTTGTGGGGTTGGGCCCAGGCAGTTAAAGGAACACTGATAAAATCAGACTGGCGGAAAGTACAGAGATAGACGTTTTGAGAGACTTCTCTCCACAAGTGTCTTCTCTTTAAGTAAAATAACGTGATTGTTCAGACCTCAGAGCTGCGTGAACTCTGAAGGGACCTCCACAGACAGGCTCAGGGGCATTAAGCCCCTGACATACGGGCACAATAGTGTCCATGACACAACAAACAAACAGAAATGCTTTCATTGCTGTTGTTGTTTATCCTGATAGATTTCTGTTTCATACAAAGAAACTCTTCCACCCATTCAGATGTTGCACTGCAGGACACATACTCCTATATATTTATATGCATGATAGTATTAATAAATATCAGTAGCATAAGGAGTCATCGACCTTTATTCTTACCAACATTTTTACCTTTCATAAGCCCACCTGGGATTTATAAAGAGAATAATTAGTATTCTGCACAAAGTTGAGCTTAAATAGCCTATCTTTGGCTTTGTTCTCTATTCAAATGTTAGGCAAACTGACATCAGAGAGTGGAGTATGAAACACCACGTTTGAATTTCAACCGGATTAGTTATATCACCCCTTTCTATAAAAGACAAAAAAAAAAAAAAAAAAAAACCTTTCTCCTTTCACAAGCTGTCAAATGGCGCCCCCTTCCTGTCAGGGGTGAATTTGGTCAAGGGAAGAGATCAGCAAAATTGTAAGGTGTAAAGATCCCGTAGAGATACTCCTTTGTGAACCCTTCGTCAGACGTATAAAAATGAAGTAAGATTTCAAGGGATGAAAGATCTCATGAATTTAGAATTATTAAAAATATTTTAGCGCAGGTTTTGTAGTAAACCTGGAGATACAGGTGCTGCTTCCCAGAGAACTCAGAATCATACAAAGTGAAACTAAGAGTAACCTACCTGTTGAAATGCAGCCCAAAAGGGCTATATTTGAGATGGGAGCCAAGTACTATTGTAGAAATAATGCTTTTTAGAGTAATTTAACAAGGCCTTTGTAACAAGTAATCTAGATAGATCAATAACCTTTGACTAAATGGCCAAATGTTGACCAGGAATGAAGGGACAAGAAAGAATACTTGACACAGAAATTCAGTTTCAAATTTTTTGGTACTGAGGATTGAACATGGCATCTTATCTCTGAGTCACATCCCTAGATCATTTCTGTTGTTGTAGTTGTTCATTTGTTTGGTTGGTTGGCTTGGGCTTTTTGGTGACAGGGTGCTGAGTTGCCCGGGCTGGGCTCAAATTTTCAATCCTCCTGCCTCAGCCTCCCAAAGTGCTAGGATTACAGGCCTGGCTGAAATTTCAAATTCTTAAAGGTTTACAGGACTATGTTAGATTAAGGATGTTGTGGTTCAGAGTGGTGGCTGTATAGGTGTATATGGACAAGGAAGACGAGTAAGTCTAGGAATGGGGCACTGTGGGAAGCTGAGGAGCCCGGATCTCACTCTCAAGGTTATAGGTAGTGGCTTAGTTACATTTGTGTTGCTGAGACAACTCGGTATTCTGAGCTCAGGAGAAGGAGGTTTATGTTAGCTTACATTCAACTTGAGGAATTTGATCGCACTTTCTTCCCTTTCCACACTCATTCCCCCTTCTCCACATTCCCTTCTTCCTCTCCACAAAATCCATGTCTCTGTTTTTTACTATCACTCTTTTATTTTTCTATCTCATTCTTACTTCCATGTTCTCATATCAGAGAAACCGTATGACATTTAACCTTCTCCAGCTGACTCATTTCGCTATGCATGATGGTCTCTACATGCATGCATATTCCTACAAATGACTCGAATTTATCTTTATGGAAAAGTAGTAGTCTACTCTGTATATATTCCGTTTTTTCATTAATACACCCATTCATGAACAGATCAGCTGCTTCTAAGCTTTAGCCATTGTGAATGAGGCTGCCATAAACATGACTACTCATGTATCTCTGTTGTATGCTGTCTTTCACACTTTTAAGACGACAGAATTAGTTTTTAAGAAATATTCATATTAATTTCCACAATGGATGCAGCAGGTTGCAGCTCCACCAACAATATAGAAGGATTCTTTTGATCCACAAACTCTCCAGCATTTGTCGGTATTTGAACTCTGAATAGTACCATTTTTACTGGAGTAAAACGGAAACTCACTGTCTTCTGTTTGGTTGGTTGGTTGGTTGGTTGATTGGTTGGTTGGTTGACTGGTTGATTGCTTGCTTCATTGGTCAGTTGTTCCATTAGTTGGTTAGTGTGGTTTGGTTTGAAACAGGATCTCACTCTGTAATCTAGACTGGTTCTGAATTCACAGTAATTCTCCCTTCTCAGCCTCTCCGACGCTGGGGTTACAGGTGTGTGCTACTACACCCGGCTTCGGCGTTGTTTTGATTTGCATTTCTCTAATGGCTAAAGATGCTGAACATTTTCTCCTCCATTTCTTGATCATTTGTACTTTGCCTTATACTTTCCTGAGTTATTTTTGTAGTATGGCCTTTTAGAGATATAGTAATGCTTCACATATCAAAAGATAGAATTAACAAAGAAGGGGAGGACAACCTCTGTGTAAAGCCAAAAGAAACAAATCTAACTTAATTTAAAATGAGCAAAACTATCAAACTGTTGGAAAAAATTACAGCAAGGACAAGTAACTAAAAACTACAAATATCTTTAGAATGAATGGAGCAGAAAAAAATTCTTTTGAACAGTTTTTTAAAGTATGCACTTGTTTGAAGTTAGCAACTCCAAGACAACATTTTGTATTTTAATTCTGAAAAAGTGAGCAAAGGAGTCCATATGATTGAAAACCAGAGTCTTCCTGCTGAAGAAGGAAGGTGGGAATATGGAAGGAGTAAAGACAGGAGGAATCACATCAATTTGAAATGAAATTTGAGGGTAATGTTATGAGTTATTGATACACACACATGCGCGCGCGCACACACACACACACACACACACACACACACACACACATACACACACACCAAAAATTTATCTTATGTGCTTTTCCGTAAGTGTGTCTGTTGAAAGTATTTAAAAACAGCCACACTTTAGTAGCAACACTAACACTTAAGACCTAAACCTCGGTTTCTCAATCTCATTCCTTGCTAGAAGTAAAAACAGATTGTTAGAGTCACTGCTGATTCCAGAAATGAAGCAATGAAAGAACAAGCTGAAATCAGAATATTTTATTGTATCAGAAAGTAATTTCTCAAAAAGATGCTGGGAGAATGAAACAAGGCACTAGAGCTAGCTTGAAAGGAACTCCCGATGGCACCGAAATAATTAAGCAAAGCAATGGATTATAACTGGTCGATGAACATACAAATCCTTGATTTCATGCTGAAATTCATAGACAATAGAGACAGATGCATGAGCAGACAGACAAACACGTAGAGAAGACGAGACTTCATTTAGAATAGGATGCCAATTGATAAACCCAGATGGCATAGTGTAAACATGATGAGAAGTATCGGTTTGTGCAAAGCTCATCAATGAATGCTAAGTCGAAGGCAGAAAAGGAAAGGATTTCAAGTGGGGATGTCCTAAGTTCAGGTGAAGAACTGAGCAGCCTCTCAACTAGTGATGAAAACTATTACTAACCGTGACAGGCCAACTGTTTTGGCCCTAGGGATGTCATATCCCAGAAGGCATTGCTTGCCTAATATTCCCTCCAGGAATGCCCTACGAGAAGGAAATTGTAAGATGACAAATGCCTCAGGCAAACCTCCATTGAGGAACATTTTACAGCTATTTTGCAATCTTCAAATATGTCAATTAGATAAAAGACTTAGCAAAACCAAGGAACTACTATAAGCAACAAGGAGAGATGGCTAATAAATATAACTCCCAGTCCTATATTTTAAGGGGGTAAATATGCTGAGATGATTGGGACGATTGATTCAATGGAATATGCAAAGCAGAGTCAATAAAGATTTTATGTCAATGGTAACTTTCATAAATTTGAAAACCACACAGTGGTTACATAAGAGAGTGCCATTTTTCTTAGAAATCATAGGTAAAAGTTTAAAGGGGAAAATAGATAATGTAAACTGTCCTCAGACGTTTCAGAAATTATAAAGCTCATGCACACACGTAAACACAAATATATTCAAACACAAAGAGATTGTAATAAAATGAACATAGTGAAATATTAAAATTTTGTGAATCTTGGTAAATAGTGGCAGAAATTTCACAACTATTTTTGCACATCTTGGGTTACCTTGAAGCTATTTCAGAATTTAAAAATTTAAATGAAATAAAATAGATCCAGAGAAGATTCAATATCAAGTTTTAGTCATAAGGATAGGAGCCACACATTATCTTAATTAACCATGTAGCAACACACACCAGGCAAATCCTCATGTCAACGGCATGTGTACTCCTTTTCAGAGACACCTCTAAAAGCACCTAACAGGTCTATGGATCTCAGTGCAACACCATAAGGATCCCCAAGGCTAGGGTCAGCCTTGATAACGAAGATGCCGCTATTCCCAGTAGGGCCGTAGGGACTACAGGAATGGCTCAGACATTGTGAAGGAAAGAACTCAGTTATATCCCTACCCCAGTAATAATTTCAGCCTGGTGATATCCAGGGATCCTGTTTCTTGGTGACTTGTGTCTTTAAGAATAGATTCTCTTCACTGATACTCATTAGAATCTACCTAAAAGACTACACCGTAAGATCTCAGAGCGAGAAGAAGAGAAGTGATATTCACAAAGAAATCATTTTGAAACTCCTTCAATATTTTATAAGACCATACCACGAACCCAACATGGGTCTGGACTTGTAGAGTCCAGACATATTAGAAGTGGCATTGCCTTTATTCTCATTTTCCCCTATTTTATTGATACGTACAAGTGCAAAATTTGAAGTTTTCTGTGATCTTGAGCATGTTGTGCACCTACATATTTTGGCAAGGTTACAAGACGTTTCCCTCTCTCCTTTTCGTCCTCCCCCTATCCACCCCACCCCACACCCAGTTCCCATTATTTTCCACATCAAGTTTCATGAGATGATTGTGATCTGGATTTCTCATATCAGAGAAACCACAACGGAACACTATGCATCTATAAAATCAGATAGGTTGGAGGCCTTTATAGGCAAATGGAGGCAACTTAAGACCATCATGCTTAGTGAAGTGAGTCAGAAGCAGAAAGTGAAATATCTAGTGGTTTCTCCATTATTCTTGTTTTTATATGATGCTCAGGTACATTAAATAATGTGACTGAAATTCCAGAGAGTAAGTGGTAATCTAGGATTTGAACACAAGACTGACATTAAAATTCAAGCTCCTAATCACAATGTTCGCATTTATGGTCTTGAGAGTGTCATTTCCATTGTTCCAATAATTAAACTGAGGTCTTAAAAAGTTAAAGGATTCTCAAAAGTTGGGCAAAGCCTGGTCCACTTAGTTTGCCATTGAGTTTGGCATCATTCCTGTGTTAATGTTAAGAGGATCACATAAAACCATGGGTAGTAGATAGTCTGTAAATGAAATTGCATTTATATATGAGGATGAGATACAATTATCCTGAAATAAATTCTTCTAGTGTATCTTCAGAACAACCAGAAGCTAGTTTTTTTTTTAAGGAGGCTGTGCCACTTTGGAATTCAGTTTGGCAATTTCTTGAAAAGTTAAATATACACTTACCATTTGACCCAGCAATCCCACGCCTAGGTATTTACCCAAGAGAAATGAAAATATATGTTCACATAAAAACTGGATGGGAAAGTTTATTGCCATTTGATTCATAATTGCCAAAATCTGGCAACAACCCAAATGTCCTTCATCTGCTGAATGGAAAAACAAAGTGGAGCATCATCCCACTGAATAGTAGTTAGCAATAAAATAAGGTGAATTGCTGATGTGCAGAGAGAGCAGATGCACCAAAAATGCATTAGTCTAAACAAAAGAAGCTGCATTCAAAAGACACCAAGGACACAAAACAGAGCAGTGGTAGCCAGAGCCTGGACAGGACTGATACCTACCAAGAAGAATGAGGAAACTTTTCAATTTTTTTTTTTTTTTCATTTTCTTCAATGTTCTGGTAACTGCACAATTCTGTACATTGACTGAAAATCTAGGATTTGACTGAGACGAAAAGGTGAATTTTTTGAATGTATATTAATCCCTGTACATCTGACTTTAACGTTGAAAAAGCAAAGGGGGACAGACTATTTAAGAGTTGGCCCAACAGGTTCATGCACACAACCTGAAATTCCCGTGGCTTCTGGGGAGCATCTCTCAAGACAACATCAGTGCCCTAGCAATGTCAGCATATTTCCTGAGCCTTCCATGCACTTGAAAATCTTTCAGAAATTCATCTCCACACAGGACTTTCGCTATCTTATCACTTACTTTAATTTCTGAACTTTTTTGTATAATTTTGCACTACTACAAGTGCAATTGTCTAGGCTGAGTCATGCACCTGAAATGGACCTGATAGACCACTTGCTTTGTTTTTCTGAAATCCACTTCCATGTCCCCTCCTGGGTGCTCCCAAGTCCTACCCTCACCCCAACTCCATCTCCAAGACCCACCGTATGAGCTGCACTCCCTCACCACCTTGGCTCATGTGCTTTCTCAGTCATTCCAGTTCCAGCTGTGCAGTCCTCTGCTTCTTACTAAGTGCTATTCTTTTTAATTGCCCACAGCCTGTTGTTATGATTTTCAAGTAGAAGCACAGAATGGTAGTCCTTACCAGTGGCCACCAATATCCGTTTGCCTTCTTATCCTTGGATGAAAGATAGACTTTACTTCCCGAGTACCTTTGAAGTAAAGTGGTAGCCAAGGGACAGTCAGGATTTACATGTTCTGCTTCTAGAACACAACTTTGAAAATGTGAAATAACAGTAGATTTGCTTCCCTTTCTGAAAATGTGGAAGTCTCATATCAAGATGATGAAGGTTGCAATATTCTAAGGCACTACGGTGCCATGCAGGAGATGGCTCTCGGGTGGCACTGGGGTCATTTTGTGGAGAGGAAACAAAACTCTGTGGGTGGTGCTTCAGAGACCTGGCGATTGTTTGCTGCTACAGTGCAACATAGGTTATCCTAACTCAGTCAAGCACACAGCACAGAAACACAGATGATAAGTTACAACCCAGTCCCACCAAAACCAACCAGAGGAAGGAATAAGTATCTCTGAAACACCAGTGTTTAACACACTGTGTGAAATATGCTGAGATGCTTCTTATTAAAAACCTATTGAACTAAAGTTACAAAGAAATTATTTTAAGAATTTTCTTAATTTAAGAACTCCAAAAAGATTCACAATGATTTCTTAGGGATAATTTAGTCTTCCTGTCTCATTTTAAAGAAAGAAAACTGAAACTTCGAGACAGACAAATACCTGTCAGTGTGTTTTGGTCACGTAGCTAGTTACTGACAAGCAAAGGCCTATCTCTGGGTTCCCTAATTATTTCATAGCACACTGCTTTCAACAACAACAGATTACAATAATTTTAGAATTCTTATTTTAGCTTTTTATTCTCCTTATTCTGAAATAATGGACACATACCTGAAAAAAACACCGTTCAGAAAGCAGATATTCTTTTTGCTTTTATCTCTTTCAAGTAGATTAGATATTTTCAGACATATTTTGTGCCTCTTCACTCAAAATGGGTGCTAGAGGTCCTTTTCATTGTGTATGACTTGACTGAAACCAAGTCACTTTAAATAGACTCTAAAAAATAAGATGAAGAAACATATACAATGTGTCTGGGTCTAACATAAATATTTTCTCATGTTTTACTTTCAGAAGGCCTGGGTTTAGGCTTCTAAGTGAGTACATTTGAAATTGAGCTCAAATGAAAAGAACACAAAATTGGAAGTCATAAAGTGAGGATTAAACTCAATTTCTGTTGATCTTAGATGTGCAGTTTTCAGCACTTTGATTCACTCCTCTAAAAAACAGACATAATAGCATCTTAGTTGCCCACTACCAAGAACTATTATGGCATACAGATTAAGTTGTCCAATTCTTAATTTACAAAATTAGCAATTCCAAGGGGAAAACATCAAGGTTTCATTCTCTCTTTCCTAATCAAGTACTCCACTTAAGCCAACAAATTTTCTTCACAGCAGAGCTTTATATTTTCCCAAGAGCTCTGCGTGGCTGTTTGCATCAGAGAAAAATAATCATTTAATCCACATATCCATCTGTGCTCTCACTTCCAGGAGAAGTGCTCTGGCGTCTGAGCTATCGTCACCCCTTCTCCCCAGTCACAGGCTTTGGAGTTTGTCCTTCTCATCCAGGTGCTGTCTGCACTCTTGAACCTGCTCCTCCTCCGCGTCCATGTTGGTTTTCAACAGCCAGTGCAGGAAACTTGGAGGGCTGGCCCTGGGGGGAAAGGGCGGGACCCCAGGGCCGTGGGGGCTTGTGGAGGTGAGGAGGGGCATGAAGGAAATCGGGGAGTGTTGGGCGAGTGGATGCTGATGGCGTTGTAGGTGGGAAGCTGCTCTGGACAGTGTCCACCACATCCCTGCTGCTGCGCCCCCTAACAGGGAGCTCTTTTGTTAGGCGCCCTCTTCATTCAGCAAATCGCATTTTTGCAGCCCTTCAAATTGCCCTTGCTGGCTCCAGGACTCTGCCAGCACCGCATACCTCAGTAGCCGCTTCCCACCCTTCAGGAGTTCCCGATTACATTGCAGTTAAGGTCTTTGTAGCACAAGTTAGGGGGGGAAACAGTTTAACTCATGGCTCTGAAAAACGACCAATAGAGCCACGAGGCTGGCATTGGCAAAAGCCTCTCACATCCAGGGAAGCCTGGCAGACAGCCTGCCAGTCAGCTGCATGTCAGACCCCTGCATATCATCTGATAGCTTTGTGACAGCCATTTGGAAACACCATAGAAAGCCCAGATGGAAAGTTCTGGGGGAGTCAACCTGGTGCTAACCCCTTCTCTGGGTTTTAAAGGCCGTCCTATTCCTTTCTTCGCAGGTACAGAAATCCCGCACACCTTAGCCTGACATGGCCAGGCAGTCACACAAACGTGACACCAAAGCCCGAGGGTGGAGGGCGAGGCCAAGGCAGCACAGCAGCGGCGTCCTCCGCCCTTGCTCTTGCGCCTGCGTTCAGAGCTACACACGGACCCACAGCTCCATTTTCCTTGCTTGGCCCTGGGCCCCTTCTTTCCGGCACTCTGTTTCAAAAACATCACAAGCCACGCAGGTGGTTTTCGTTGCACCACAGCTCGTATTCCTGACAGATCTACATCTGCACATTAATACTCCTTGATGCTTCCAGCCTGAAACTTTCCCAGACACACTGGCCTAAGAGCCTCCAAAGCAGTGCATGATGGGGACTAGCTACACAGGAATTCTTCCCTGGGTCTGAGGGTTGGGAGGTCATGGTGTTTAAACAAGAGAAGCTTCGTGGTCACTTGGCTCTAAACTTCAAGGCATTTTACTACGTTAGTAGAAAGCCACTTCAGACCAGCGAGAGTGTTATAAAGGTGGACCCTGGGCAACTCCAGGTTACTATAATCATGAGTTATCACCACCGCCACAATTGCAATTATACAGTGTTTATTGAATGGGCAAATAAAAATAATAGTAAACACATATAGGATCATTTCCACTAGTAAGGGTCTGTCTGGATTTAACAAGATCTCTACTGCTCAAAAGCACCACAAAATGGAGGTATTTGTTTACGGATTTTACAATAAGGAAATCATATAATTTGAATAATGCTGCACAGTTGATTCAGTGACAAATCAGAGAAGTGAACCAGACCATGGGCTTCTGAGCTCTGGCAAGCCAGTGTCATTTAATCATGCTGAGTTTAACAAGGGGGTAGTTAATGACAAAGAGACTAAGGGCCTTGAAAACAAATGGCTCAGGATCAATTTCTACACTGGGGTCTGTCTTCCAGGAAGCCACTGAGACACTTTCCCGGGCAGAAGAATCACTTTTCCCATCTTACTAGCTTGTAATGAAAAAGAATGGGGTGCAATGCCTTGGACTGAGTGAAAAAGAAGCTTCCCAGATTTAACAAGAAATCAAGAATAGGGAAGAGAAAGATTCATCTCCCAAGAAGGCTGGAAAGAAGAGAACAGCATTGTCCCTAAGGACCCAAAATAGATGAGTACCGTGACTCTCAATAAATCAGAGCTCTGGAGATAGCAGCCAACAAAAAGAAACACTGTGAAGCAGGCCCTTGAGTGTCCATTTCCTCCCTTTCTTCTGAAACAACATGAATTGTGAGTAGCACCATGTACGCATCTACAGTGACTTCAAAAAACTCTCTTTAAATCTAGAAGTTTTATTTTGGGGCTCCCTCTGAGAAACGTAGTGATTGTGTGAGAGGTCAGGGTAGAGAAAAGGGGGAGAATTTCAGGAAGCATAGCAGGTCAACAAAGGGGTAAAATTGTCCATTAAGGCCTGATATCAAGTGAGAGAAGAAAATGCAGGGCCAAGGGGGACCCCGTCAATTGCCTGCTGTAGAAAAGCAAGAATGAGCCCAAGCCAGAGGGTGTCCTTAGAAGAGGAGGCTAGAGGCCTGCTGCAGGACAAAGTGCATGACTAATCTATGACTTGTGGAGAGACCGGCAGGTTTAAACTTGAGGCGATGAAGAATTATACTGGAATTTCCCACAACCCCTTTCTGGATTCCATCTCCTGCCCTGAGGAGGGCCTCCTCCATTCCCTCAGTTTCATTAGGGTGCAAACAATATCTACAAGTCTCAACCACAGGACAGCTTGGGAAGCACTCTCGGTCTCTTCACCCAAAACGCACTTAAAATTCCTATTTTACTAGGAATTGCAACTTGGTCAAAAAGAGAATAAAATCAATTTTACCACCTCATGGCGTTCCTCGGATCCAGAACCAAATCTAGTGGGATGACATGGGATGGGGAGAAGGTAGCTACCTGCATGTTCTCAGCGTACAGCCGACTTCCTGCATCTATTCCCTTTGGCTTGCGCAAGGATGTTACTCGATTTCAGCAGTTACATAATGCCGTACTCTGGGTGACCCATAAACAGTAGATATGTACCCCTTATGATTCCAGAGGCTGGAAGCCTAAGACCCAGGCAATGGCAGACACAATGTCTGTTAGGGGACAGCTCCTATGTGGCCATCTTTTCATTATTACCTTAGGCAGCGAGGGATGAGAGGTATCTTTGGGGTCTCTTTTTCAAGGCCCTAATCGCATACCTAACAGCTCTGTTCTCACGTCCACCGCTTTATAAAGGCCCCACCTCCTCGTGCCAGTACTTCAGGGGGTAATATTTGAACACTTGAACTAGGAAGGGATGCAAAACTCACAGCACAGCAACAGAGAAACTGAAGGAAGGGAAGAAGGAAGACAAATGTTCCGGAACACAAAGAGTTATTTTGCTTTAGATAAGTTGATTCTTTTCCAAAGACTGCATGGGGATCAAAGGATAGAACACAATGGCCAGGGCCTGCCCTAAGTCGGTGCCTAACAGGACACCCTGCAACAAGCTAGAATCCCAGAGGGCTATCCCGCTTTGCAGAAAGTTGAATGAGAAATAAACACACTGCCAAAAATAGAAGAGCAAGGAAACTTTCCAGCCACCGCAATGACACTAGTGGAGGTAAAAAACACGCCTGAGATTTTATAGCCAGCGTAGGCCCTTCACAGGTTTGCCATCTAAATTTATGCCACCTGTGAGGTCTGAAAAATCTCAAATGGACAATTTAATTTAAAGTAGTCCCAGGTCAGTGGTGCCCCAGGAAACTGGCAGAAGCAAACACAAATCATTCCTCCAGAGAAGAATACTAATTCAACCCAGGCCTCAAAGAATTCCCATAGATAAAGTTCCAAGAAAAATGAGCAATTCACTGGGAAGAAAAAGAAAAAAAAAAAAACATTCAGAAACAAGGTACCTTGAATAAAATACAGAAGAATCAGATTCCTAAATATATCAAATGTCAACATTACAAGAGTATATGGCAAATTTAGTTACCTTTTTTTAAATAAATGAAGGTGAGATGCAAAAATCTGAAATTATCAGAACAGTTTTAAAAGAAGAAAACAAAAGATTAGAAATGCAATTTTATACTGATTAAAAGCACAATGGATAAGTTAAATAAAGACAACAACAAGTTGAGGTAGGTAACATGGAGTAACCCAGAAAATCGATTAAAAAGGTACCGGAAGTGCATCCCACAGTGACACAGAGACAGGAAGTGTGAAGAAAAATAAAAAGCCGAGAACAAAGGGGAAAGAGCCGATTGCCTGCGTACAGCTTTGGATGGGAATGAGCTTCTATTTTATGATATGTCTGAGAATTTTCTAGATTCATTGAAGAATGTCAGTTCTCAGCTCCAAGAAAAGCAATTTATTCTAAAGGGAATCAATAAAAATAACTTCACACAAAAGCAAACTATGAAGAAGTCCTTCAAGCTAATAGAAAGGACAAACCGCCTGAATGCCAGTTAGAGAGCTACCTCTGATCATGCTGCTACCTACAAAGACCCCATGGCAATGCAATACCAGGAAATGTTATGCCAATAAAATTATTTATCAAGAATGAATAAAAAAGATTTTTTCTATATAATGAGCACTATAGCGTACCAATGACATATATACAGTAAAGAAAATTCTACAAGAATTAAAGTGAAACACGAAAAGGAATAGTCAGCCAAGAAATTTTTTGTGATTAATCTAAATCCATATGGACTATGTCAGAGTAACCATGTTTAATTTGTGGGACAATAAAGCGAAATATGGACAACGGTAGAAGCTAAGCTTGAAGACATGGCCAGGAAAGGTATTTGAAGGTGTTGCTGCTCAAAGCAGGGTAGGGAATACAGAGCCCCTGCACCTGCCCAGCCCCCTGTCCCACTCAGAGCGAGCGCGTACACTACATCCCTGGGTGATTAAAATGTACACCTCAGTGTGAGAATTTAACTTTGTCAGCTATACACGTTACAACAAAACTAGAACAATTACTAAAGGTGAAGGCATAGAGAATAATTTACAAACAGCAGAGAGAAGAAATAATGAAACAAGGTGGGGGATTAATAATGAATAACGTGGGTTAAATGTGAAATCAGCAGCAAAGTCCATTCCCAAATCCTCATCTGTCATAGGCTCAGACCAACAGAAGACCATTCCTCCCTCACCCAGCACAGCTTTTGTGAGTTGAAAGGGCCAGACCAGACTGAAGCTATTTCTTATGTATTTTGGTTTTCACCAATAATCTGATCATCTGTGTTCCAAAGGTTTTCTTTAGCCTGAATCTTTTTTAGAAATTTTGTTTTCCATTACGAAATATCTTTATGTTGTTCCCACTTTTGAAGTATATTCATCAGAAAGTAGAATTCTGATGTTTTCCTTACGAACATTAATGATGTCTATTTTTTCAAATCTTGGTCATTATTTTAGGAGAAGTTGGCTTCCAGTTATTGTTGCTAGTCTGAAAATGGAATGCCTTTTTTTCTAGCTGCTTTTAAGATTTTTGTCTTTCATTTTCAACAGTTTTGCTAAGCTGTGCCTAGGTTCTTGAATGTTTGGGTATCATGCATTTTGTTTAGGTTTTGTAATATTTCTTGAAACTTGTAGCTGGTGACTTTGGTCAGTTTGGAATAACCATTATAATTACTTCTATAATATTGCCTCTGCTACAATCCCTTTGCCTCTTCTGCCAGGCCTCCAGGAGGCACGGTGGCAGAACATCACACCAGCTCCACTGGCTCTGTGCCTTTTCACACACTACTGATCAATTTCCCTATGTACACAGTATAGCTATTCCATAGCAAATTTTTAAATTTTAATTTTCTTCGGATATTATATATAACCTAATTGGCTACATAATCTAGGACATATAACTTTGGATCCTCATTCTTGAGTAAATATTTAATTTATTATTATAATTTTAATGGGTGTGTTTTGAGCATAGTAATCAAAACATTATATCTGATAGTAAATAGATTGCCTCTGATCTGATCAAGGATCTATATTTCTTCTTGGTTTGGTCATTTAGTGGATTTTTATTTTTAATGGCAGACATTATGAATAATACATTTGAACTTTGGCTGAGAGTTGTGTTCCTCCAGTGGAGGAAGCAGTTTTTCTTCCCAGCAGGCGTTGAGAATGGGTACCAGTTACTACCAGGCTGTCAGTGGCTGAATACTCTCAAAGCTCGATCCCATTCTTTTGAGCCAGTTTGCCTTATTTTTTCTTTCCTATGCACGGTGCCTGTAGCGTTTCATCTGTTACTCACCATAACACTGTGAGGGAGGTGCTGTGTTTTTCCTACCAACGAGGAGAAAAGTAAAGAGTAGAGAGCCTAAGTCATTGTGTGTTGCAGACGCAGCAGAGTCTGTAAGACGGAGAGTTACCCTGTGTTGCTTCTCAGTCCAAGTGATAAAAGAAGTTAGTGTGACCTGAAGAAGTTGGGAAACCTAGACAAACGTGAGGAGGCATATTAAACATCGACAGTTGAAAGAGTCTTTCAGCAGAGGCAATTTTAGTAAAAAAAATTACATTTCTTCTTTTATGAGTTCAACTATACTATTTGATTTTACTACTAAAATACTTCAATAATCATATTATAGTCTGTTAGATTTCAGATTTTTTATCAGCTTCCCAAGAGTTGTTATCACAGAGGTCGGTGTATCATTTGTTCTGTTTTCTGACTATTAGGCCAAGTGTTGAACACTTTATATGGATTCATCTGCTTAGTCCTCAGGGCTGTTGATTGTTCTTGGCCACAGAGCAGTCATAGTCTACCCATGGGAATGCCTGCAGAGCTGGCTGGTGCCACCTGACCAGGGTCTCCATAAGTCTTCATTTTAATCCAGTGTTTAAAAGCCCATGAGTCTGAGAAATGAGCTACATTGAACTAGGCCTTTGCTACTCATATGAAGAGTTACATCTGGCGTTGAAATTTTTGTTCTTTTTGTTCTTATATCTGATTATTTAGCTCTTGAGAAGAAAACACGTTTACTATTCATAGGAACCCCAAGGCATAATGCAACAAATTTAACAGAAAAAAAATTAAGCATCAAGTTGAAAACAAGCAAAGAGCAGTGAATCATTTTACATTTCCTTATCACAATCACTGCAGCCACCCAAAGCCACTGGACACTTTTGTTAGATTTGAGCACTGCATTTATAGGTGGCTTGGATGAAAACCTGGAGTTTGAAAATTGATCAAACTGCTTGCACTTTAACCTTTTGGAGTTATCCATGTCTCTCTATCTAACTGTGATTGAATTTAAAATCCGTTTTTCAAAAGTTTAAACCTTATGGCTGAATGCCAAAGGATTGCCAACTAAGACTTGCATCGAAGAGTGTTTTTGCTTAGTCTGTATAGATTTTGGTTTTGTTTCAGAGCTGGGGATGGAAGCCCGGGTCTTTGCAGGATGCCGCGTCCCCAACCCATTTTTTTTTTTTTTGGTTGTGATTTTTAAAAAAGATTTAGCTAAGATGCTAAGTTGCTCAAGCTTGTAATCCTCCTGTCTCAGTTTCCCAACATGCTGAGTACAGGTCTGCACCACCAGGCCCAACTGGTTGGTGAGGGCTGTTAACAAGGAGAGGAATCTTGATGGGCGTCCAGGGCCCAGTCACTGCCCTGTGCTTCTCCTTTCTCATTGGCATGGGCCACTTCCCCAGAGTAGCCCAGAAAGGCACGACCTGGGAACCCCGTAGGTCCCAAAGCGCAGAGACCATGAAGATTCTGCCATTTCTCTTGAACACACGTTACTTTCCGCATTTCTGCAGTGCTGAGAAACAGTAAATCTGGGAAGAGCTGACCCCAAGCCATTTGGCCTGCCAGCCGAGAGCCTGCTCCGAGGGTGTGCATTTTACTCAGCAGCTGTTTCTGCTTCACTCTAATTTGTTCAGGATTTGGTCGGGACCTTAGAGTTCACCTTTTGCAAAATATTTGTTAATTTTTGTTTTTAGCTGAGAAAATACCTTTTCCCCTCCCAAAATGAGAACAATTTGCTCTAGGATTGAAGATGGATTTGTATTATAGTTGCAGTGGAGATTTGTTCAATTGCTTCATAGCCATATACCCAACGCTCACTAATTCCTTTTAACAAGAAAATGGTAAACAGGTGGAGTTGAAATCATAGATAAATAAAGAGCCCTCTCCAATGCGTTCACTTGGGTCTTTGTAAAAGGAATTCCACCCAGCTGGCAGTGCACACACTTAAACACATGGAGTACGTTTTTAAAGCAGAATTGGGAATGGTAGACATGATAACATGCTCATGAAATCCACTCAGTCTACGAGACTCCAAAACAATCTGCATCATTTTGCTAACTGCCAAAACTCCTTTCCAAATATTACCATCTTCATTTTTTAAAAATTCTGCCTAGTTTTACTGAGGTATGTTCACAAGTACAAACTATGTGTTTTGAAAATGTAGAGGTGGGCCTGGTGGCTCAGTCCTATAATGCCAGCACTTTGGGAGGCTGAGGCAGGAGTGTTTCAACCTCAAGCCCAAATGTACAATTTAGTGACTTAGTAAGACCTTGTATCAAAATAAAAACTAAAGAATTGACTGGGGGTATAACTCAATGTGAAGGCCCTCAGGCTGGATCCCCAGTCCTGAAAAACAAACAAAGAAACAACATGTACAGCACATTTTGATACACATATGTGTTGTTAAATGATTGACATAATCAAGATAATTAACATATCTGTCACCACTCATACGACTGCCATTTGCATCTCTGTGTATGGTTAACAACACTTGAGATCCATTCTCCTGGCAAATGTCAAGCATGTAACAGGTTATTATTAACCATAGTCCTCATTAAGTCACCAGAACTTATTCATGTTATAATTTCAACTTAATATCTTTTGACAAAAAATCTTCTATCCTCCAGCTGTCCTACTATAAAATCAATTTTTAAAACACAATGGAATATTATGCATCTATAAAGTCCAACAGCGTGGAGGCTTTTGCAGGCAAATGGAAGAAACTTGAGAACTTAGTGAAGTGAGTCAGAAGCAGAATGAGCAACCCAGATCACGATTATCTCATGGAATTTAAAACAAAAACAAAGTGAACCAGGGGGGTAGGGAGGGGAGGGAGGGAGCAGTGGGTGGAGGGGGGGGCGGGGACAAACGGAGAGTGGGAAAGTCCTTGTCACCTTGACAAGATACATACATAGCTGCACAAAATGCTCAACTTCATTATAAACCTTAAAAATATTTTAAATATTTCCTATACAAATGAAATAATGCAGTATTTGAGGTTCTGTGACAGGCTTACTTCATGTAGCATAACACTTTCTTGTTTCGTCAGTGTTGCTTCAAAGGCAAGAGCTCTCCTTTTTGAAGACTGAAATATTCCATTTATTCACGTACAGACATATGCACACCCTCAACACCACACTTCTTTATCTGTTTATCTCTTATCTTTGTGGCCTTTAAGCTATTTCTACATCATGAATATTGTGAATAATGCCGTCATAATAAGGAACAATATCTCTGAAACAATAATTTTGTTTTCTTTACTATAGACACCAAAGAATGATTGTTGATCTCTCTTTCTTGGTGAACTATAACTTCCACTGACTCAGAAATATAATTTGGCTTTTTTTTTCTTTTTTGAGACAGAGCCTCACTCCAGTTCAGGCTGGTCCTGAACTCATTATGTAGCCCAGGCTGGCCTTGAACTCACCGCAAACTTCCTGCCTCAGCCTCTTGAAAAATGAGATTCACCACCACACCCAGTGTATGTGGTGCTGGGGAATCAAACCCCGAGTCTTGTACTTTGCAAGGCAAGCACTTTAACCCCTGGGCTATATCTCCAGCCCTACAGTGTGGCTTCTGAGTGTCTTTCCTTACCCTTTTTTCTCTCTCCTAGTACAGTATTACTCAGCTAGAAGGTGTTATTTTTACTAAAATTTTTTTAAAAGATTCTTGATGAACCTTACAAATGGCATCAATATCTCACATATACCAACGTACTTCTAACTCGGACATTCAGTTGAATCTAAAGTGATCTCTTCTCATAAATCCAATTTGATGATTTGCAAAATTTCATTTGCAGACCAGATCTACCGAATTTCCAGCAAAACAGGCTTGTTTCCACTTCAAATTAAACTCTTTTAAGCCTCCAGCTTCGTCCTTTCTTTGTGTAAAAGTTATGCCATCCCAAGACTTTCCCAGAATCCTGAGTCCAGAGCTTGCTGGCCCGAGGCTGACTCTGTGGAGGGAGGTTCCACCCGCCTCAGCCTCGCTTTGTCCCCCTGTACTCCGAACTAGCGCTGCATTCCCTGCGTGGGCTGAGCTGCGTTTCCTCTCACCCCCACGTGGGACTCAGCCTCTACCCACCGCCGCTTCCACCCACGTAAGCACCTTGGCTTAGCCTTCAGCATCTTTCAGCAATGTCATTCCCTTTTTATTCCTCCCTCTTGTTATAATTTATGGATTAGTTTTTCTCTCTCCACCTACTTTCTCACACCTCTAATAATTGCTAAGATAAAATATTTTTACATTATTTATTTTGTTTTTCCAGAGCCTATTTTGTAAGACCTATGATAAAATATACACAAATTGCACTGCTTCGGGCATTTTCAGGTGTACCCTCTTGTAGCGTTAAGTGCATTTATATTGGGTAAGTTCACCATAATCTTTTGGTTTTATAAAGCTGACACTCTACATCCATTAGCAAGTCTCTGCTTCCCCAGCACCCCTGACAACCATTCTCCTGTGCTCTGTCTCTATTTGACCATTCTAGGTGTCTTCAATAACATCATAAAGCATTGTGACTGATTTGTTTCTCAGAACTTAGTACAATGTTCCCAAGGTTCATTCACATTATAGAATATGCCAGGACATCTTTCCTGTTCGTGGCTGAATAATATTCCTTTGTGTGTTGACACCAACCTTTCCCCACCCATTCATCCCCACTCAGATTGTTATCATCATTGTGAGTGACACCGTCATGAACAGAGATGTACACATGTCTATTCAAGTCCTTGCATTCAATGCACTTGGGTATATACCAAGTAGCATCATTGGTTTGGATATAATGTTAAGATTTTTGGAGAGCCCGCATTTCTTTTCAAAGTGACTATATCATTTTACATCTTGCCAGAGCCTTTTGGATACTACTTATTTAATTTTATGAAACCAAAGCAGTACTCATTCAAACTCAGATTTAAATGGGACATTATGACTTGAACTCAGTAAGGTGCAGGTACACCACCCTGCGGCCACTGTTGGCACCCTTGTTTGAGTGAAGAGGAGCCGTCTAGTGCCATATGTAGAACACACATATGCAAACAGTGAAAATTCTCTGATACCTTTTCTATTATACCATTTTAAAATCAAGGGCAAAAAAAAATTACCCAGCAGGCCACATGTCAGACACATTGTAAAGGTGTGGCCAGTACACTGATAATTGTCTATCAATGCAGGTGACATTTTTATCATTTAAACACTGTCAAGGTCAGGAGGCCCAAACTGTAGAGATTCTTTGCTTACAGATACCACCCTGCATCCACACTCAGTGAATCTACCTGAATGACAGTAGCTTGCTGTGACAGCAGGAATCTGGTGCCCATGCCCCAGACAGCACCCAACAGAGACACTTCATCTTACTATGTGGGCTTGTCAGTTAATATTAGGACAACCCAGGACATCCTGGTAAAGTGTTGGATATTCAGATGGAACAAAGATGTTTGTTTCTTGAAATAGCATTTACAATGTTATCTATGGGAAAATTTTTACACTAATTAAATTAAAAATTGAGGCATTATTTTTATTAAATATGATCCCAAGAGTACAAGAGTAAAAAAATGACTGGAGTGAAATGTAACTAAATATTAATAAGTAATTTTATCGTGGTTGCTTGTGCCTTTTGTATGGCCACATTATCTCATTAAAATGAGTTTGATTGCATAGTGACATAAAAAAGGTATATTTGAGGAAAAATGCCAAAAACAGGATTCTTTGGAGCTTTGACAAAAGGTAGAATTGGTGGAAAATACCCCCTGTGGACTTTTACTGTGAAGTCACACAATGTAGGCTGAGGACAATAAAGAAGTCTCCTAGCAGCCCTAGCGGCCACTGCTTGTCCCTCATGACCTCAGCTACTAGGCACAGCCAATAGGAGAGATCCCTGAGGAAACCTGGGAGGGACTGCTTGATGGCACCTGCAGTTCAGAGGGAAAGGAGGAAAGTCTCATCTGCTGCCCACCTGCTGCCACTGCCACCAGCGCCTCCCACTGCGCTTACCAGTCAGCTGTCCACGGTCCGTCTTGCTTGCCGTCTCAGATCAACTATTCATTCTCGAACAGCAGACACGAAGACCCACTTAAGTAACTTGTCTGGGAAGTAGTCATGTTAATAAGAATCAAGACTGAATATAGACTAGGGAAGATCAGAGGGAGGAATTCCAGGTCCCACAATTCACTCACTTAACCACTCAGAAAATCTACCTTGTGCCAGGCGTGCACATTAGAGGAGACAAGATCAACACAGCTTTCTTTCATGAACTTACACTCTGCGAGCAGTGATAAAGACAGTGCATCAGGAGCTGAGTCTTAATAGACAACAAGAGAGACAAAGCGTCCACCTTTACTGAACTTGTCCGCAGGGACTTCAGCCGTGGGCGTACTGTGAGCATTGCTACAAGAGCCTCATTTTATGTTCTGGTAGAGAAAAGTCAGAATTTTCTAACTACACTTTAATTACATTTAAGCAGTAGTCAGGGCTAAATGAGATTAGCTGATTTGATAGAGGAGGGAAACCACGATTTTTATAGAATGATTGGAGAAGTTTTAAAACTAGTCTAATATTCCTTTGGTCATGGTTATGGAAGCCAAAGTTCAGGACTGAACTATTCACAACTGAGCATCCAAAATGTTTTTCTGGGCAGGCAATCTGTTTAAGAGACTTCTCACAGTCATTAACGCAAATATCAGACTCTCTACCCCACCCTTACCACTGGCAAGAAGCCCTGAGCTGAGGCACAGCAGCCCCTGACCCCTGAAAATAATACTGCTTAGGCCTTCTGACACCAAGTGCCTGTGTGGACAGACACTACGGCTGTGTCAATCAACACTGGCATATTTAATGTGTGATCTTACTTATATATACTGTTTCATCCAAGAGGCAAATGTAAATGGAAAAAGACATGGTCTTTCCTGTGTGTGTATGCATGGCACATGTGTATGCAGGTGTGAACATGTGCACAGTGGCCCTAGCTTATACTCACCCATGGCTTCATGCGTACCTGTGACAGATCTATGGACACTGCTGTAATTAATGGAGAAACTGTCAGTGCCGTGAGATACACAATCATAAACCAACTTCTTAGCAGGCCAAGATAAATAACTAGAGAAAAGGAGGACAAGCAAAATGCAAGGGCACTTAGTGGTGCAGAGGGGTAAGGGGAAAAGAGGAAGGTGGTGACTCCCAAGATGAACCTGTCCAATAGGAAACAATCCTAGACCAGCATTGCTAGCACCCCCGGGGGCTTCTAACAAGAGGTTAATAGCTGAAGATGCTTGACTCCAGTGGCCAAGAGTAAGTCTGGGGTCCCCGGGATCCAGCCCTCTAACCCTGCTGAAACTTCCTCAGAGTCTCTTCTGAACTTGGCTGTTTTTACTGGGAAACAGCAGGGCAAAGCCAGAGCCAGGATCTTATTAATCATCCCAGCTATTGTATAAAGGTTCTGAGAGATCAACACATGCTAGGTCCTCTGTTAAGGATATATTATCTCATCCTTTGAGTACTATAATTGTGTCAATTTGTATAGATGAGAAAATAAGGAATTTGAGAAACTTATTCAAGATGGAATTCAATTTTCGGTCAACCTCCTACACACCGTTCAATACAAAAAACACAGTAGGTGATTAATAAGTTTCAGAAAATTGATTGGAAATATGAGAGAGGCAGTAGACCAACAGATAGCCAAGCGATTCATCTCCTTTGCATGTTAATTACTTGTCCTGAGGACACACAGGTGTGCATTAGAATCTCAGTAGGAGAGAATCCGTGTGACTTATAGCAAGAAGGCATCAACCGCAAGGACTTGCAGGATCGGGAACCAGACCACCATGGTGCACCTGTCTGGATCGGAAAAATCAGTTTATCTCCAAGCATTTTTTCTTTCCTTGTCTAGAAAGTGAATAAATTTCCATTTGATTTCTAAGAGAACCAGAGGAAATAAAATATAGATGAAGATGCTTCTCCTAGCCCATGAGGGAGAAGGCATTTAAGCTGAGTAGACCTATATCCTTCTGCTAACCCAGCTCTCCTGGTGGCTGTTCTTTGCTTTCTGTCACTAAGAAGCTCGAATACCATGACTCTTAAGGAAAATAAGATAGATTCATAGAGTGTGCAGGGAAGAGGAATTGGAAAATACTGGCAAGTTACATGGAAAGTGAGTCTGACTCACCATCCTGTTCAGAAGAATAGCCAAATGCTCTCTGCTGGAATCCAGAGCTCCTCTGTAGGCTTTATACTCCAGTACTACCCCAGGACATGCAGTCCCTCCAACACAGTGTCACCTGCAGCTGCAATGTGGGATGCCTCATCCTTTTCACGTTCATGTGCCATTGCTATCGGGTGCCATCTGCTTCCTGCTCAGGTCTTTTACATGTCTTACTCATAATTCCTAGGCATCCGTATCTCCTCGCTAGGAAGTGTCTCAGACACAGGAACTGTGCTTCTTTCTATTCCCACCGTCTACCACAGACCCTGAGCCTGGAGACATATGGTGACCCTTTACTCAAGTAAACTACATTACTATGTGTCCACCATACTTTGCATTGTCAGAAGAAGGTAATAGTTATCCAATTTGATGTTTAGCAAATAAAAAGTTTCAGCAATTGTAAAGAATTTTTCTAGCATCTATTATCTTTTTTATTTATTTATTAAGAAGAAAATCTAATGGCTGGAGGTACGGCTCAGCGGTTAAAGCACCTGCATAGCAAGCTCTAAGTCAAGTGCTAAGTACCTGAGTTGGATTCCCCAGCACCAAATAAGGAGGATTGTCATGAGTCCAAGGCCAGCTTGGGCTCCGTAGTGAGTTCAGGACCAGCCTGGACTACACAGCGAGACCCTATCTCAAAATAAAAAAGAAAAAAGAAAAAACAAGAAAATCTTAATAACCTTATTAACTGTTTTTTTCCCAATACACTGTGAGTTTCACCAAACTGAGAAGTCTATCTTATTAACCTATCAAATCATAATTTCTCAATGTTCATTGACTTATGAGTCAATATATAATACATAAAGGAATAAATGACTGAATCCACTATATTCATTTTGATATCACTTTGCAAACACAAAGAAAATGTTTGAAACATAATAGCTGCCCAATTAATAACTTCTAAGTGAACCAGTGCACAAGTGAATGTCTTTCTTACCTACTTTTTCAACTCCTATGACCAACAACAGAAGTAGCACATAACTCTCCAAAGATCCTATCTCAGTGCTCAAAAATATTCAATTCAATAACTGCCAAGTGGGAGTCTACAGCTATACTTCCAAATTTAAGACACTTCTCATTATGAAGTTCAGCATTAAATCACCTGTCAGGTGGTCATACTTCTAAATTCAAAGATACAAATAAAAACATTACTAAAAGTAGCACCCAGTAGCTAACCTCAAGATTTTCACAGCTATATATGAAATAACATGGCATGTGGCTATGATATGGCAGTTTTCTGATGCTATGTTTCACAAAGAACATATTCAGATGCGCTGTAGTTTTTGTGCTAATGACAGAAATAATGTATTATAGTAAATGCCCCCCCATTAGGCCATGTATTTTAAAAATGCAACTTCCAACCAAACTCCCTCTCCAACTGGTACCCAATTAAAACCCATTAAAAAGTCACAACACAGAAGCTCTATGATGTCTCTCATCAGAGAAGATTAGGCCTTAACCGCTCCATGTAGCCAGATAAATTTGCCTTGCCATGCCTTTTTCCTGACCAAGTACTCAAACTAGCTTTTTCTTCCAGAAAATTCATGATTGGATTGTTTAGGCTCTTCCAGACCAAACCCACTTGGCTGAACAGTGGCTCACTGTCCCATTGGGGATCAGTAGCTGAGAAAGATTGTAAATTGAATCTTCGAGGAGCCCAGGTTCAAAGGTGAACCCAAGGGAAGACTGTATACATGAGTGTAGTTAATACCAGGAATGTTAAGCCTCATAATTTCTCAAAATAAAGACACCCAGTCCCAAAATCAAAGGCATATGATACAGCTTCTCAAAGTTCATGCTTGAGCAAGGAAAACAAACAGATAAAAATTTATCACCCCATAAGCCTATGAGAAGCTTCAAATATAATGGAAACAGATAATGCCAAAAATGAGGAAAGCCTCCTACAGTCATAATTTGGTCCCAAATTATGATTTATTTCAACCCCAAGTAAAAATTACACTAGAATTTAACAGAACTCAGTAGAAATCATCAGTAATAACAATGTGATTCCTATTATAAATGTTAGCTAAAACTAAAAGAGTAGGCGATGTGATTGAATGTAGAGAAATGGCAGACTGATGTTGTTGGGACATGTAAGAATGCACGAATAGGATGAAAGTAAACCAAAGATAACAAGAATCAGAGGGAATAAACGATCTTAGATTCGTTGTTAGGAAGGTAATCCAAAGGACAGGCACACTGCAGCTAATACATCCGAACTTATGTCCCTTCCATTTTCACTCTTTTCCTCTCCCTCTATTATTTCTCCTCCTTCAATGTCATGATCATTATCATATCATATTAATCATATCATCCTGAGCAAAGAGCAAATACAAATCCTCTCAATTTCTTGATAGGAAAGACACCATCTTGGGAAATTCAAATACGGTTTCAGTGAGATACAGAGACTTCTGGAAACAGAGGAGCTCTTGATTGTCTTCTTATATTGTGTTGATCACTTAGGTTTTCTTCTTACTGAACTCTCTATTTTGCCAGCAAGTTTCACTCTCTCTCTCTCTGTCATCTTTCATCTTCAAATCTGCAATATAACAGCACAACTAACAATAGCTAAAATATGGAAGTCACCAAATACTCATCGACAGACCAATGGATACACAAACTGTGGTATTTATACACAAAGGAATACTATGCATCTATAAAGTCCAACAGCGTGGAGGTTTTCACAGGCAAATAGAAGAAACTTGAGAACATCATACCTAGTGAAGTGAGTCAGAAGCAGAAGGTGAAACATCGAATGGTCTCTCTGATATGAGAGACCCAGACCACAACTATCTCATGGAACTTAAAACGAAAGACAAAGTGAAATAGGGGGGTAGGGTGGGGAGGGAGGAAGGGAAGGGAGGGGAGGGAAGAGTGGAAAAGTTCTTGTCACCTTGACAAGATACATATGTGCACAAAATTCTAAACTTCATTGTAAACCTTGAATCTTGCACCAATACATATCAATAAAATGGGGAAAATTTTTAAAAAGAAATTCTACAACCACTATCACCTCTATATCTTAATCCTAATTTGATTATATTACAAAGATAATTTTAGGGGATACATAAATTGTCCATAATAGCGATCGCTATTTTTAGGTGTGATTTTAAACCTTCCTTTAGCAGCTATACCACTAACATCCCAATTATCGGCAGGCAGAATGTGAGAGGGAGGACAAATGAAGATGGGAAAGAGAACAAAACTTCTGTGTAAGCTCTACCCATACCCAGCTAAGAATTGTGTAGACACTTGTGATCATTGGAGAAATTACGTCAATTTGAGAGAATCAGGTGCCACACCTGGATTAGTTTGGGAACCACATCTAGATTGGAAATTGAGAACCAGCCTGGATTAGAGTGTGAGTGATTTGCAGGTCAGCCAATGAGGGAAGAGCACCAGCCCAGATGCAGGAGGCCCAACAGGAACTCCAACAGTATAAAAGGAAGGAAGAGGGAAGATTGTTACAGCTTCTTCCTCTGGGAAAGCTCTCGCCTTCGGACGCGGACTTGCTACACGCTGCAGATCTTCATCGCAGATTCATTCCAGTCTCAACTTGCACCTGTCTGCCTGTCACTGCTCTTCAGTCACCAATCTTCAGTCTCTGGTCTTCACCTTGTTTCTTTGAACAACCAAGATCTGCAGCAGAATCTCACCTCACCAGCTGTCCTGCTGTCCCAGATAGGAGATCTACTTAATGACTGAGCAGCCATCTTGGACTATCTCTAATCTCGGATTTGTAACCCTTCCTAATAGACCCTTCTTGTTATAAAATCTGCCTTCTGAAAGAACCCAAACTAATACAGCACTCCTTGGTCTGTTGTCACTTTATGGGAGGCTGGCAGATGATGTAGCCCCAGGAAGAATTAACTAGGAATAACCAGAGAACAGCCAGTGCTGCAGTGTCTCTCTGATTTCAAAGGCTTTGCTTTCTTTGCGACTGTATCTCTCACAGTCATTCTTCTCTTGGAAATTTTTTCTTTAAGTGGAGCAAAACATAGAAATAATTACAGCAAACTAAGACGTGTATTATGTGGATATAATAATACCGGAGTGAAGAAAACAACTTAAATGCCTACCACTTTGACATGATGACACAACTCTAAAATGAACAGCCATTAAATGCAATAATTCTAGAGAGTTTACAGTGACATGAAAAATACTTCTATTAAAATGATAATTGAAATTTATAATAATATGTGGCCATAGTTAAATACAAAAGCAAATACATAAATCAATTCGTCAGGAAAACAAGATTGAAATAATTTTCTGAATGCTCATTGTATTTGGCTTTGGATGGTAATTGGATGATTTTCTCTCTACTGTCCATATTTCTTCATTGTCTGTGTTTTCAGTTAGCATGTTCTTCTCCCCAATGGAATATTTTCAATACAGTATTTTTTGAGAGAAATTCCAGTGGTTGACAGAAATTATTTTTTAAAAAGAAACAAATGAGCATTTCCCGTAGAAGCCTCATCCTTTTCTTGAGCATCGTGGTAACTGTTCTTCTATTTACCCCATTACTACAGAACAGGTGCCAGGCCTACCCGCAATTTAAAGGTCTATTGACAAAATTAAAGAGGGGTGGGGAACTCCTACTATCTCTGACCAAAAGATCAGGAACAAGGAAGCCAGCCACAGACTTAACAGGGACCCATACCCAGTGGCAGTGGGGAGCAATTTACTTGCAGCAATAGCGCCATTGGATCTGGGGGACTCAACCCATCAATGGTCAATGACAGCAAGTTTGTCCTTCCAGCAACAAAATCTGGAGAGGCTGACACCACGGTGCTTGGCAGCATTGGTGGACCCACCGAGCCCCAACAGTGGTAACACAGAATCCTGGGCAGGTCAATCTGTGCCCACACACACTAAGAAAGACCAGGAGGACTTGCTGTCGCTGTACTGCTCACATCATCAGCCCATGTTCTCTGGACTTCCACCCGAGAGTCCCTAAGACTCAGTGCCTCCTCAATCTGCACCCAGTTACAGAAGGGAATCCAGGCCCAACATCTCCTCATCCTCACTAACTTTTGAGACTCACTCAGACAATGTGGCTCTTGGTCTTCTACCCAAGGGCTAACAGCAGCCCTGAAGGCTGCTTTTCTCCCCACTGTCAGCATCAACATGGAAAGCCGACCAATATATATCAGGCAGGGCACCTGGGAACAGCCCAGAGATTCTTTCCATTCGGTGTCCAGTAACCTCCCACCAATACCTACTATGCTAATTGGCTAAGAAGGCAACCTGTATCCCCGGGGGCAGCATCTCATGCATCCAAAAAAAAAAAAAAAAAAAGCTTAAACAGGAGAAAAGGAGAAACAAGAACTTCTGTGGGAAGACTCTGAAAAGCAAGTTATTATGAGGGCAATAGCCCAAAAATGAAAGGCAGAATTTACATGTTGAGTGATTACTTACTACAACAAATTAAAATAAAATTTGGAATCTCTTAATATGCAAAAAGCCCAGGATTCAATAAAAAATAATTACTTGTACAGAAAAACAAGAAAAGCCACAATTTGAATGAGGAAAACAGTAAAATTTGATCAATCAACAAATACAAAGATAATCTAACAACAACCTTTTCCCATTTTACTGATATGTATTAGTGCAAAATTTAAGGTTTACAATGAAGTTGAGGATTTTGCCCACATACGTATCTTGTCTAGGTGACAAAGACTTTCCCACTCTCCTTTTGTCCCTCCCCCTAACTACCCCTTCCTCCCTCCCCATCCTACCCCTTTGTTTCACTTTGTTTTTCATTTTAAGTTCCATAAGAGTTGTGATCTAACAATATCTTTAAAAATTGCCACTGAAAAATTACTTCTGTGGGCCGGAAGCATAGGTTAGTGGTTGGAGAATTTGCACAGGAAACATGAGGCAATGGGTTGGATCACCTAACACTTTAAATTAGCTGGGAATCGTGACATATGCCTGTAATTCCAGCACTCAGGAAGCTGAGACAGAAAGATTTCCATGAGTTTTAGGAGCTTTAGGGGCACCTGCACTATACAGTGAGCTCAGGACAAGCCTGGACTGCAGAGTGGGACCCTGATTCAATACATAACTAAATAAATAGAAACAATAATTTTGTGAGTAATAAACTCCATTGAATTTAATAAAAAAAAAACTTTGACAATACTTTTTGTTTAGGAACTCCGACAAAGTTGAAATTATAGAACTAGAAAAAAAGAAAAGAAAAGTGATAACAGAAATAACACCCTGACAGGTGGGCTCAAAATTACAGGACAAATAGCAGGAGATAGTATTAGCAAGCTGGAGGCCTAAAAACTGACATTAATAACAGAGCAAAAGGGTTGTGTGGGATAGCAATCGAAGATCTAACATTTATAGCACTGGCTGGTGTCTCAAGAGAAAAGGAGACAGGATAAGGACTATGACAGCTGAAGACTTCCTGGATCCAGTCAAGAACATAAACTTGTATTTTCTAAAACCTAAGTAATCAAATAGAAAGTAATTATGCAATAAATACCACAAGTAAACACCTGGAAAAATGACTGAAACTCTTAAAAGCATCCAAAAAACAAAAACCACACGATGGATTCCCTACAACAGAACACCAATCTCAAAGCCAGCAGGTTCATCCTGGGAAACCACTGAGGCTTGAAGGAAGTAACACGGCATTTTTCAAGAGCTAAAAGAAAATAACGGTGAACTGATTCTATATCTAGTCAAAATGTCTTTTAAGGATGAATAGGATATTAAAATGTCATCCAACAAAATAAATTTGTGACTGCCAAAACTACCTTTAAAGAATGGCTAATAAGGTGAGTATGGGGGAGGTCAGTAGATAGACCACTGCATAGCAAGCACAAAGCTCTGGGTTTGATTCCCCAGTACTACGTTAGCACATGCCTATAATTCTCAGAATTCTGGAGGCTGAGGCAGGAGGATTGATGTGAGTTCTAAGCCAGCCTGGAATGCACAGTGAGTTCAGGATCAGCTTGGACTACAAAGTGAGATCATATCTCAAAGAAAGGAAGAGAGAGAAAGAGAGGGAGAGAGAGAGAGAGAGAAGAAAAGCCCTCAACACACAAAGGGAATGATAAGACTTGAAATTTGGAGATGAAAAAAAAGAAAAGAAAATAGAAACAAATACACATATAATATTCTCACAAGTTTTGTGACTGAAGTAAAACTCACAATATCAGTTGTTATTCTTGACAAATGTAGAATATCCTAAAACAATTGCATTTAAAAAGTGAGAAGTCTAAAAAACATACACAGATATAATTTTTCAGTGTTGTACTTGTACACATATAATGGCATCACAGTGGACCATGATGGGATATATCAGTATGACACCTGGTGTATCAACTAACAAAGCTGCAAATTTCTATTAAAACATGAAATAAGATGGACTAACCTTAAAAAAGGGCCAGAAAAAAGAATCAGGTATGATTAACAAAGTGGTCTACTTGCTCAGTTATATATATATATATATATATATATATATATATATATATATATATATATATTTTATTAACTGAAATAAAAATGGACTCAAAATACAATTTAAAGACAAGGAGTGACAGAAAAAATATATATCTGTGTTAGTTTGGGTTATTTTAAAAGCAGAATTTACAGATTTTATAACAATAAGGATCCGTTAGGAAGGCTTATAAATCCGAGGATAGAGATAGTCCAAGATGACTGCTCGGCCTTGAAGTAGATCTCCTGTCCGGGACTGCTGGACAGGTGGTGAGGCTAGAGTGGGCTGTAGATCTCGGTTGTTTGAAGAACAATGGCGAAGACCAGAGCGTGAAGATTGGTCACTGAAGAGCAGTGGGGGACAGACAGGTGCGAGTTGAGACTCGAACAAATCTATGATAAAGATCTGTGGTGTGTAGCAAGTCGGCGTCTGAAGGCGAGAGCTTTCCCAGAGGAAGAAGCTGTAACAATCTTCCCTCTTCCTTCCTTTTATACTGTTGGAGTTCCAGCTGGGCATCCCACATCTGGGTGGGTGCTCTTCCCTCATTGTTGGCCTGCAAATCACTCACACTCTAATCCAGGCTGGTTCTCAATTCCCAATTTTGGCATGGTACCCAAACCCTAATCCAGGTGTGGTTCCTGGTTCCGTCAAATTGACATGATCTCTTCAACGGTCACAATATCCCAACAGATAACTTTCCATAGACAACACAAAACACAAACAAAATGACATAGGCAGCTGAAGATGAAAAGTTAAAAATACAGATTACACCAACATTACTTATTTTAAATAAATACCATTGGTTATACTAAGAGTAGCAATTAACAGTGAACTTTAGAGCAAAAACTCTTGTTAGAGGCAGGTTTCAATGACCAACCCACCTACAAGACAGTGACCATAAATGAGTATGCACAAAACAACAGCGCCTCACAGTTCGACTGGCACCCGAGTCATCCCCACCCTCTAAAGGCAGGCATCGCTCCAGAATCTACCAGTCTGCCACGGCACGTGGCAAAGAACAATCTAGATCATACATGATTACTACTGTTAATTATTAGACCTAAGAAGATAATCTAGCCTGTGTTATCCAGGTTCACACAACGTGATCACCTGGGACCTTAAAAACGTAACAGAAAGACTGAAGAGTGGATGAGAAATATGTGACAAGAGGCAGGAGACGCCCACAGCACGGAAGAAATTTGACATGTCATTGCTGGTTTCAAGGTGAAGAAACTCAGGCAGACTACAGACCCTGAGAATGGTCCTTACTCCACAGCCACCAAGTAAAGGGGAACCTCAGTAGGGCAGTTAGAAGGAACTCATTTTGACAACCTGAAGGAGTAAGGAAATAGATTTTCCCCTAGAAGTCAGAAAGAGGATTGATTTTGCTGACACAATGATTTTAGCCCACCGAAAGCTAACTTAATCTTCTAAGCCACAGAGCTAGAAAATGATAAATTTGTGTTGTATTTAGACACTAAGTGTGGTAATGTGTTAGTGTACTATAGGGAACTAGTGAAACAAGTACATAAAATAAAAACCGATAGAGCTGAAAGGAGTTCTGCAGCCATCACTGAAGAATTCAATACTCACAGCTAGCGACTGATAACCACTACCAATTAGTACAAGACTATCACATAATGGACACAGATAATGGGATATGAACGATGCAGTATATTCTATCTGAATAGTAGCTGAGCGCTTAAATTCTCCTCTAAGTTTTCTGCAAAAAATGATTCCTAAACTTTGTTAGAAACAAGTTCTTAATTTCTAAAAAGTGTATTTTTGATTATATGAAAAAAGATCAAGCTTTCTCTTGTTCCATATGTCATGCCTGAACGTGAACATTACCTTCTTTTTTAGTTGAACTCATGTCATAGAACCCACTGATGGAGCTCCTGAAAGACGATGAAATGTAGTTGGAGCGACCAAGGAAACAGTCTTTTCCAATGCAAAGATGAGCAATGGGCCAAGACAATGCTGTTAGAGCAGTGAGTGCTCTCAGACTAGGACTTGCTCTTCCTGTGGGGTCCTTGGACTGCTTTCCATCCCTCTCTGGGTATTCTTTTTGGATGATTTTCTTGGAAAACATTCACATTGATCGTTGGTTTATTCCATTGCTTCTCAAAGGAGCCAAAGTTAAAAACTGACCTTGAGTCTCAAGTAACTTCTAATGTGTCACATATGGAGGCAGACAGATAAAGCTCTGTCTGAGGTTCAGAGAAGGAACGACCTTGCCAAAGTCATGTTCTCAACAGCCCTGATGAAAGTAACAATAACTGTATCTATGTGTAAAGTGTTTCACATTTACCAAATGCTTTCATATAGATTATATCAGAAAATTCCCATGACAATGTTCTGAGGTGGGTGAACAAATGTTATTTTCTTTATTATTCTCAGATGGAAAAATGAGGCTATAAAATACATGTGCTTTGTCTAAATTAGTTTCCAGCAAATGTTGTCGATAATACTTGAACTTCTGAAGATACAAATTTGTGAATTCTGATATTGTATCCATCTACATAATCACCATAATTATAATATCTTACACATGCACATTATATAATTATACAAACATATATAGATATAGATATAGATATAGATTGCAATTAGAACCTAGCCAAATTGCCACATTTTTAAAATTAGGTTGCATTCTGGAGGATGGGAATTGTAATTTATTTTGTTATCCTTCTACTTGTTTTTCCCTTTGGTTGACTATTTACTTAGAATAAATGTCTAATTCTCTAAAACTTTATCAAAAAGAGTTTACAATTGTACATGGTTAGCGCATTGAGACTAGCAACTTCTATAGACGCAACACAAGCTCATCACAATTCCTTGAATATTTAGTTTTCAAGTTGGTGAAGTAAAAATGTAACTGTCTTTAGAAAATAATCACCTAACAGTCAATTTTATCTTTTCAATAGTTATCTAATTGTAGTTCAATTTGAATAAGATATGTTGTCTTTAATCTTCTAGGGTCTTGACAGTTGTTACATATTTTAATGACATATTTTATAATAAAATACTTTTACAATTGAAAAAAATTTTTTGAGATTTGTTTTGCTTTATAGATTTTAATTGCACAGATCTTTTTATTTTTTTCTTTTTTTTTTTTTTGAGACAGAGTCTAGCTCCGTAGTTCAGGTTTGTCCTGAACTCACAGTCTAGCCCAGGCTGGCCCAGAGAGAGCTCATAGCAATCCTCTCGCCTCAACCCCCTGAGTGCTGGGACTGCAGGTGTGCGTCGTCGTCGCCAGGCCTGGGTAGTGTGCAGTGCTGGAGGATGATGAAACCAGGGCCTGGCACTTCCTAGACACGCACTTAGTCACTGAGCTACATCTCCAGCCCCCCACAGATGTTTTCTTCTTTGTTTTTGTCAATAGCTTCAAAGATTTCTCCCTACTCTGTTTTCTGTTTCTCTCTGACTTAACTTTAACATTATAGTTCTAGTTTTAATCAATGTCAATTTTTTGTAAGGTAGTAGATCTAACTTTTTAAAAAGTAGATTTTTCAAAAATAAATTTCATAAACACATTTCAACACTTGAAATAAATCTGAGGCTTATCATAAAATAGAGCTTTGATGACACTGTTTCAGTATCTCCACTCTTCAAGGTTATCTACTATATTTCTTGCTATTTTTTGATGATTATCTCCATACATATAAATATTTATCCTATTAGTTCTTGATTTTTCGGTTTTAGGAGTCTTCTATTGACTTCTCAAGATGACAAATGCAACTTCAATCTTTTTACTCCCCGATTATTGCCATACACATGCGTGTCATTAGGGTCCCAATACTCCCAATGAAGATCTTTTATATTGTTTAGATCAACTGATTGTGGTTATATAAATGTTATTTACAACTGAACCATGCAGTAAGCTACAATTACTTTTCCTATCTTCCATAAATTAGCTCCCCTGGATTCAACAGATGTAATGTTTGCTTTTGTTTTCTCTGTTGCTTGTGTTATTATGACTAATTCACCCCAAAACGTTTCCCCAGTGTGCAAATGTGTCCAGTTTTCTATCAATTGCATTTTCTCAAAAAGCTTTTCTTCCAGAACTCATGATGTGCTCCAATCCAGACTTGTTATTCTGTAGGCCTGTTGCTTGGTTTTCATCCTAGCTTTTATTTTTTGTCCTTCATAGTTAGGGTAGGCTGTTAGAAGAGAATAGAATAGAAACTTGCTTTTTGTTCATTTAACAATCCCAGAATTGTTTGTGTAACAATCCGGGCTGATGTTCTTATGTTAGTAGGTACTTCTTCGTCAGATGGTGATTCAAGAATCCAGATTTTTCCCCCATTTTAGTGATATGTATAAGTGCAAAATTTGAGGTTTACAACGGAGTTGAGCATTTTATGCACATATGTATCTTGTCAAAGTGCCAAGGGCTTTCCCACTCTCCTTTTGTCACTCCCCCTACCCTTTCCTCCTTCCCCCCTCCTCTACCCTACCCCCTTATTTTACTTTGTTTTTCCGTTTTAAGTTCCACAGGAGCTGTGATCTGGGTCTCTCACATCAGAGAGACCATTCGTTGTTTCACCTTGTGCTTCTGACTCACTTCACTAAGCACGATGTTCTGACAAATCCAGATGTTTTTATCTAGGATACTCACAGTCTGTTAGGGCCTTTTATTCCTATGAACCAAATGCCGAAAGGAGAACCAGATCTTTTGGTTTCTGCTAACAGCTTGAAAACAGCAGCCTGGGAATAGCACAATCAGTAGTATGCATAGCACATACCTGGAGGCCACATTTAAATGCAAAAGAATCTGGAGACACCCCCTAATTATGTGCCTAACAACAAGCAGAAAGCGCATTAGTAATTGCAGCCACACTGCTAGAGAAGGTATTCTAGTCTTTTTGCCACTTGCTGGAGTAGGATCCCTTCTTCCCAGTCTTCAGACTTTGTCTTCTGCTTGCTGCTACTTTCGCAGTTGATGCAGTACATCCTAGAGGAACTTTTTAGGAAAGGATGGGAAGGAGGCAAATTTGTGATGATACTGATGTCTTTTTCTTATTCTCCTAATAGAAATTTCAAGTGCATAATTCTACATTAGAAAACAGTTTCCCGGGGGTGGAGGGATGGCTCAGCGGTTAAAGCGCTTGAGTAAGCGCTAAGCCAAGCGCTAAGTACTCGAGTTCGATTCCCCAGCACCACATAAACTGGGCATGGTGGCGCAAGCCTGTAATCCCAGCACTCAGAGGCTGGGATAGGAGGATTGCGGTGAGTTCAAGGCCAGCCTGGGTTCTGAAGTGAATTCAGGACCAGCCTGGACCACAGAGCGAGACCCTGTCTTAAAAAAAAAAAAAAGGTTTCTCAAAAATATTGAAGGATTTTTTATAAAAGTTTTGGATTTATTCCACTTTCTTCAGAATCAAAGCCATAAAGTTTTATTCATAATCTTTGCTATATCTGAAATTTTTCTCTATCTAGAGAACGCTTGCTGAAAGTTTTAAACATGCAAGTCATCTTCACCCACTTAGGAGATATACTTGAATTATTTATTGATGAGTTTATTCTCATTATTTGTTATGTTTTCAGAAATATAATTTTAGATATTGGTCATTCTGAGATAATACACTAATATTCTTATTTTATCTCTTCTGTTTAATATCTCTTCTAATTAAAGAGAATTTTTTTTGAAACAGAGTCTGTCTATGTAATCCACATTTCATCCCGAACTCCTTATGTAGCCTAGGCTGTACTCAAACACACAGAAATCCTCATGCCTCAGCCTCCAAAGCTCTGAGATGACAGTCATATACTATCACTCCAGTTTATGTGGTGCTAAGAAATCAAACTCAGAGCCTTGAGCTAGCTAGGCCAGCTCTCTAATATCTGAACTATTCCTCCAGCCCTGAAAGAATTTCCTCACCACTAGATTCTACAACTTCCAGCTACTTTATTGTATTATTATTTTTTAATTTTCAAGACTTTTTTCTTAAAGTCACATTATCCCTCTTGTGGGTCACTATTCTGTTTCATCCATATGATTTTTTTTCTCAGCTACTCGGGACATAATGACGCACACTACATTCTCATGTTCCCGCACAATCTGTTCAATCTGTATTACTGCTTTTTACTTGTCAACTTCGGACTTTACTTAAAGGAGTAGCCTCCAGGAAACATAGTTGGTGTGTGTCTTTAGCCTTTTCCTGTTAGACACTTATATTCTACACAGAATAACCTTGTGGGATGTTAAGAAATAAAAGCTATACTCCTGGTGTTCTGAGAGCAAAATGGAAGAAAAAGAGTCTAAGGGCTGTCCACCATCTAGGCAGCAAGATAATGGAATCTCAGCATTGGCAGCAAGAAGTCCTTGTGTTTGACATATGCCTGGTATTCCTAATTTGAAAACTGAACTTCTACAGTTTAGAGAATAAACTTCTAACCCTCTGCCTGGCAAGGAATGGAAAGTCTTTGTCCTGTGCAGAGACAGAAGGGAACCTAGTGACTCCACAGAGTCCAGCTTATTTTCCAGGTACCTTTATTACATTCTACATTCTTCCTACTCCAGATGTACCTGATGCTGCCAATTCTGAATGTCTTGACAGGCCAAGTATGCTGACTATGTAACCAGTGGACTTTCCCTACTGCCTACTTCAAGGTGAGTTCCGTCAGATCATCCCAGTGAGTTCACACCATCATTGCCTTTCTATTTTTCAAGTGTGATGATTCTGCGATTTCTCGATCTCTCTGTGCTTCTATACTTTTATGCTTAGAACATCTTTATATACCATGTCAATGGGGTCTTGGAAATAGTGTGGCTAAGATGCTCAATCCTGAATCATCAATCAAAAAATATTTAACATAACTTGATTTTTCAAGTTATTATCCTCTCAAAACACTGGTTAATGAATAATCCTTATAATTTTTTTTGCATTGAGTGTTTCATGATGCATACCAAGTTATGTTTCCAGATTCCATGATCTAACCAAATGATACATTTTTATACCAGTAAAATATATAAATTTTTGATTTTTAGAACATAATTCATATTTAATACAGCTTAGCACAAACCGATTCTTTACTTCCTGCTTCGTCTCTTCAGGTAACGATCATGGAAAGAACTTCATTAAGACTCATCACGGGAGCAAGTTGCCAACAATACCACTCGTAACTTTTTGTTGTTGTTTTAAAAGATAAACATGTTCTTAAAATTAGTTCCAACTTCATTAATCATCCCTCTTCCCGTATATGTCAGCCAAGATGAACTCTATTCCAGGCCTAAAAATTACACATCTTCTGGGCTAACATTTTACTGAGCAAAATAACATTTTACTGGCCTAAACTTCTCCAATGAGAAATACACAAAGAGGCAAATTAAAATCACACCTACACCTCCCTAAGTCGTGTTTACCTCACTTAGCTTTCTGCTCCCTTGAACCTTGGTGACATTTACTGCCTCAGAATATCAAGATATGTTGTCAGACGTGGACTTTAACAATCTTAGAATTTTAAATGGAGCTTTGTAAATTCCTAGTAAAATAAGGGCTAAGTGGTGCCATTTCTGATCTTTTAGAATTCTATTCTGCATATAATCTTAAAGATTACCCACTTACCAGATCTTCCTGCTGATAGGATGAATTACAAGATGGTCTTACACAAACCTCTTCACTTCTCAGTACACATGCCTACTACTAAGACGAACATGACATTACTCATATACCAGATTACACATTTAAAATTGCTTTTTCTCCCATAAATTTACTCAGTATGAACATTTGATTTACTTTTACCACAATTCTCTTTCCATCATACCTGACAGATAAATATTATCATATAATCACCTTTGAGCTATCCCTAATACAAATATGCATTTATTAGATTAAGTGACCGCTTTAATTTCCCAGTGGTTTCTAGGTACAAAAACGTAATCCATAGCAAGGAGAGTGGCCAAAATGTACTACAAGGGACAATAAATCCCGTTAATAATTGAGACATGTGAAAAGAAGGATCAATAACAACTATGAAAAGAATTGTAAGAATAGTAATTTCAAACTCATGGAAAATATTACTGTATACAAGGCATTCTGAGTATGGTAATTCAATTATTCTAAAACAAATTTGGATCAATTTTCAGCTGTTTTTTTATTCTAGGTCAAATTCATCTTAGAGGTTGATTGTGTGATTTTTGGCTTTTTCGTGTGATCACTCAGAGACATTAAAACAATAGTGTGAACAGAACATTCCTCTCCTAATCTCACTGGAAAAGCATGAAGTTTTTAATGACCTATTTATGGTTCTCAAAAATTTGATTTAGGGTGAGAAATACTGGACTAAGCTACTTTCTTCAGTCAAAAGTACATACCAAAAAGAAGATAATCTCTGAAAATTAGGAGTTTAGGGTCCAAAAGTAAAATCGAATCCAAATGTTTGCTGAGAGGAAGCAGAAACAGATTCCCAGGCCGGCCGCCATGCCCACCACCGCTCTCACCAACAGGAGGCTCTCAGAGGGGTGTGTGCAAACCCAGAAAGGGCTAGGACTCATTAAAGTAGGTGACCTTTGCAATCACAAAGCTAAAATAAAGCGCAGAAAGTAACAATCGGCAAACAGTCAAGGGTGGCCAGATCTTTTCCTTCTCTGCAAACACGACTTTCTACAACTCCAGCTGTTTGACTTTGTTGATTTTGAAGACAGTACAGTCATCAGAGCATGAGTTACACCAATCTTTCCATTTAAAGGTTTCAGAATTCTTTCCTTTTCGCCTTCCCTTTGGAGGCATCCAAGTATAATACACATCCCTGTGACTCCCTGGGCAATAGAGCCAACTCTACACAGTATCCCGTTTCAGACATGAGCTTCTCCATGTCTTTACTCTGTCTTTGCTCTGACTTAGGCACGTTCACCCAATCACAAAAGATAATAAGACCATCTAAATATGTTTACCCAGTGTTTTATACAAAAGAAAAAATATTCTTCTTAAATAACAAACACCACAATATACAAAATTGTAATGTCTTTGTCTCGCTCGTTTTTTCTGAACTTCTAAAGGAGAACTCATGCAGGTATTTCTGCCACTGTCTGACCCAGTTCACACAGCCATTTGGTGCAACTGAATATAGTAAGAATCAAAGCCAACTAACTTTTTTCACAGTAAACCTCAATGTTATGCTTACTTCCTTTTATACAACAATTGCCAATAAATAATATGATTTATCTCTAAGGAAAGATTAGGAGAGAGGGAGTGGGTAATGAGGAAAGAGAGAAAATGATGTACATGAGTCAAGTTTTGGAAGAGTCTGAATAAATAATAATCAAGCTAATGGCATCTAGAAGGAAACACCCTAATTATTCTGGACCATTAATGCCTTTGAACAAACACAAAAGATTAAGTTTTAAGATTTCAGTGTTTTAATGCTGATCTTCTAAGACACACACACACATATCAGAGTTGTTGTTGCTTTTTTAATTAGTCATGGAATAGTAACAAGAATCAGTGAATTCATTAAGGATGGAGGTGGATTAAGGACAGACCCAAGATCTCTCTTGTTAGAAAAGTCAGAAATACTTTACACCACTGGCTTTTCAACTTGGCAGTATGATTTGGCAAAAGTCAGTTTTTAGCGTCTCTGTCATACTGCTTACTATTGGAAGCCTTTGTTAAATCCCAGGACTTTTGGTTCTCTATATACGTGCTTGATTACCATGGAGTATTAAATGAGATATGAAAGGATCTGCCTTGAACTTCATTGAAATGTTACTGAGCTACCTGAACTCGGCCCTATGTCTAACAGTACAATAGTTCATCTATATAGTAGTTATCATGTAATCTTCAAAGATTCATGTTTATGAAAAATATTAAGTAATATAAACATGGGAAATGCTCATATTACATTAAGAAAATATACGCTGAGGATTTATCCCAGTGATAAGGTGTTTGCCTAGCATGTATGAGACCATGGATCTGATGCTTGGCACTTAAAGCACACACACACACACACACACACACACACACACACAAATATATCTCAAATTATTGAATCTTTGCTTTGCTTTTAATGTGACACTAACTTGTGAATTTTAAAAATGTTATAAATTCTTAAATTTTCATTTAAAATTCTTATGAATTATTTCATCATAAGAAAAAATTTAGCCAGGATGCTGACTCACGCCTATAATCCCAGCACTCTAGGAGGCTGACACCGGAGGATCACAAATTTGAACCTAGCCTGCTGGCTTAGTGAGGCTCTTTTTCAAAATAATAAATTATAGTTAGCAAATTATAAATATGTAAACTGATTATTAAGTTCACAACACAATTTTTTTGAGTTAGCCTCTAGTCCATTCAATCGGATCTAGAAATATAAGGGCTTGTAAGTAGAGGTCTAGAAAATACTTTGATAAAGGGAGAAAGAAAAAAATAAAACTTCTTCACATATTTGTTCAAAGAAATAAGCAAGTTAAAACTCAAATATTAGGCTATGAAAAATAGTAAGGGAATAAGCAAGACTACAGGGCGTGTGTTACGGTTTAGATCCAAAATGACTACAGCGCCTCCCATCAAGGTTGGTTTACTACGTACTGGGCTTCTCCAGCCAGAATCTCCAAACGTTTCCAAAGTCCTCTCACAAACCAGTTTCAAAGACTTTTGAACACATGGTCAGGGATAGCCACAGAGACAGCCCCACTTCTCTGGTACAAATATCTCCTATTAGTCACTTATCTGTTACTAGGATGGAATACTCAACATCTGCAACTTAAAGAAACCTAAAGAGTCTGGCAGAGGATGGCAGCTTATGTCATGGAGGCAGGATGAAGGAGACAGAGAAAGACAGAGAGAGAGAGAGAGAGAGAGAGAGAGAGAGAGAGAGAGAGAGAGAGAGAGAGAGAGAGAGAGAGAGAGAGATGCCCTTCCCGGTCCTGCTCTCCGGTGACCTTCCCAGCAGGCTCCACCTCCTTATGGCATATCTAGCTCCTGAGCATGTCAGAGGGTGAATCCACTGAGGATTCTGGAACCCCTGCGGTCTAATCACCTTCCAAACACATGAGATTTGGGGGGACACTGTAAGCCACTTCAGCTCACTACCTGCTACCCATTATGATGTTCCTCCTCATCACAGGCTCAAAGACAATTGAGTTAAGTCACCATGGACTGAACCTTTGCAACCATGAACCAGAAATAAATCTTTCCCCTCTTACATTAGTTCTTTCAGGTATTTTGCCATGGTGGCAGAAATACAAGACAGTATATTGATGATACTTAGAAGCTAAATTGATTTTCAAAAATTATTTTTAATTCACAGTGATTGAACACATTCATGAAGTCTAATACATGAATACAATGTATAAAAGAGTAATCAGCATTTCTATCTCTTTAAACTCTTTACCAGATCTTTGTTTTAAGAGCCTATAAGCTCTTTTCTTCTAAAAACAAAATATACAAAAAGTTGTTAACCTAGATTTCTGGTGGAGACCTGTAATCCCAGCTGTCTGGGAAGCTGAGGCAGGAGGATCACAAGTTTGAGCCCACTGTAGGCAATTTAATGACTTAGTCTGACCCTATCTCAAAGTCGAAACTCAAAAAACTGGGCTGGGGAAGTACATCAGTGTAAGGTTCCTGTTCTTCAATCCCCACGGGAAAAAAACGTCACTAAACTGTAATCACCTGCCTGTCCTACAGAGCACTAGAACTTATTGCTTCTTTTTCAACCATTTTGGTACCTGTTATCCACAAATGAAGAGTTACACAGTAAAAGTATCATTTCATTTTTGAAAAATATTCTTTGTAATAAATATTTAGTAGTAAAAAAATACTGGGGGTGGGGGGTTCTTTGAGCCATTCCAGAAAATCAAACCTATGGGAACCTCCAATTTATGACTAAGTTCGTAGAATGATGAATGTCCTAGCAATCTACTATTTGAGCCTGTATCTGAAGTGAGTGGCAGTTTTGTGTTTCTCTCCACTAACTCTAATTAGTGCCACAGTTCAATTCAAATGTAGAATGACCACCTTCATAGATATGTGCATGTGTGAATGTGTATAGTGTGTGTGTATATGAGTGTATGTGTTTCAATAAGGGGCATCGATTAAGTCTTTGTACTTCACTAAATTCCCAGCCTTTTTTAATTTTATATTTTGAGACAGTGTCACTAAGCCACCAGGTTGTCCAGGCTGTGCTCAAGCTATTTGCCATCCTCCTGCCTCGGTCTCCCAGAGTTTTAGTATTAGAGGTATGGTGTGCATCAGTACACTCCGCTTAACATGAGGTTTTCATATATATATGAATATCTACAGGCAAAAATATTAACATACTCAACAACCCAAATGATTATGTTGGAGAGAGAATAAGAGTGCCCAAAATCAAAACCCTAAGCAAATTTCGGTTACACAGTATTGTGACGTATGGTCCTAGCACTGCACAGTAGTTGGCTAGGCCTCTTCATCCACGTCACTGCAGCTTTATCTCTCTTGATGTACAAGCTCCCATCTTGTGCATTCTGATTCCCTCCTGATAATCACCACCCTCGTTTCTATTTTGAACATTTGGGACTTTACATAGGCGAGAGATTGTGCAGTACTTTCTGTATTCCACTTAGCATACTATCCTCTGTGTTCACCTGGTCACAAACAGCAGTATCTCTTTCCTTCTAAAGGTGTGTGCATGTGTCTGCCTGTCTGTCTGTCTGTGTGACATTTTCCTTATCCATTCACCTGTCACTGCACACTTAGGCTGTTGTGAGTAACTCCACGATCAACATGGAAGTATAGATATCCCCCCAAGGTGCTGGTTTTATTTCTTTTGGGTAAACATCCAGCAGAGAGATTGTTGAGACTTTGGTAGTTCTCTTAGTAATTTCGAATTTTGCAATACTCACTGTAAAGTGACATCTCATTGCACCTTGATCTGTATTTCTCTTTTCATGTATCTATTGTTTATTTTTGTCTCAGCTTAGGAAAAATGTCTACCCAGCTCCTTCAACCACTTTTTAATTGAGACACTTATTTCTTTATGCTTACTACTGAATTGTGTGGGTTACATGTATTTTTTTGGAAACTAACTCTGTAGGATATTTGATTTGTAAGTACTTGTTTCCAATCCACGAGGAGTCTATGGCCATCGCACTTGGAATTTGCCCAGTTTCATCCACTCCACAAGCAGCCTCTTGATTGTGACTGTTGCCTTTACTGTGCAAAGTTTTTCAGTTTGATTAATTCTCCTTGTTATTATTAACTTGTGCTCCCTGAACTTTTGATGTGATATCAAAAAAAAAAGTTGTTTCAAAGGCCAAGTTGAAAGTCTGCTAGTCTGTTTCCTCTGGGTTGTTTTTTTTTTTTTTTTTTTTTTTTTTTTGTAAAAATGTTGAAGTTTTAAATGAGTCCATCTTGCATTGACCTTTGTATATGTTATATAATAAGGATTCAGTTTTATTCTTTTCCACATGGATATCCAGTAGGCCCAATATCATTTATTGAAGAGATTTTTCCCATGTCTCTTGGTGGCCTTACTGAAAATCAATTGACCATACCTGAGTTTACTTCTAGGGTCTATTCATGTCACTGCTGTAGGTGTCTGCTTTGTGCAAGGCTATTTTAAAGGACAGAAATGAAGACATAAGTAAGTGAGGCTCAGAAAGGTCCCAAATACAGAAACTTCTGTGCCAGGGGAGCTGAGTATGCCACCCATCTAACACATGGATTTACTCTTGCGCACCACCATGGAAGCTCTCTGAACCCTGTACTTCAGGGATTTCTAATGGAGGCTTCATTTCTTAGGTACAACCAATTATTAACTTAATCTCCAGACTCTTATCCCTTCCTGGGGGATGTAGGGTACAGCTGAAAGCTTCAAGCTTCTAATCATGCTTAATCTCTTCGGTGGCCAACCCACAGCCAGAAGCCCCACGAGAATCACCTCATTAGAACAAAAGGTGTTCCTGTTACCCAGGAAATTCCAAAGGATTAGAAACCTTGTGTCAGTAACAGGAGGCAAAGATTACATATGCATATTTTTAACATAAATCATAGTATTACATTGGGCATCTCTAATAGAAAGCAAAGCAACTTTTCGTAGTTTTTTTTTCTTTCTTTATTTCTTTTTTAAAGAAAAGAATCAAAGCCAAGTGGTTTTCAAGGAAGCTTGGGAATTCAGGCATTTATGTGAAATCTCCCCATTTAAAAAAAAAAAAAGTCTGATAAATCAAATGTAAACAAACCACTGTGTGGGCCAAGGCTGTGAGAGCCAAGTGAAATACTATGAGGTCAGGTCAAGCCAGCACGCTGCCTGACTGCCCTGCCGGACGGACTTGGTGGAGGACCTGCCCATTGCCCCGCTGGAAGGACTCGGCGGAGGACCCTTGTTTTTCTGCTATGTGGTCTCACTGCTGCAGCGCTGGCTGCTTCCAATTTGCAGGTGGGCGCTGGCAGCTTGGTGCTAATTACTAAGGTGAAGAAGGCCCTCAGAAGAAGTCCTGAAGAGAGAGGACTTTGCAAAGTCGTATTAGAAAGATGCTTGACTAGGAAAACTATTCTTCCCAATTAAGATTTTGGCTAAGTGTGTTTTGGATTTGTTGTAAAGAGTGCAGAAAACAATCAACTGAGTAGGGAAGGACCAGCCTGTCCAGGAAGAAGCCTAGTGAAGATGCTTTGGTCAACTGTTGCACTTGTCTAAACCTCCCAGCTCAGGCCTTGTCACACGGGAAGGGAAACTTACGGAGGATACGAGAAACTCAGAGGCATTGTAACATTTGTATAAAACTGCAGAAGTCGAATGCTGCCAAGACTTTCATAGCTCCATTAGTACAGGGGCCTCATTTATTTTATTTTTTTTTTTTCATCTATTGAAGGACTCTAAAACTATAGTTACACAGCTGGTACTGTTCGTCACTGTGCCCTTGGGTGTGAAAAGAGAATTTGAAATTACTGTTTGAAACGGGCACAGAATTCCTACTGTAAAATAATATTATTATTTCCAGAAATCCCAAATTGTTATAATTTGGCTTTCAACTCAAAGAGGAGGAGAAGACAAAACATTAAGACCCTATGAGTCCAAAATTTCTAGCTAGATTCCAGATGTCTTGTAATGAAAGTTAAAAAAAGAGCAAGCCATGTGCACTCTGGGTGGACAGCCTGTAGCCAGGCCAGTTGAAATAGGCTCCATAAGGATAAATGAAGCAATAAACAAATCTAGATTAATACACTAAGTGGAACTTTGGTAGGCATGAAATTCCACAAATCCTCCTTGTTCCAGAGGTAGAAGTCAATGTGTTTGTATTTCCCCGCACACTCTACGGTATCTGAGTCTTTCTCATGAAGCTACCATTTTTCTGGTATCGTTCATATGAGGGGAATTATACAATATGTGCTCTGCCGTGTCTAGCATTTGTCACTCAGCATACTTTCAGATTTCTCCCATGTTATAGCATGCGTCACTACTACTACACTCTTTTCTGTGCCTGGGGTATATTCGGTTAGGTGTAAATAACATATCTGTTTTTTCATCACTTTAAGGGCATTTGCATTAGTTCTAAAATTTGGCTGTTCTGTATAATTCTTGCTTTGGCATTCACGGAGAGGCTATTGTACAGACACATTTTTGGTGTATGTTTCTGAGAGTGAAATGACTAAGATGGAAAATCTATGTGCAACATTTAGAGAGATTACCAAACTGTTTTCCAAAAGGCTGTCCCATGTTACTACCCTAACAGTACTGCATGAGAATTCCTGTTTCTCTCCGTGCCTTACTGAAATTTCAATCAACACTATGAGATAGATATAATCTATTATTAGAGAACTTATTAGGATACTGAGGCTCAAATAAGGTAAGTAGCTTGTGCCAATATTACAGTCCACTTACGTAGGTGGAGTACAGGCAAGATCAAACTGGGAATAAAGCCTGACTTTCGTTGCTTGGATTTTTATAGCTCTGTCACACAGAGGATACTTTAATACAAAAAACTAGCCTTTGTCTCCGTGGCCTAGGTGAAATCTCTGTTAATCTGTACTTTTCTGATCTAAAATGCTAAATGAAAGACACCTCACCTAGTGGTATTTCTAGAGTTGTCCTCAAATTACATCTGCATGGACTCCCTGTGGATTGGGGCAGTATTACTAATGGAGTTGCTACACTCTGTTAAACACTTTTTAGTGGGTAAAAATCCATTTAAAAATTGTTCTTCTGTGGTGTGAACACCAAATGCTAAGGCACACTCTGCGATTCACACTGTGGCTACTGCTTAATGGGATTTCTCCCCATCTTTTTAGCAACCTCATCGAGGTGCCAATAACAACATTGCCGTCTGCATTTGCATAATCCGAAGTCGAACAGGTGATCAGCCATTTTCCCCTTATAGAGTCAGGAACAGATACCTCCATATCTGTCTCCAGCTAGCCTTACAATGGCTCCAATTTCCCCACCCAGCAACTTAGCAGTACTGCTTGCCAGCAGAGGAAAGACCTCTCCTACTAGCTCCTGCCTCAGAGCCCAGCCCGTCCTCGCTGCCTTTTGTTTGCAAGCATATACTTGTTTCTCAGCCAATTTTAAAGAACCAAGTAGATCCCGTGGGTGCAAAGGTAGCCACTGTCCATGGCATGCTTCTCCTCGGCTCCGGAACCCAGTGGGCCCCACAGATTCTCAACTGCTCAACTGCCAAAACAGTGCTCCTGACATAGCACACCTGCCTCCAGGAAAGGTCTCCCCACACCAGCCAGGCCTCGGCCACTGGCAGTGCTTCCTGATGCTACAGTGCCCAGATGAACTTTTGCTGCTTGACTAGCTTTTATGGATGTAGCAAAGTCCATTTGGCCTTGTTTTAATAACATCCCAATAAAAGAGCTGGGAAATTAGATGCTAGGAATGACATTTAAATCCTCCATTTCCCTTTGCAGCAATAATAGCTTTCTTGATAATAAAGCAGATAAATTTTATTAAATTATAAGAAGTTTTTCCATTTGAAAGCAATTAAAAATGCTTTCAGTTCAGAATTATAAAACTATTCACTTCGGATTTGAGGTTGACATTTTTATTGGCAATCTGAGTTATAACAGGCTCAGCTCTATGCCCATTCATTGGCCCCGATACTTCTGCCAACTTTTTATGGTTTTATGTGAAAGTACAGTATTTAAGCCTCCCCTAATTCACAGGCTGCCCCTGCTTCTGAAAAAGACTCTCCCAGTGTCTCAACAACACACAACCAGGGCTGATGTTTATTTAAAAACATCTGCTCCATCCTTTGTGGTATAACATACCAAAGTAGCCTGACATTTTAAATACTTTCTCTTTACACTTTGTGTCAAACAATGAGAGAACGTAACTACTTTCATGATGAAAAACTGTTCAGGGCAATTACAAGATGATACAGTAAGTGGACTAAATGGTGCCCAAAGTAATCAAAGGGAAACACCAGGATTAGGGAGATGGGGCAGGGCTCGTTTTATGGAGAGTTCTAGCTCCCCGCATAACTTCCTGATTATGTTTTGCATCTTAGTGCTTCCTCATTGATAAAGAAAAACAGTCCTTTGTTGTTTAATTTTGAAGATAAGAAAGCGAATTATCATTTTGATAAATTTTTGACAAGTCAGGACAAGCAGGAAAAAAACACACTGTTTTTACGACTCCCGCTGCCATTTCTACCTGGCAGCTGAGGGGTCTCAGGTCCACGGACTTCAGCCTTGGTCAGAACCATTTTTTCATAGCCGCCCTTGCTTACCAGTGTTTACGTTCAGTATATAGAAATGAATCAAAAGTGAAAGTATATGGTTTTTTAAAATTAAGTGCATGTGAACCACTTAGCTACCAGAATACTACCCAGTAAAGATCTTGCTAGACGACCTTTAATGATAAAATAGCTGTTTCTAGAGAAGCAGGTGTCTCTAATACACAAAAAGTTTCAGTAAACCAAACATACCTTCCTTAACCGCTTTCACACAGACAATGGACACATAACATGCTATTTTCTTACAGTCTGTACAAAAGTAAACTCCAACGTAGCCTCTATTGGTACTGTGGTTCCAAATACCATTAATCAACAGAGAATCGTATGGCCAAATGTTCTAGAATGTTCTCTTAGACAAGTTACCTGATACAAAGGTGTCTAGATTTCCTGAGAGGCAGTTTGATAGCCACTGTATCATCAGAGTAGAAGACAGCACAGCTCTGCTTCCTAATAGGTTCTTGCTGTTATTGAAAATCTACTCTGTCTAATTAAATAGAAGATGCTACTACCAGCAGGAAGCCTCGGATCCCTAGGGCAGAGAGAAGCAGAGTCTGCTCTGACCGGGCTGAGGGCCTCCTCTTTGGCTTCTCTGAGGTGGGCTCCACTGCTCTGTGTGAGCTGTAGCACCCCTCCACCCCCATTCTGTATTCTGCAAGCCCCACGGATTAGCAGGCATGAGCTTGCACAACTGCATGCAACCATGCCCAAATGAATTCTCTAAAAGCAGCCGGAAGGAGAAGCCCTCAGGAAATGTAGAGAGCCAATGTGACAGGGAAATGTTATTTGTGACCCTTTAATATTGATCCATAAATCTTCAGTCCTGATCATAACCAGCCTACCTTGTGAATGGCACCGAGTCTTTGATTGCCGTCTTTATTAGCTCGGTATATGGAGTGATGTGTGAGCCCCTGTCACGGGGCTGACTCTGTTACAAACTGTGAAGGGAATTCCCACCCACCCACGGACCAGAGGTGCCCTAATGCCCAAAGGCATCTGTTTTGTGAACACTCAGCAGGACTGTTTTTATCAAAAGGCACAAATATAAGTCTCCCTCTGCTGCCACTCACTCTGCAGAACCCTCCTACTCGTTGCACAGCACATCAAACCATCTCCTGTCTTAAAAACCCTTCCACTCACCATCAGTACGCCAAGCCATCTCCAGTCTTCAAAACCAAGCAAACCCGAGAAGCCACTGCTGCCTACCTTGACCTACACGCCCTTACAGCCCCACTATCCGCTGTGTTTTCTTACATTCGTACAGCTAAATCCTTAGGACGGCTTCATTTTCACCCACCTCCATCTCCTCTCTTCCCACTGTTTTCTTCACCCACTCCAGTCATCCTGTTAACTCTGCAGTGGACCAAATGGGTATTTTAAATGTCATCAACAAACGCCCTGTGGACCATGTTCATTGGTTATTGCTTTTTTCAGTCTCCTTTGCTCTGTCTTCCCTTATATCCTGCAACTCATAAACTCTGAAGCATCTGAAAACTCATTTATAATGGAGCCCTCATCTTCTTTATCTGCTCTCTTTGCTAAGTGATCCCAGCGAAACCCACAGGCTTAGACGCCATTTGTTTCTTTCCAGTCCACCTTCACTGAGCTCAAGTCTCCAGCCGATTCCTTGCTATTCTCACCTGGATGTCTTTGACGAATTTCAAACTTAATGTTTTTTTGACTACCTCATTCTGAAAACCATTCTGATAAGTTCAAACTTATATTTAAGTTGAACGTATACTTAAATTATACCTTTTAAATCATTACATAGGAGAGCTGACTATTTTTTTGGTATATAGCGCCATGGTCCTAATACAGAGTATGAAATTTTTCCCGGGGAGATGTGAACAAGTATCTATTTGTCCCAGACAGGGCATAGATAGACGGGGAGGGAAAATTAGACCACATGGGTAAGGACCTCCGTGCAGGAGGTGGGTGAGAGGTGACCCTCAGGAGCACGGAGAACTCAAGTGCCCCCAGGTGGCAGGATAGCCCATCCCAGCATGGACGATGACGCAAGGACGCTGTGTGCGCGCTGCCGCTGGGACCAGCTTTCCTGGGAAGAGGCTGCTTTCTCTCACGTCCTTCTCGTCTGCCCTGGGGCCTCAGTGCCCTAAAGCAACCAAAGTGCAGTGTCCCCAGGTGGGGCCAGAGTGCACGCTAGGGGCCCCACCTGCAGACCGCCCTGTCGTGGGGTCGCGCATCCAGGTGTGGGGGCTCCACCTGCCCGCCCCTACTGCGCACACGTGCTGTTTGCCTCTGAAACCCGACAGGCCTCTCCTCTCCCTCCAGGTGAGAAGGCTTCATTCATTTCAAAGGAACTTGCGCTAGGCGGCTTTCTCCCACGTCAAACCCCGCCGTGGTCTCAGTGCCCTCCGACACCAGTTACTCCTCTCCACCACGCGCTGTGTGCCTTGCTGCTGGCTATACCCTGCAGTCACTCTTGTTCTTGTCTGCGCACAAAGTCCCTCTGTCGAATAAAGGTCTGGAAAAAGGCTCTGCTTCCTCTAGGCCCTCTCTTCTCCATGGGCATCTAACCAGGGAAGTTTTCTCTGACTGTCCCACCTGAATAAAGGACCTCCAATTTCATCTCCCTACAACTCTACTAGGTTTTCTTTTGTTTGCTTTACATTTTTTTCTTTTTTCTTTTGTTTTGTTTTCTTTTTTTTTTTCTACAGCACCTGGCTCACTATTCCTATTACCTATTCATTTGTTTTTATGTTTATTATTCTCCTCTTACCAACACGCGAGCTCATTAAGGGGGAACATTTGTTACTCACTCTGCTGAACTCCTTTGTCTGGTGTGTGTGTGTGTGTATATATATATATATATTCTTTGAACCAGTAAGTAAAAGATTTATTTTAGAACATCATAAAGAATGCCAAATTAAGATTATGATGAATAATTTACCTAATAGAATACGTCAGCCTTTCTCTTAGGCACTTGAGAAGTTATAACTATGGCTGAGTTATAGAAGAACCCTTTGGAAAGTACAAAAACAAGGAAGATTTCTCAACTTTGTAAGACATTTAAACAAAGATGGAAGAACAGAAAAAAGTCTATATACTAAAGGAAATCATAACTGTTCTTCTCTATCTTTATGCACACACACATAAGTGCATCTTGTGCACTCAGAGGAGAAATAAAAATATATGAGTGGGCAAGCTACAATCACATAAGACAACCTGAGGAAAAGGATTGGGAAAGTACAGGAAACACGGATCCGTTTATGTGTGGTTAATTGATTAACCTACCAGATGAAAAAAATAGGGTGGTAACATCGTAAACAAAAGTTAGCATGCAAGGCAGACGGTCATTTTCCAAGGGTAATGAATTTGTGTCTAGTATTTATTTTAGAGAAATCAACTCTCATTTTAAACAACGTGTGTTTGTTAGATTTAGATTCTCCTCTGAGTGAAACTAGATATCTCCTCCTTTCACAATCCCTTGGAAGATCCCATCACACCAGGTAAACATTGGAAAACCAGCGAACCATCTACAGCTTGTTGAGTGCATCAAATTTTATAAACACCCGCGTATAAACATATAGATACCCATAGTTTATACCACCTTCTTTGTATTTTTGCACACATCTCCCCCGGGTTAATTTTCTACTCTTAGTGCTGATGTTGCAGAATGAGACAGTGTATTAAAACTTTCCATTGAGTGATACTGAAGAAATATTCACGTGGAGGGAAGCAATATGTGACCACATCACAAGTGGATTTGACATGCAAAGACGAGAGATTCGATGATTATTAGACTCATTGAGTCCTTTTCAAATATCAGCTCCAACTTTTAAAACTGTTTTGAGCTCAAATCATTTTAGAGTTAGATCATAGGCCTGGAAATTACCAGCACCGGGATCTTCGACATTCTTAGCTTTTAAAGATTCCTTTCCTTTTTTATCATAATTGGCCATTCCTCTTTGCCTCCATCCTATAAGCGATAGGGCTGCTGTAAGAACAGAATAGCATGATATTGACAAAGTGGCTAACACAGCGCTTACCAGCACGGGCCAAACACGTATGTGTTCCCTTTCCCTCACGTTCAGGTAGCCTGCACTGCAACTCAATTGTAGGCTCATCAGGTCTCACTAGAAGTGGAACACATAGCGTGCCCTGGTTCCCCAGTGAAGAAGCTAACATTCTCCTTGTGTGGTTGTAGAGGACACAATCCTCTAAACCTGATTGTACTTCTCTGGAATCTCATATGATTTTTTAATCTGGTTTTAACATTTTATGAATTTGATCCCTCGAAAAGTTATGCTCTTGCAGACTGAACAGTCTCCTTAGCTAGCCCTTTGCAAATACAAAAGTTGACCAGTTTTACAGTCCAACGACTTGCCATCAAGACTTGGGAAGAGGATCAAAAAGAAATGTAATTAAGTCTTTAGCCCAAGCCATCTGTCAATCTTTCAGTTCATCTCACTAGCTACTTCCTGTATCGTGAGCTCTTCCTATGAGCCCCTCTTTCGATGATCAACCTCGTTTCCACTGGGGAACTGCACTTTCCCACCGCTGCCCTCCTTACCCACTGGTGATCTCTATCCCACCGAATAGGTATATATTTTTCCTATTACTCATTTCTGACAATAGCCCAAAGAGATATTCCAGAGACACTCCAAAAAAGGAGGATTTTTTCTTGCAGGCTGAGGTATCCGTCTCCAATACATAAACAGACATTTTCATTTTCCTCTACCTGATTGATCAGAAAGCAGCTAGGGAGTTATATTTGTACTTCTAAGAAAAAAAAATGCATGTTTCATGATGTGCTGTGCATATATATAACTGCTTTTGTTAAGAAATGGATGTAATTCAAGTAATTTATAAGATTAATTTTATAGTAAAAGCACCTTGTAGAGCATGAAGAAAGCAAATTCAAGGCTTCATATTGTCAGCTTTCCCTTCTTTGTACATCGATACAAGTAGATAAAAGTATTCCATCCCTAAAACACAGTTTGATTTTGAAATAAATGACAATTGAATTAACTCTGCAGATGTTTGCACTTTAAAAAAAAGGAGACTTTTGTATAGAGGTTTTCAACTTGAAGTTGAAACAGGTATAGATACTAGAAAAATCCATACTCTCTTGTTATATTTCTGGTCAACAGAAAATAAAAATACAAAATTTAATTTTGCTAGCCTGGAGTGGAAAACTTTTATAAATAGTGTTATAGTTTGGATCTGGAATGTCCCCCAAAAGTCTCATGTATTTGGGTGTTGTGCAATGTCTATGGAACCACCTGCTGTCACGAGGTGGGGCCTGGTCAGGAGGAGTGGAACAGTAGGGCCTAACCTGGAAGGAGACCGTAGGGAGTGAGCCGGAAGGGACAGGTCACTGGGACATGACCTGGGAGGATATGCTCGCTCCCCCTTTCCTCCCTCTCTTGGCTTTCTGTCTGCCATGACATGCGAAGCATTCCTCCTGCTAGACCTGCACCACGTGCTTCCACTATTACCTGCTGCCCGTGGATGGACTGTGACCTTCTGAAACTGCCAGCTAGAAAAAAATCTTTCTTCCCTTAAGTTGTGGATGTTGAGTAATATGACCCAGCAACAATTATGTAAGTGAGACACTAAAACACTAAGCAGACTACTTCAGTAAGTGTATGATTTCTACCAAGGGCCGTGACAGGTAGGAAATCTGCATTCCACTTGTTTGTTCGTTCGCTGAGTGCATGATGTGGTAATGTGGCACTCCTGTGCTGAGCTTCTCCACCATTCCCGGACACACAGCTTGGCTCTTTATGTGTGACCCTGGCTTGGACATAACTATTCCGTTATTCCCTCATTCCTTCCCAGCCAGAGGAATCTGACTTCTCCAACCCGAACATAACAGCTTTGCTGGCCTTGGCAGTTGGCCAGCTGACAGTGACACCCCTGGCCCCAGGGGAAGACCATCTCCCTCAACCCACTGCCCACAAGCCTGTTCCCCCAACCTATCACACCACTCTGCTTCCCCCTCTTCTGCGCAATCCCCAACCCACACCCCAGCTAAGCAGTCCAATCCCTTCATGCTGACTAACCAGCCCACACTAAGTGAAAACTCTTCACTCCATACTCTCCCCCCTGCTGGGTCCCCTTTCTAGTGCCTTCCCCCTTCATCCCTTACCTCTTTGTCCCTTATTCCTTATACCTGGACGTGCGATTGAGGCATAAGGTCAAGGGAGAAATAAACCTCACTATGAATTCTCTTGCTGCTAGTTATATTTTTGGTTCTGCAACGGTCCTTCTTTGACCTTTCATAGCCTACGCAAAACATTATTTTTTATTAATAAGCTGTTTCAACCAGCAGTAAATATTATCTAAAAAGTAAGCAGTGAATAAGATAGATATTGTCTATTTACAAGAAAAAAATATTTTTTCTATTATTTTCTTTCACACATAAAGATTTCACTATTAACTAGATATTCAAGTGATATATTTAGTTGGTAAAAAGCCAGGCAGAAGTATTTAAATTCTACTTTGGAAGCAAGAATTATCTAATCATTCACAAGCTCCTACAATAAAACACGTATCAGGGGCCATTAATCCATTAGGACTTATTTTCCATCCCATCCTTTCACTCGCACCTTGCTTTGAACATAGTCAAGTTTGGCTGCAATTTTTCCTTTTATCATATATCAAAGTAACAGGAAGGGATGCACCAAAGCTGGATGCCAAAACCCCTGCACTCTGCTTGAACTTCTCACACAAAAACTCAACTAGCGGTTCCAGGTCTGAGAGCCATCCAGGCTCAGGGCCTGAGATTGCGCTTGCTTCATGAGATCCCTGAAGTTCAAGGATGGAGGACAGAGAGAGCACAGGGCAACACTTGATATGCCTCAGAGGCTTAAAGTCATGCTTTAGTTTCCCGAGGTGTCGTTCGGGCTGTCTTAAGTGCATGGCTACGAGAGTTGTTTCTCATCCACACCTCCCATTTCCAGACGGTCCGCCTCGTACTCTTCAGTCCTGGTAGCCTCCTTTGGAAAAACCTGTCTCATAGCAAGATCTGAATTTTTTGGGCCTAAACAATATCAGTCCATCTCTGCAGCTTTCTGTCTAATAGCAAAGTATATTTAATCAGAAATCACTTATACTTAAGGAACACAACATAAATAGATATTGTATCAAATCTGGATTTTGATGGCCCAAAAAGTAGTCCATTTTGCAAAATCAAGACTGGGATAAAATATGCTTGTAGTTACGGTAAAGAGATTTGTTTTTAAGTAAATCCGTTGCCATTCAATGAAAAACATTCCTGCTGTTTGCCTTGCAATAAACTATAACTTACCTAGCATTCAAGAAAACATTTTGTAAGTGCAAAGTATCAGGCATACAGAACATTAGTTTAATAATGTATGAAAATAAGCTTAAGGTTTTAATTTATTGTGTACCATGACTATATCTATGCTGGCATGTAGAGAAACAATCTAGTAATGGAGACTACAGGTGCAATTTAAGGCATAAATCTTAGCAGTTTTATAGATGAGAAAACCGAGAATCAGAAGAGGTAAGGAATTTGACAGCTGCCCAGTGGCAAGAGCTAAAAATCAAACTGCAGTCCACATACAAAAGGAAGCCAATCTTCATTGAGGCCACACCAACCGGATAAGATTGGGGGGCCGGGGGGTGGGCAACGATGGTCAAACGAGCAGGAGCTCCAGCCCAAGCTCAGAGGGAGCAGGCAGTGACCTCCTATAGAAGTGCCCACGCGTGCGAGTGCTACGTGCAACAGTGAGAATAAGCTAGGACCTACCAGGTAACTCTGTATTTTTCTCTGATTCTTTTTGATTTGGAAGATACGCTTAAAAGTTTTTATTGCTCTCCTTTTAAATTATTTTAATTTTAATTAACAAATTACATCGCATTAATTTATGAATTACAATGTCATGTTCAAAGCTCAACTGAATGTCAAAACATCTTGTCAGCCACCAAGCAGAGTGGCGAGCGGGGCACAGTTCTCCTGGTGTGGTCCTCTGTGAACACAGCATGCCCACATGGTACGTGCACACCGCATCGGGAGTCTCGCCACTCCAACGGTTTCCACTGGGAACATCACACGGGTCAGATTTAAGCTTGGATTTGTGACACTAACTCCTGCTTAAAATGTCTGGAAGCCTCCATTCTATGAAGGAAAATAGAACAAAATGTCCTTGTATGTGACCAAATTGCTTATCACATGTGAGTCAGTTCAAGTAATGTCTGTAAAATTTCAGACTTCTCCAATTAACAGAGATTTTTCAGGCTAATAAAGGTGCGTGGCACAGTGGCAGTGCGATCCCAAACCCCGATGACAGTGAGTAAATAAATGGCCACGCTGCCTCATCTTATGTGCCAAACGTTGTCCCTCAGGCACCTGAAATGTGTCATTAAGATTCTGACCTCTTTTCTTAAAAAATTACTGGAGTTCCTGTGAGAGGCTATTCAACTAATGGAGAATAAAAGAAACTTGATCATTGACAAACTTACAATTAGATTGCCAGTCATAAAGGTGCATGTGAAGAAAACAAGCTGGAATTAGGGGTGCAGAACATCGCTGCTGCGCTCTCTGTAATCTCTAACAGCCAGACCGGCTCAGAAAAGCCCCGGCACCACTATTTGCAGGATCACCCCTACAGGTTGATGTTGAGCCCCAATAGGAAAGTCATATGTACAGTATGGACTCATCTATATTTGTAGCACACAGTTTTTAAAAAATGGCAAAGACAGCCCCTGAAGACACACACCCAAAGTTTATCATTAAGTCCAAAGATCTACTTAATTTTAAAAAAACCTATTTCATTTCTTTTGAGGCTGAGTCTTGCTAAGTGTCTAAATTGACATGTAATCCTCCTGCCTCAGCCTCCCAGAGTACAAACATGCACCACCATGCCTAACTCATTCTTGGCATCTTAGATTTAATAATGCATGATTAAAATTATAAAAATGAATAATGACTGGGTATCTACCAGATGCCGTTTCAAGCTTTTTACTTCTGTTAAATCCTTTAAACCTCACAGGTTTATTTGACGTCTACGCTATCTCCATCTTACACGGAGGAGAAAGAGTCAGGTGGAGAGAAAATCCAGTTGCTTAGAGGCCGAAGGGTTCTTCCAGAGTGTTAACCCAGGCTTCCCTGATGGCGGACCTCCTTCCCACGCATCAAGCATTGTAAGTGATCCTGTTCCTGAAGAGAACAGTAATCATCGACCTAAGGAGTTTCAAAATGCAGGAAATGCTATCCCTCCGCGGGTACTCCTTAAAACACCGGAAAGAGGAGGCTTTGGTCGGCTTCGCTGTGCACGCTGATTTCTGCAATACTGCCACAGCCTGGCCCTGAGAACACTCACAGCACCTGCCTGGCTCTTGCCAAACGCAGTGGGACTTACCTAAGGAGGTATCTTAGGCCTTCGGCACGGGCTTTGTAGCCACACGGGCTATGTCACTTTTGTTATCTCCAACTCTTCTCTCTCACAGTTCGGGATGATGCAGGCAAATAATTAATGTGGGACTATTTTGCAACTATGTCGCAGCAGCAGGAGCAGCAGGTCACCCACTCCTAACCTGGCTAGACTGCAAGTCCCACTCCAATTCCAGTTTATTTGCACAGCCAAGACAGCCACAGTCTGATGCCCTCACACTTACTTTAATGCGTAGGTCATTCAATGACATTGAAACCAGACACACCCAGATGCCCTCATTCCCTGACACCCTGCAGATGCTACTGCCACTAGTTTGTGAGGAAAAGCGCTAGTACCAAAAGCCCCGAGTCCCAGTTCCTTCCTCGCCATAGAAACTGCTTCAGCGTTGCACACGTGTCACACCCTTTTCTACCGTGCTGCACACACGCACGCACACTCAGCGCCGTCCCTGCGTGGTCTGGCTCCATCCTTCACTTGGCTGATGGAGACATGAATTCGGTGCAGTTGTAACTCCAGCCTCTTCTACCTTGCTCCATTTACCTGACTACCCCAGGGAAGCGAATGTGTTTGTGCTGCATTAAGGATTAAGCCTGCAATGCCCACTTCTGTTACTTAGATAAGCTTCCCGCATGTCAGCAGATTCTGCAGACATTCCGTTCATTCAGTAAATATTTTTTTGAAGAACTCCTGGGTTCAAGAGCCAGTTTAACTATAAACAACAAAGGGACTGAGAAAAAAAAACAACTGCTATTTCTACTCAGCACAATAGGAGACTGCTCAAATCTGACAGCTTCAGTTTTCTGACCCACAGAGACAGGGGGTAAAAAGCCAGAAGGAGGGCTGGGGTCAACAACTTTATCCTTCGTAAGCCTATTATTTCCAAGCCCATGCTCACTTTTATAAGCATTCCTCATTTTTATAAACATGAAAAAATTGCAGTTCCTTGTCAACACTGTAAATGCCAGTGCAAACAGGTGACTAAGAATTTCATATCTTTCTGAAATCTATCATATATGTGGTGGGCTCCAATACATAGCTGAGGGATCCAGACCTTTTAAAGACAAGCATTTGCATTATATTTATTATCAATTATTAATATGTAGTAACACAACATGCTTTTCTTAAATTTCTTTATCCACATAAAAAATAACTCAAGTAGTTGTATGTGGTGTTGACAAATAAACTCAGTTGACTCAGTACATTAAAATTCTATTTGACTTTAGATAGTTCTTAGCAACATTTAATGAGAAAATATTCCTTACATTTTGATTGTAGTCAGTTATTTAAATTCTATTCAGAGGAACTCAAGGCTTAGTGGTTTCATCTGAGTGATCTCAGGCTTGGGAGAGTCCACATCTGCATGCGTGTTGGCAGCACTGGAGGAGAATGGTGTGCTCCAGGCCTTTGTCTTCTGATCTTCAGGCAGGCAGGATGAGAGCTAAGGGCTTGGGCTGCCCTCTTCTGCAGGGGGATGTTCAGGAGCCCTGCGGGACCAGTCCAGGCAGCCTCAAAAACTTCCCTCTCACCCCACGGAGAAAACCTACCTTTCTCTTACCCTCTCAGAGCCTCTCGAGGATAGAATGGCGTGTCTCAATCCTAGTCCTATAAAGGTTAATCTGCTTCCCAGGAAGACGGAGGAGGAAGGCAAGGAGATTCTAGAAAGAGGAAGAAAAAATAAAAAGTATCCATGTTTTGTAAGTGAAGAGGATGAAGCGTACGGAGAAAGAACTGAGGTTCGGATGAGTCTGTGGGATACTGCAGCCTGCGCTCCGTACCACTGCTCTCTATGCTACCAATTTATGAGATGGAAATCCCAAGTGAATAGCACAATTAACTTATTTGCAAAAAGAAATTGTGTTTTATTCTTCATAAGGAACTGACTCATAGAACTAGATGGGACCTGTGTCCTGATTTATTCATTCATTCAACAAATTCAGATTCAGCTGTGTGCTGAGTGTGAGGTCAATTTTGTGATGTCTCCTGTGACTTGGACATCAGTCTAATAAATACGCATATATAAAACACTGAAAGTGTAAGTGTCACCAAACACAAAATGGGAAACTGAAGTCTTAAAGAGCTTAGGGAATTGTGTCAATGCACAGAGTACTTACTGTAAGGGCAGAACAAGTCAGGCTCTGGTCCCTGGACCTGCCTTCTACAGCTCTTTCACAGGCTTCCCCTCACCTTGGTGCTACTTTGTGTTGTTGTGCTGTATAGTAGCCAAACCCAGTGAGTCCCAAACTTTAGGATCCGTGTTTATTATTATTTTTCTGACCCTAACCCAAAGCCTTGATTTCTTCCTAGAATTTTGCTTTTAAACTTTATTTTCATAATGATTCTCTGGCAAACCAAAAATATTAAACAGAGGCTCTGCTAAAATCTGAGTAGCAATTTAACTTTCAGATTTAAGGAGTTGCCACGTGGCAGATCCTAGAACGTTGCCGTTTCTGGGGGTGTATCTGGGAAACTTCTACTTGAAAACAAATTTATGTTCTTAAATATCCTGTTTCATTTTTTAAAAGAGAGATGCACAAGCTCTACCTTCTACTTTGTCTTTTACTTCGCTACTTGCAAATTTTTACCCCAACTCCCAACCATGCATGTCTGGTTCTGTTGGTCCCCACTCTTCTGGGTGTCTTTCCCTGACCCACGCCTGGGGTCTCCAGACCCCTTTCTGTCTCCTTCACTTCCCCCTGACTTTCGAGGCTCTGGGCGTTACTCTAGCTACTCTCTGCCTGGGCTGCCTTGCCTGTCTTGCCTACCTAAAGATATCAAAGAACACCAATGAGTTTTAAACACTTGATGCACTAACTATGTCACCATCTCAAGCTTCTCTCAACCCCCTGCAGCCTCATCTTCAAAAGCAAACTTTCAAGAAAACAGCAAATGTTATATTTTCTTCTGTGTATGTATGCCTTTGCCTGTCACATGAGACAACGAGCTCCTTGAGGACAGGGTATATATATTTGCTTCTATATACTCCAAGATAAGAATAGTAAGACTGACTCAATAAATAGACAGCGAATGCTGCTAGACAAGTGAACGCGTAGCCTAGGTAGGAAGTCAATGTTTTTACGGAAGAGTTAATATCCTTCGGATGATCAAGCAGAACAGAAATTTCTTTTTGGCAGCAGGATGGGAAGGGAAGCAAAAGGAAGGACAGGAAGGAAAGGAAAGAGGAAGGAAGGAAAGAAAAGGAGAAGAGTGGAGAGAAAAAGAAAATTTAAAACAAAAATTTGGCCTGTCAAAACGCAGATCCACAAAGATCACAGTATCAGGCCTCTATATGATATCCCGGGAAGTACATAAAAGCACACCCTGGAATCAATCTTAAAAGATTGTGTACAATCCCATCCAAGCTTGGGGGAAGAGTGCAAAGGAACAGATTGTCTCCTCTTCACAATAGCTATTTCTAAACACACACACACGAAGGGAATAAGAGGGACACGGAGTGACAAGTGGCAACACGGTGGGGACAGAGGCTTCTGCCCTCGGACTTGTGTCTACACTGTCGTGATGGCGTGTTAGCTGGAAGCTTGGAGGTGTTTTGTGTTTTCCCAATATTTTATCAACGCTCTCAGAGGCTGCTGTGCTTTAAAAAATATAACGTGAGGTGTCTGCATCATTCTCCTTCTTTCCTTAAAAATCAATTGAATCTCTGTAAGTAGAGAAAAAATCACGCACTTTCTTGGGGTTGAGTTACTGCTATTTCTGGGTAAGATGTTAAAGGAGAGGTGACAGTAGTCCCAGCTGGTGGCTTTGTTGATAGCTCGTCTGACTCTGGAAGAAGACCACCTGTGTTCTTGTATCAACACACAGGCTGAGCCTGGAGGAAGAAACTGGCTCCTGACCTAGGCTTGCAAATCTTAGCCTGTTGCTGGATTTTTTTTCCCCCTTAGACTAGACAGTGTGCTGAAGTCTTTATTTGACTTTATTAGAGTCCTGGAAGGAGAGTTATGATGAAACCCTTCAAAACCAAGTCTTTGCACAGCGTATAAAAGCTACGGTAACCTTCTCTTCCAGCTGAAATGAGAAGTATGTAAACCTCTGAGTGTGTTGGGAGACCTGTCCAGGAAGCGGAAGGCGTCCCCTGCCTAGCTACACAGGTCTTCAATTGAGAGGCTGAGGTTGGTCACATTGTTTGACATGAGGGTTACTTTTCAGATAGTGAAACTTCAGTTGCCAGGTGCCAGAGGCAATTTATCAGACGCTCATAAAATAAAGATCAAAAAGCCCATCCGTCTCGCAGTGCATCTGGGATGTAGGAAGAAACACTCACAACCCTCGATCCTTTAAACAGCTCTCACTTAAAGAGCTTGATGTTTATAATAACAAGAAAAGGAGAAAGGGGTCAGGTCAAATTCTGCCGAGGAGCAGGTGTTGTTTTAAGTTTTTTCTTCTTTTTTTTTTTCTTAAAAAAGTAATCCAAAAGAATATTGAGTTGTCGCAACAAATGCTCTCCATGTGCATTTTTTAACTTATGTCAACAGAGAATATGACGTGAAAACCAAAAAATAAAAACCTTTGTCCATTCAAAAGACCTTAAGCATTTCCATTAAAACAATCAATACACTAAATTCACAAAATAGAATAAAAGATTTTAACAATGTTAAGTAGGTTGCAAAGTGCTGTTTATCTCTAAGATACATAATGATTTTATAGCATATTAATTTGGAATGAGTAATTAATGATAATACTTTTATTCATGTAAGGACTTTTTCTTTATTATTCCCTTGGGGAAGAAAGAAATAAAGGAGACTTGTCAGAGGCCACCTAATATGTAGGTAAACAAACCCTGGAGCCGAGTCTTGCACTGCAGACACTCTATTCTCACCATGGAAAACCTTGAAGCAGAGGAATGGGACACACCTTCAAACGAAGTGGCCGACTGCTCACTAAATTGTCAACTTACCTCTTCATACTGAACTGAAGTCATTGCACTTAAATTTTTCGTGTTGAAAGCCGATTTAAGGGTACTTTATTTGATTAGGAAATTCTTCCCTTATGCTATGGTTTGGATGAATGTCCCTCAACGGCCCAAACATTAAGAGGTTGCGCCTCAGGAAGGTGTTGCAGTGAAAATTTTGGGAGGTGAGATCTGGTAGAAAGCCCTCAAGAGTTTTAGGTCGTACCTTTCAAGGGGATTGTGGCACCAGAGCCCATCCAGTCTTTCTGCTTCCTGGTTCATGACATAAGTGATTTTGGTTCTCCACAGGCTCCCCATCACTGCCATCCGACCATTCCTCTAGAATCCAAAAGCCGTGGGGCCGCATGGATTTGAACTCTCAAAGCTGTGAGTCAAAAATACATTTTCTTTTTTATAAATTGGCTGTTTCAGGCATTTTGATACAGGAACTGACTAATATATTTGAGTCACAAACTTTATTTTCCCATTTTAAGCTAAATGTCTTTATTTTATATCAATAACAATGAATATCTCGTAATTATTTATATCTCCTTTCTGTCATCAGGGAAAGAATTAAAGTTAAATAAACTTCTCACTAACTTTAGGGATCAAAGTCTTAGACACCATCTCTTCTTTCCTTCTTCTCATCTTATTCCTTTAGGTTCTTTTTTCCTTTTGTGCCTTTCCTTCTTTCTTCCTCTTCTCCTCCCTGTCTTTTTCCCCTTCCTCTTCTTCCTACTTCTCCTCCACTCTTTACTATTGTCATTATTAGTACTTTATTTTTCCTGTAGTATATCTTGAATTCTTTTTGAATTACGAAAGAGACAGGAAAGGAAGGACAAAGGAAGGAAGTTCAAGTTGACACGGGAGATAAAGAGGGCAAATAGCAGTGGAAAATTGTGAATTGGATAGATACAATGGGAAGAGTAGAGAAGATGTGAAAAAATTAAAATCTAGCGTGGTATACAAGAGTTTTTTAAATGCAAACATTCAGAAACAATAAGGATAAAAGACAGAAAAAATATGAGAAACTGAAGCCCAAGGAAAAACCAGTAGCTTACTTTTCTCAGAAAAGAATTTACATTTTTTTTATTTCTTATTTTCTTATTTCCTCTTTTTATTGGATATTTTGGTTTAAATATTTGCATATATTCAAATAAATTGCATGTTATTGAAGACAGAAGATATATGACAGGTAGTTGTATAGATGACGATATTAGAGTCTAGAAGGCTTTATTATAATCACAGTGTTTCGCAAACATATTGACAAGATTAGCTTAGCAATATAATAAAGCTCAAAAAGGGCAGGGCCAGTGCCCTCCTCTGATCTTGGAAGAGCACTAATTCCAGAAATTAGGATTGTAGACAACATGGCGTATATGTCTATGAGAAATGAAGACAGTAGGTATTTGGCAAACTTAAATATTCATTGTAAGAATAAGGTTCCAATTTAGACAACAAAAGATATTATTTTCCAAGTATACTGGACAAGCAAGAAAATAAATCAAGGACAACTTGTCAGACGTCATCATCTACTGGCCCTACAGTTCACACATGGGATCTTTAATTCATGTGTTTGAGCAAGGAGATACCCTTGACTTTCTTAGAAAAGATGTTTTTCTTAGCCCAGAGCCCTTCCTAAATATCACAGTTCTTTGGCGTTCTAATGAGGACTGTATCTCTTTGGGGTTTTAAGAACTACTCCCCGCAAAATCGCAATCACTGAAAACATGGCAGTTGAAGACACAATGCTGATGGGGTTATTAACATGAAGGGATTTGTGCTGAGTGCTTCAGAAAAGGATGGAGCTGTGGCTGGCATTTGTCATGCATGTTGAGGACCAAGCACATACCAGAGGAAAAAGCGCCAGCTGTTCAGAGTTCTTAGGAGAACCCACACAGCCAGATCACTAAAATCAGGACAAATCACCATCTCTGATACCCTGCTCTCTGTCTTGATAGATAGAGGATTAGCAGCCATGCTGGAAAGAGGATCATTTCAAAGTTTTCTAGAACTGTAGAATAATTTAACTGCCTTCAACAGTCTTTGGGACCAATAGGAAGGTAAGATTGCAGTTTCTGTAAAAATAAAGACTCAGACGCACAAATTTTACTCCAAAATTTAAAAAGACAAAAGATTTTGGTGCTGTATTTCAAAAAATCTTTCTTGTTGATTTCCAAAAGCAGGAGACATACAGAGGTATCAATGACCTGATAAATCACCTGTTCATATTTTGACTTTGAAGAACCCATGTCATTATAATCAGAATAATAACTTTGTTTTAATGTTGTTATATTTAGATACTATAGGTAGAACTACATTCATCAAAGAGATATTGAAGCACTAACTTCTATAACTTCAAGAACACGACCATATTTGGAAATAGTTAATTTTACAAATATATTGAAGTTAAGATGGGACAATACTGGACCAGATGCAGTACTGAGTGGGCACTAAATCTAAGGACTGGCATCATTATGAGGACATGTTGGGACCCAGGTGTAAAGAAGACAGGTTGAGACTATGGTGATGTGACTATAAGCCCCCAGTGCTGAGGATGTCTCACAAACACCAGAAATAAGGGAAGAAATATGGAACATACTATAGCTTCTAAATCTCAGAAGAAATCAACCATGCCACAGCCTAATCTTTACAACTAGAGAATCAATTTTACCTCAAGCCACTCAATTTGTGGTACTATGTAATGGCAGCCACGGGAAATTATGTAGACAATACTGACATTCAATATCTGCTGTGACTTTGTATAGTAAATACATGAGTAGAGTCACAGAGGCATCCTCATTGTCTCTCTATCCTTATTTTCCTGTAAAGCTACTATGTTCCCTGGACGCTGAGCTCCATGTACAGTATTTTCAAAACAAATGTTCTTGCCACAAAAAATAAGAAAAGTATTGGTCTTCTTTTAGAAGTTGAAACTGAGGTTCACAAAGTTCCGTTAACATGGTCAAAGTCAGAACCTTAATAAATTGCAGAATCAGAATTTGAACAGACTTCTGTCTCAATCAGTAAAATTAATTTTACTTAGAAATACCTAAGCATTCTATGATGTTAACACACAACTTTGGCTCCTCTTTCTACTTAACTATATCAAAGATAATATTTCTTTCTGTACCTTCATACTTTCAGTTCACCCTTTAAACAGTATTGTACTTGCCACAACTTTTAGAAATTTGGTCAAATGTAAGAAAGCACTGAGTATGGAGATCCTTGGGCCCATTCTCCCTAGACATTCAGGAGGGTCTATGATTGCCAACTACTGCCCTAAGCCAATAGTTCTTTCCTTGTTTTATGACTTAAGATGCACTGATATTTGTGTCCACGGCTGGCATAAAAGAAGAACCACCCTACTGCTAACCAAAGGGTTCAGAAACATGCCAGAGGCTATCAACACACAGACCAAGCTACGTCACAGTCTCAAAGCCACACCGGAGAAGCATTCTTGACTATTTCTCTCTGTGTCACCTACTGGTGACATGTTTTTACTCTAATCTACTCTTGGTCAAGGAAATATGTTACCTGGATGAGGAAGATCTTCAGTAATGAGATGTTATGCTATCTGTTCAGCTCAACCCATACAGAGACCTCTCCTTAGAAAAACAGAAAGGCATAAAAGTCAAGTACAGGAAACCAAGGATCCGAGCTTTGGCAACTAGAGCAAGATGTCACGTTCCCGTTAGTATAGAGCTTTTAATAAGTCAAGAATCTTATAGATACTCCTAATTGTGATTTGTTAATTTCACTATTCAGAAATAATTAAAAATGTGACATCATGCACAAGGGTACAGATTTTGTACTCCAATAGATTGGGATTTTCTGACTGGCTATAGTCCCAGACAAACTGTTAAACTTTGTGAAAGTAAATTAGCTTATGTACAAAATGGGTGTAGTAAAAAAAATTAGAGGGTTACACGAACATTAATACAATACATATGAAGCACTTAGCAATATAACTAGACATAATATAAATGTGTTTAATTATTATACTAAGTATATTTCATTAAAAATTATATTTGAAAAAAATCACTTGCAGTGTTATATATGGTAAAATAGAAGAAAAAGGAAATAATCCAATGGTCCAAAATACTGGGTTCATTGAACGTATTTTGTGTTGAGCTATATGTCATTTTTAGGGTGCGTACAATATTAAGCAAAACACTTCCCTTGACTTAGAAGGTATCAGAATCTGGCTAAAGTATATAGAGAAGATAGACAGATTAAATACAACAAAGTCAAATCAAGTACGAAGATCTAAACAGGGTGCACAGAGGACCAAGGGAGCTACTTTCAAAGGTCTGCCCCTGTGGTTCCAGGGATGGTTTGTAGAGGAAAGACACTGCACTTGCAGAAGGCCTAGCAGCCCATTCACAGCAATTCGCAGCACATTGTGCTGAAACGCATTCAGAAGCAGACTGCCTGATCCAAAATTGCATCGTTGTTCTGCATCCGGGACATTTCCGGTTGTACAACCTTCAAAGTAACTTTCTCCACTTTTAAGTAATGATTTCAGCTTGTTCTGAAAATGGAAAACTATAATATTAAAACACGTTTTATTGCCAGGTAACCTACTTCAAAAAGGAATATATTTAAATTTTACTTAGATAAGATCAAACAGAGAAATTTCTTTAGTTGTGACCTCAGTAGAGCCAGGAAGAAAAAGCAAGAGATTCAGATGAATGAATTCCATTTTCTTCCAGTTTTATGTCAAATTTTGTGCTCGTGATAACAAAACGCAAAAAGAATAGCGCATTAGTAGCAATTAATAGCATTTAAATCATGCAATGACCAAGTAGATTTATTATAAATTTTGCTAAGATTCTGTTTGGGTTTAATGCCAGAAAACCGCCCTTTCCTACTCAATGTAGATAGTTTAACTTTAGTGAATGCACTAAAACTGATAACATCCGCTTTTAAGATACAAACTGGCACTATGTCTGGGAAATTGATAAGGAAATTATTCTCTCTAAAACAGCACCAAAGGAAAAAGATAAAAAGGAAATGGCACACTTTATTCTTTATGTTTTTAGATGACAATTAAAACACTCGGAATTAACTGTATGCCATTTGAGCGACCTCATTTTTTACAGAGCCAAATTATCTTAGGAATTCTCCACTCCAAAACTGAGATTAGGGTCTCAATTCAAAGTGCAAACTCTGTGTTTAAACCATACAACCACTTCAAGGCACCAGCACCATGCATAGCAGCAGAGACAGCAAGGTGGTGGCTGAATATTTCAGAATATTGAAAAATTCAGGTTTTGGTGCCATAAGCCAATATTAATCAGGGTAGGAGATCATTTATTTTCCTTGATTTTCTTTCACTTTGGGTATATAATATGTAGCATTAAGTCAAATCGGCAAGGGCAAACACACACACACAAACCCAATCCCACACACACATGTATATACATAAGCTGACATTCTCTGATCTGTGAATCTGCCCCAACCCCCTGTACCCTAGAAAGTCAAGTTACTTTCCCTAAGATGATTGATCAGAAATATAGTATGATGTTATGAAGTTAAGGGCAGTCAGTTAAGCCATTCAACTGAATCAGGAAGATAGCCAAGCACTCGTAATTTTTGCACTGTGGACTATCCGGCAGCATCATCACACAAAGCAAAGGACCAGAATTAGAATTTCTCCCTCTCTTGGCTCGCTCTACCTTACTGATTCAATTAGCATAAAAATTTGCTGAAAAACATAGCTCTTTCTCCATATTTTCCTAAGCATAATGGAACACTTTATGCCTCACTCTATAAAAGATTGTACAAGTTCTGACTTACTCTTGAGAAAAAGTAAGGCCTAACAGACAAGAACGTCTAGCCACCCAGCATGAATGCTTTCAGGATTGGATCATGTTTTTATACGTGCAATGCACCATTTAAGAGCTACTGTGGTTTTCTGAAGTTCCACTGAACACGTGGTCATTCAATTTTATATTGCATTATGCTATATTATACTATTATATTCCAAAGTTTTTACCTTTCTACCCTAAAATAAAAGGCATCCGTGCTCCAGGGTAAAATGTTCATGTACATTTGCTGTTTTAATGCCCTGCTACTTTCAAGATGAGGTTAAATAGCCTCACAACTGCATAGAAATCAGCCAACATTCCACAGCAAGTTTTACTGTAAATGACTGATTTGCATAAGGAATTCCTAATGTTGTTGTTTGATTAAATAACTACAGGATACTACTTCCACTGCTAAGATTTTCAAAGCTTAAATAAACTGAGAATTCCTATATGCTATTTGTTTACACAAATACTTGAGCTTTCTTTTTATTCTTAGTAGGACTTAACTTGAAGGGATTGGGGCTACAGTTAATTAGTAGCATACTATCCTAGCATGTTCACATGCTCAAAGCCCTGGGTTCAACACCTAGTATACACACACAAATAGGTACACACACACACACCAGACATATATCAGAATTACATTTACAAGAAAAGAATAGCTTGACACATTTGTTAATTCCTGGCAAATTTGAATAGCATCAGCTAAGACAGTGTTGAAACTAAAAGTCAAGATGAAATGCAAAACTTTAGTGACTCATATTTTTCAGGTTTGAAAAATTATACAACTTACTTCTTTGTAGAATGACAAAAAATAGAGCTTGAAGAAAATATACAGATCGAGTAAAACTAAATCAATTTATAAATGATAAAACAGAGGTTCAAGTAGGTTAAGAAACTGATCCAACGTCACAAAGTTAGGACATTGTCAGGCCAGGGCTAAAGTCCAGGTTAATGACTCTCAGTGCAATCATTTTAATGGACACAAGGGCATGGTGATTGATTCACATAAACAGCAGAGCAGCCTTCCAGGTTCTCCTACAGTCAACCAGAAGAACACCCAGAGAGTGGGGCCATCATCCACAATTCTCTGGCACTTCTCAGAAGCAAGCACAGATATTGAAGGCCATGACTTAGTGATATTAAGTCTACAAGCTAAATGAAAAGACGTAGAATCCTACTTTGGGAGAGCAGAAACATAGCCTGAAGATGGGCCTCTCTGAACTGGGGCTGAAACAGAAAACCAAGCACTCTCTTGTCTTAGTTCACAGGACTAGACCACAGGACACAATACCTGACATCCACAACTTAAAGGAAGACAGGTTTACTTCGGCTCCCAAATTCAAGGATTTCATTCCATGCATAGTCAGTCAGCATCAAGGCAGAAAAGGCAATGGTAGAGGAGGAAGAAACTGCTCATCTGATGGCAGCCAGGAAGCAGGAAAACAGAGGAATTAGAGCCAAGAATACAACCTTCAAGGTCATGCCCATTCCTCCAGCCAGGCCACACCTTCCAATAGTATATGACGTCATCCATGCTGAGCATAGTACCTGCTGATTCGGTCAACTTCCAAAAGCGAGACTTTGGTGCGTGTTTTAGATTTAACCATATAGCCTGTCATTAACTTGGCATGTGGCCTGGCCTATTCATCAGTAGATAATCCTTCTCTTGGACAAGAATTCTTTCCAGATTTCCTAACATCTACACCATGACACAGAGAAGCTCATACCAGAATAGATCATGAGAAGGCCATTTGGAGAGCTGGAACAGGGCCAGAGGTAGAACCCAGCCAGTGGTCCCTATCACTGGTGCATATCTAACTTGGCACTAGAGAACTCTTACTTCCTGACAACAGAGCTTTCCTTAACGCAGTTTTCAAAAAATATGCTTTATTCCAACTTCGCCGCTACTTTTTAGCCTTCACATATTCCAATTTACACATCTCTGTTCAAAGTGTATTTTGCTAAAAAAGTTTATATTTATTTACCAAAATTGACATTTCTATAAAATTCTTTCTATATTGTTCTTGTTCCTTCAGCATTTCTCAAGCTGTAAATCCAATGTAACCTCTAGGCTTTGTTTCTACATTATTTTTCTCTGTGTTTGTTTGTCACATTGAATGTTCTTATGTATCTCTCTTTTTTTGGCAGTAAAAATTAGAAGAGTTTCCCACCTAGAACTTGTGCAGCCATCTGACTCATCTCTTTAACCTTTCAATGACTAGTACAGTGCTTTTTTGGCACGTGGTCTTAATACACATTTGCTGAGTAGTCAACACACACTCAAATTACAAAAGCCATCGTTATTATTAATTGCTGATGTTAATCTTGGGGGTTTTGGTACAGTAGCAATACTACTTCATTCTCTCATTCTTTTTCTCCTATCTTCATATTATTCTCTTTATTATTCTCATGTTTGTCATAATCTTAACCAAGAACTCAAAAAAAAAAAATACTGCCTGTAAAACTTGTCAGCATCTATGGGAAGTCTTGGCCACTGCCACAAGTCTCCAGGCCGTGTCTCCGTTGGGTCACAAGATAGCATCTCCTCTCTTCTAAATCAAGTATGATTCTCCCAGCAGAGAAAATCTCTGGCTATAATTCTTTCTGCCATGGCATACATAAATTAAAACTGACCATTAGGACATAAAGTAACCTTTAAAAATACAGGAAGCAGTAAATTACTTGGCAAATGTTTTAATCCTTCACTATTACTTCCTCCTCCACAATCAAAGTGTATCCTATGTAAGAAAGCCATGATGGGCTTTACCTCTCAGAATGCCTTGCTTCAAATGAATGTCTTGGATGCAGCAAAAGCCATTTGTGTTTTACCATAACATATATATATATATATATATATATATATATATATATATATATATATATTATACATATATGTGTTATATATATATGTTATACATATATATGTTATATATATATGTTATAGTAAAACATATATATATATATATTTGAAAATGTGATCATTCATAAATTCATGCTCTGTTTTTTGAGTAAAAGAAGTTAAATAGACAAAATAGACAAGGCCGTTTCACATACCAAACTTTTATCACAAAATATTACTGTGTAAAATTGTCCAAGCAACTCTGCTAATACAGCTGTTCAAACATCTGTATGAATTCACCACAAAAGCCTCTCTCCCTGTGAGCTTCACTTCAGAAGCATACTCTCATCAAAGGCCTTTGTGACGAGCACTGCCAGGGGACACTCCAGTTCTGCAAGTAAGAGTCACTGAGTTCCCTATGGCCATGTAAGCAAGAGTGCTTGAATACAACAGTGTTTAGAAAGTAACCATTTACAAGGATAAACAAAATCTATGCATCTTTGAAGAAAGCAACATATTTATAAATAATTTGTTGCTTATATTAATCTTGAAATATATCTATAGGTAGGTGCACATTCGTATACTATATGTATGTTCATACACATATATCTACTTTTCAAAGTTCAGACTCTATGTCACCATTCTTAACTGTTCACAACCTGTACATGAAATTCAGTATGAGTGGTCACATTTGTATTTGGTTTTATAAACATTTCATATATTTTTATGCCTTACACATTTACTTGCTTATATTATTATAAAAAGAAGAAACATAAATGAAATATGTCACAAAAATCCAAATTTTAAAGCAAACACACACGATCCTACAAACGCAACAAAAGTGGGCTTCAAACATGCAGAGGTAAGTGTGACATGCGAGTTAACTGAAGGACGAGACTAGGTCAATGGAGGGCGGGACTGCACATCCTATAACCAGGCACACAGCTGATGCCCAACAAATCTGCATAGGCTAAACACATATGCGTTATTGATCGACGCGAGAGGTAGAAAGGTGTAATGGAAATGGTGAAATGTGGAGACAAAATTTGAGTCATGTATGATGCTCGTGTCTTCTGAACATATAACTTGTCAAGAATTAAAAAAAAAAAATACTGCCTGTAAAACTTGTCAGCATCTATGGGAAGTCTTGGCCACTGCCACTTGTCTTCTAATATGGTAAGTGACTAAGTCTCTGAACTTCATGACACAACAGTGATCCTCAAGGTGTTGCTGTAAGACCAAGTCAACAGTCAGCATATTAGCCATTAGAGAAATGCAAATCAAAACAACACAGAGGCTTCATGGTACCTCAATAAGAATAGTTACTATTAAGAATTGAAAAAACAACAGATGTTGGAGAGGTTGTGAAGAAAAAGATACCCTTCTATATTGTTGATGGGACTATATGCTGGTACAACCATTATGGAAATCAATATGGAGATTCTTCACAAAACTAAAGATAGATAATTCATTTGACCCAGATATACCTCTTCTGGAGATCTTTCCAAAAAAGTTAACATTATTCTGACAGATACTCTTGCACACTCATGTTTATAGCAGCACACTTCATAATATCTAAACTATAGATGATGTCAAAATGTCCAACAGATGAATAAATAAATAAAATACAGTATACATAGGAAATACTATTCTGCTGTAAAGAAAATTTTGGTCATTTGTAGGAAAATGGATGCACCTTGAGACCATTGTGTTTAATCAAACACAGAAGCTCAAACATTGCATGGTTTCTTTAATATGAGAAGCCCAATGTACACATAAGTTAAAAAGCTAAATAAAAGAGAGAATAGGAAACAGGGAGATAGGTTTGTGGAGCAGGAGAGGGGAGCAGGAGGAGGTGAGAAGGTTTGTGGGGAGGAGGGAAGCAAAAGTGAGGAGATGCAATACGGATGTGCTTCAGTTCCTCGAGTTGAACATAACTACTTTGTTTCCAAAATACATACTAATGACAAGAATAATTTGGGGGGAAAAGAAACACGTGAGAACCTTCTGGTAGCAATAGTTACCAACATTTACTGAGAGCCAACTCTGTGCAAAGCTCTTTCTATGATTCTTGAATTCTCGTAGCATTTTTTCTAGCAGGCTTTGGTATATTTGTATTAAATAAAGTATAGACTTAAGTCTTCTGTGTCTGTTTTAATTTTTACATTAGTAGGTAGAGATGATTCTACCTCTGATTACATTAGACCCATTCATTCAGAGGCTAACACTGGGATAGAAAACAGGTAACTTAGCTTTTAAGGTTGCATCAGAGCATTTGCAGAAGTGTCCTGAAATATATAAAAGCACACTCAGGCATTATGGTTGACATAAGTTCATAGCTGGTTCAGAAAAGTTTCAGTAGGCAGTGGAAACATTTTCCTGATGCCGATGTCCGAATGATGTCTTGATTTCACGACAATATGCTACAAAGCATGGTAGGACAATAAATTGGTGGTAGTAAGAAGCCTGCATGATACGAACACACTTTCCCACAGTCCTGGGAATGAAAGAGAAAAGGAAATTCAAGAACTTAAAGATCACGCCAGGAATTCCATTTTGGAAGGAGGATACGGTCTTCAAAGGGGCTGATGCCTCCCACCTCTCTCTGCTTTGAAATACAGCCCATCGCCAATTCCGTTAAAACAATTTCTCATACTATGCAACAACCTCAGACCTGATCCCAACTGATTCTGGGAAAATGCCACATCTCGTACAGCAAGTGAGAAAAGGACATTTCATTTTTATTAAACCATGAGCAAAAACTGTCATATAAAGGAGTCTGGATGGAAAAGCAAGAGTCGAAGCATTATAAATGAACATTCCTTAGTCTTCAATGTCTTAGGCAGAGAAAAAGAATTTGGAGCCAGATAAGGAGCCCAATCCAAAGACACTGGAGCATTTTACAGCTTAAGGTCAGCAGGAGGGGGGCAGAGGAAGGTCAATTTGAAGGAGTAGAGCAATTGCTGGGCCAAGTAGTAAGGGGTGAACCTTGCAGGATTAGTCCTGAGAGGCTGAGGGGTGAGAAAAGGGAGAGAGAAAAGGGGAGGCAGCCAGTGAAGGTGTTGGGAGCTGTCTGAGAATATCAGATTTCCTCCTGAGAACAATGGGTCCGCAGGCTCCATGACAGATTCTAAATCAAGCAGGGACTGGAAATAGCAGGACAGCCCCTGGGAGACCACTACCAGGAGTCCTCCTCACTCCTGGCAAGGGGTTAGTCATGTCACACTGTTCCACCCCTGCAACAAAATAAATTCTCAAAGTTAGGAGATTAAAAAACAAAAGATAGACGGAGAATTCTAAACTTGAAAGGTGATTGAATGCTACAAAAGCACAGCTTTTAAGATTTGAGAATAAGTGGCGGCAGCTCGGGAGATGACAGAAGAGCTGAAATTACAGCTGACGGTTGGTGCCATTTATTCAGGAGTTGGTGAAAACTCCCAGAAGGAAACATGTGGCAGAGTTGGCTATGAGGAGCCAGAGTTGTTTCCACCAATCTCTGAGAGCGCACAAGGAATTCAGAAAATCTCAGGAGAAAGCATTGCGAGGCTAGAAACTGAGACCAGGGGACTCCATCAGAGCTACATCTGTCACTAAACACTGAAGGTGCTGGAAAACTTTTGAATCTGTTTTCTTCATCCACAAAGCTGAATGGTAGCATGACAATTCTCCTGCTCTTAGGACAGAAAAGATAAATACTTCTTTACTCTTTCCAGCTCTCAGGATTCAGGAACTCTCCCCACTACTTCCAGAAAAAAAACCTGTTAGCATTTTTTTTTTTTTTTGGTTTGCATTCAAAATGCCACTCTACTAAAGAATGCAGATGCAGATCTCTCTCTCTCTCTCTCTCTCTCTCTCTCTCTCTCTCTCTCTCTCTCTCTCTCCCCATCTCATGGTATCCCCACCACAAACCAGTGAGGCACAAATAGGAACCAAATACAGCATTGTGAATCTGGCGTGTACCATAGTATCTTTGAATAAGGTCACCACACAATCAGCAGCTGAGTACCACACATCCTTCCAACCTGCGTTTGATCCTTGACAATCCCATACCGGTCATGGGTATACTTACTGCCTGTATTTTACAGAGAAGGAAATTGAAGCATTGAGAGTAAATCATTTGACCAAGGTCACCTTCCAGGATTTGTACTTGAGAGAATTGGTGTGAGAACTAATGACGTCAACTATCAAGTGAACAACTGCTTACTGACCTCTATCGAGTTGCAAAAGAAGATGTTCAGGACTATAGAATAAGGGCTGTGAGATAAGTATTTTTCTGATTGTCCAGGATTTTCCTCTGAGCTCCCTCAGCAGAAAGCAACCATCCATCCTAACCCACAGGCCCCTGCAACAATTCTTAGTTTTAATATCTGCTTCTTTGTTAGTCAGTAAGCTACTTCGAAGCAGTGACTATATGTTTTGCTGAAACGTTCCCAAAATCTAGCATAGGGCTTTTATTAAAGGAAATTTAAAAACTAAACCTATGGGTTTTTTTAAATTTAAGAATGTATTGTATTTCTATCACGGCCTCTAGTCACCTGATAAACAACAAAAACAGCAAATTAAACTGGTCATGGTTCCTGTTTTCAGGATCCTTGAAATCTAGTTGGAAATTCAAATGAGTAAATGAAAAATTTCAACAGAGAGTAAAAACAAAATCTTTGATGGAATTAAGTTGCAGTATTACAGGAGGGTAAATAACTAACATAAACCTCTCTTCAGGTTGTCATGAAGTCTCCATAAAAGTTGTTTAAAAAGGCGCTCTAGGACTAGAGAGCTATCAGGGACAGCATGGATATAGGTCAGAGAAAACATGGGGCACTTATGTGGAGATCTACCGGAAAAGGAGCCCTCAAGGGCAGACAGAGCTCAAATTTAAAAAAATAGGAAATGCTAAATGGAAATCCTCATCAAAGATCACAATCACCAGTCTGTGACAAGCAAGCGCAGTGCCACAAAACTACCTGCTTCTTCTAATGCTCTGGCACATTACAAGGAAGGTAAGAGCGCTGCTGAGCATTTCACTGCATCTCTCTCAACTCCTCAGTCTTAGCATACTCAGTGACGGTGTTGTCAGAGAACTCGGGGGACATGGAGGGCGGCTCTGTCCCTCTTGTCATACTGCTTGTGCCTGGCAGGGAATTCCTTCCTGGACTGCCCTTCCCCGGCACTGTATGTTTGGGTCTTTTGCTGGTTTTGGGGTTTTTTTTTTTCTTGTATATTAGAAATTGAACACAGGGACTTTGCTCTAAGCTACAATCCCAACCCCTTTTGACTGTTTATTTGAGACAGGGTCTCACTAAGTTGCCCAAGTTCAGCTGGTTACCAACCCCATAAGCCTCACCGATAAGCCCACCCCCTTTCCCCACTGTGAAAGTCCAGTCAAATGTGGGCTTCTCATCCCCTGTAGACTGTTGCAGTTCGTTTTGATAAACTGACCAACCATCAGCCATATTAGGGAGAACACCAGAAATTTCAATCTTATCGCACTGCTTTTCTTCAGAAGAAATGTAAGAATTCTGTTTATTGCAAGTTTGTTCCCCTAGTTTAACAGCTTACTTCCTTTTTTTGTTGCTTCTGAGAATTTTTTCATTTTGACGAGTTACATTTTATTGTCACTTTTTTCTTTATGTTTTATGCTGTTCCTGTTTTTAAGAGGCCTTAAGGCTGTATAGATATCCACACATATTTTAGTTATAAAGTTGAATAAACTTAAGTTTTCTTAATAGAATTATAATTAATTTCAAAGTAATTCTTGAACGCTTATGGTATGAGGAAAAGTTGAACTTAAAAACTAATTTAGTTTTTCTGGGACCACTTACAAAAATACTTTAATTTCCTCCTTTAGGTTAATTCAATAACTTTGTAAAAAGTCAATTGATTATATATGTATGGGTATATTTCTATTTTTGATCCTTTTTTGTATTTATGATGATACTATATATTCTCTTGATTACTTTTGGGTCATGGTATAATCAAATAGATTAATTCTATTCTCTCTCTCTCTCTCTCTCTCTCTAAATATATATATATATATATATATATATATATATATATATATATATATTTCCACTTTTTTCTTTCCTTGTTTTGATTATTTCAAGACTTTTCTAATTATTGATTCTAATTTATCATCTCTTAAATTTCAATTTCATGAAATGTATTGCAATGGTTTTAATGACTCTGCATAGGCGAGTGTTTAATGAATTGCAAACAAGTGTGTATTCTTCAGTGCTTTACAAATGTGGATTATGGTCATGTTGCCCAGGAATCTTATTCAGCTCTTCTGAGTCCCTCCCTGGACTTCAGCCTTCAGTTTTCTATTAATGCTTATAGGAAACGGTTAGGGAATAGTTGGAAACTTATTCTGTGATTGAAGTTCTCAGCATTCCTATTGTTATGTCAGGCCTCATGTACCGTGTGGCCAATAGGAGTTCATTCAAGTTTTGACTTATTTCTCTTTACTCACATGCACGGTGTTTTTGTGGCTCTTTGTAGCTTCACTAGGTAAAAAGCAGCCATGAGGTTCTTCTCGCTTGGAAAGGCTTTTCTCTTGGATTTTACTTCCTTTAGGTTTCTTTGCTTTCCTAGCTCTTGGCCAGAGTTTAAGTGACTATGAGGGTATAGCTCTTCTACCCTTTTCCTCTTGTTCTTATTTAGAAGGGGTGGACTCTACCACACGTCTAACCAGAAGCGAGTTTCCTCTATTGATGTTTGAGCCCTTAAGCCCAGTATTATTATACACCCAGAAGTCATGATTTTAAATGCATATTATCTGACAAAACTTTTCAAGGGCTCTGCCCAAGAGTTCCTTGGCATGGACAGCAAGATCTTTCATAAATAAGATTTTTGCCCTTCTTTTCAGATATAATTAACTCACTTACACCTTGTATCTTCACAATTATAAACTATTTCTAGGTTTTATTTATATACAATATTACTTCTATGCTTATAATGTTCTTTCTTTGCCTTATTCTCTGAATTAATTCTTAATCACTGGTCAATGCTTAGGATCAGTTGTTACCAACAGCAGGAAGAATCCCTGACCTCTCTCCTACTCCAGGACTATTAGGTGGAGTTAAAGAACAGAAAGAGAAGGAAGGTGCCCTTATTTCATAGCCCCGAACATCTTTTTTTGCAACTAGATAGAGGTCAGCAAGCAGTTGTTCACTTGATAGTTGACGTCATTAGTTCTCACACCAATTCTCTCAAGTACAAATCCTGGAAGGTGACCTTGGTCAAATGATTTACTCTCAATGCTTCAATTTCCTTCTCTGTAAAATACAGGCAGTAAGTATACCCATGACCGGTATGGGATTGTCAAGGATCAAACGCAGTTTGGAAGGGTATGTGGTACTCAGCTGCTGATTGTGTGGTGACCTTATTCAAAGATACTACGGTACACGCCAGATCCACAATGCTGTATTTGTTTCCTGTTTGTGCCTCACGGATTTGTGATGGAGATACCATAAGATGCAGAGAGAGAGAGAGAGAGAGAGAGAGAGAGAGAGAGAGAGAGAGAGATCTGCATTCTTTAGTAGAGTGGCATTTTGAATGCAAACAAAAAATAAATGCTAACGGTTTTTTTCTAGAAGTAATGGACAGAGTTCTTGAATCCTGAGAGCTGGAAAGAGTGAAGAAGTATTTATCTTTTCCATCCAAATAGCAAAAAAAAAAAAAAAAAAAAAAAAATGTCATGCTACAATTTAGTTTTGTGAACTGGATGAGAAAACAGATTCAGAAGTTTTCCAGCACCTTCAGTGTTTAGTGACAGATGTAACTCTGCTAGAGTCCCCTGGTCTCAGTTTCTAGCCTTGTAATTCTAGAGGAATAGACGATATTGATTATAAAGACCGACACAGTGGGAAGATACGGTTTTATTCTAATGTTCTATGTTGCTATTGATGAATTTTAAATTGGACTTCCAAAACTTGATCAGACTCAACATGAATCAGATCAACAGCATTCTACAAACACCATATTGACAAATGTTGATAAGTTGAACAGCACCAAGAATAGATGGGTATTTTGGGGCATAAATTGGAATAACTACCATAATGAGTAATTTTGCAATACCTAAGGTTATATGGAGTTAAAGACATTTATATTGAAAAGCTAGTATATGCCATAGAACAATATTTCTCAAATTAAGGATCCTGACCCACTAAGAAAATGTTTCAGGTGAGAAATAACTTTCTCAAATATGAATTGCACAGTAAAGCATAATATAGCCTAAAAAATATGAAAACTAGAATACATTGGAAGTAGTCAAGAAAAGTATCATTTTATGACATTTTATTTTCAACTGTATAATTACTTACTTTGTAAATATAGGACACAATAGTTGTGAGGTAAAACACATTTTCACTTTGTTCATATTCAAAAATGTTTAGATTGTGTCTCAAAAAATTTTAGAAAGTATGTCTATAAGTCACTGTTCTAAATTTTTGCATGGACGCACTTGAGAGTTAGAAAAGCCTGCTTATAAAACTTTGTTAGTAAATACTAATAACTTAAGAACTCAACATTCACTAATATTAAAATAAACATAACTCTGCTACAACTATACTATATAATATTATGTAGTGTTCAAACTCAAAAATGAACTAAAGTAGTAAATCACAAAAATGAGACACTACTTGATTCAAACAGCATGATATAGCTTAGTTAGCAACACGCAAAATGGCATAAATATTTTATCCACCTACCCATCCATAGTTAGTAATTAGTGAAATAGAGTAAATCACTTGTGAAAGTTTAAAAACTCTGAACAAAACTAAGTATGACATGATATCATGATATCTATTGCTTTAAGTGTATCATACTTATGTGATATAGATTTAAGTTCATCTAATAAGACAATTCAGTATAGACTTAAGTTCATTTATTGTAGCAATTCACATATTCAATCACTGATGTGAGTTTATCCTAAGAAAACTGATTGTTTTAATGATAACCTGAATGGCTTTTGAATAAACAAATATTTGCCTTTCAGTACTCAGTTGAAGCATTTGAAATTTAACTTCTCTTTTTCTTTCTCGCACTTTCTAGCCTTATGAATTACAATGTTATTTTTCTTTTCTGATGTGGACTGGTGGGTGAAGCCATGTTTAAAAAGAATCTCAACAAAGATATAGGAAAAAAACAACTTTCAGCAAATCTCCCAGTAAAGGGCTCTTCCGGACCCAGAAGAGAGGCATCAAGATGTGGCCACTGCAGCCCATTCTACGGGTGGGAAGCTGAGCTAAAGAGTGGTGATTTGAGCGGTGAAGTGAGTCAGACACAGAAGACTAAATATGTTAAATATCTCATGGTTTCTTTGATTTGGGAAACCCAGAATACAGGCATTCTATAGAACAAAATGCGTGTGATAGTGGGAGTTAGGGGGGATGAGGAGAGTGTGGGAGGGCCAGAAATGAGAAGGGATTGTAAAGCTGGTGTGATATATATGTGCACAAAACACTCAATTTCATTTTAAACGTTATGTATCACATATATATTAATAAAAATAGTGGGGAAATGGCATACACATATTTAGCTATGTAGAAAGCAAAAGCATGCACATATTCATAAAAATGATATTTGCTAAATTAAATGTATTCGTTGCTTTTAAGAACAGAGAGGAGAAGGTGGGGTCAGGCCATTCAGGATAGCTGGAGGATTTTTATTGCCTATTTGAAAAATATATCATTGCCTTTGTTACTTTTCTGCCTCTGTGTCTCAATACTCAACATCCGTAACTTGTGGAGAAAGATTTATTTTAGCTCACAGTTTCAGCAGATCTCAGTCAATTCATGGGCGGGTGGCTAGAAAATGTTGGAATCCTATGGTGGAGCCGCAGCGAGAGCCAGAGCTGCAGCCAGTACTCCAGGAGACAGAGATCCTCACAGCAGCATGGCAGAACCGAGCCTCATCTGGGAGGAAGGCGGGACCAGCACACACCTCTCCAGGTTAAGCCCCAGGCATCCAACCCTTCCAGCCAGGTCCCACTTCTCAAAAGTACACAGTATCAATAGGTACATGAAGCTGTAGGGGACACTCAAGACCCAAACTACAGCAGTCACAGACACACCAGGATTCACTATACCGTGCCTCACAATTTTGGTATGTGTAAAATACTTCATAACATACAGACCACTCTCCCTACAACATGGGGGGCCAGTATAAAAGCAGAAAGACCACAGGAAAGTATGGCCATGTCCACAGGAAACATGCAGGACCCCCAGAGACGAGAAATTGGCACGCAAGATGGAGGAAGAAATATTATACAATATGGAGGTAGAATAAAAGGGCCTCTTCACAAGTTACTTGGGGGAAGGGAGTGGTGAGGAAAAAAAGAACAACTCAGGGGAGAGTCTTGGCTTTTGTCTTGCGCAACTATTGGGATAGAATTACTGAGACAGGGTAAACATGGGGAGAAGTGGGCTTAGAGGGAAAGATCAGAGGTGAGCTCTGGACTGGACTGTTCTGAACTGACTAAGTATCCAGTGAAGATGCTAGATGACTCTTGCGTACATTCATTTAGAAATGAGGACTACAAAATTCTGTTTTCAAAGTTATAGTGTATAAGCAAGAGTACTCAGTTATCTGGCTAACGAAGGAAGCGGGCTCACATTCTTTTCTCTCTCTTTTTTTTTTGCCTTGAGTCTTAAGACTAAAAATATCTTGTTAACATCAGTTTTTCACTTCGAAACACCTAAACACATTATAAAAGTTGTCACCTAATAAACATTCTACTTCTAAAGGAGTTTAGTGGCCAGTAGCCAACAGTAGAGCAACTTCTGTGTCATAAGCATTTACCAAGCACAAGTGCAACACCTCATGTGCTCAAGGCAAGGACAGGTACCTTCAGCCATGCAATTCTCTCCCATACAAGCACAGCCTGAATAATCAAAAATAAAATGGGACAGAGAAAATCCTCAGCACAGTTATCCCACAACACCCAATTTCTATTAAATATGGTGGAGCACACAGCATGTAGCAGGCACCACAAACCCCCCAAACAGGGGCTCCGACAGAGCCCACAGCTTACGCTGTTTGGATCAAGAAAGAAAAATGAAAAGATAATCAGAATGCTAGGAACAAATGGGAATGAAGCTAACGCAACTAGTCTACTAATTAACATAGTACACTACTCTTGAAATCAAAAGTCAGCAAACTTTTTACGTGAGGCTCTGATATTAAATATTTTAAGAATTGTGCATTAGTCTCTCTTTTACTTACACCACAGTACGGTGAAAGCCACAAATAAAAGAAACTCAAAAGCATGGGTGTGTACCACAGAATATTTTATAGACTCATACATTTAATGTATCATTAAATAACTGACTTATATAGACTTTTTCCATATAACTTTAATGTTATAAAACGATACTCTTCCTACAATTTAGAATGTAAAAACTAAATCATAGTTCAGAGATCATACAAAAATAATGGGGGTGGGTTGAATCTGTTTTTGTTGTTTGTGTGTGTGTGTGTGTGTGTGTGTGTGTGTGTTCCACAAAGTCAAAGAAAGAAAGAAGAATGAAGGAGTCAAGGTGTAGAATAGGCGTACTGGGTCTTTATTTAGAAACAAAGAACAAAGGGGCCACAGCTCTGCCATTTAGGTGGGGATTCCAGGATGGGTTGCCCCAGTGGGTTGAATTTGAACCTTAGGCTACGGTTAGCATTTCTTTGCTCCAGAGTCACTTGACAATTTCATTGGATCCATTGCAAAATGAAAATATGAGTATCTTTCATCAACAATTAAGAATTTCAGTGCAGCAACAGTGCAGTAAACTGAGTGTACAGGCAGTCCTCGGAGAACAGAGCCCCGGTCTCCCAGCCTGAAGCTACCTTCTCATGCTCTTATTTCTTATTAGTAATTACACTCCTACTATCTCAAATTTAAGCCAGTTGGCACGGAAAGTATCAGTTCTGCACTTTCAGCACTAACTGCTCCTTGTAATTCTCTACCTGTAGAACCTAACATAGTACATAGCATATTGTAAGTATTCAAAAAGGTTAGGATACTGAGTGAAAAACGACGGATTTCTGAAGTCGAGTATGTTATGTGTTCTGCTTTCTGATTCACATTGAAACAATTGTAGCCTCTATCGCCTGACGCTCCATTGGAAGTTCTGTTAGAAATCCACAGAATCTGAGGAATACGCATGTCTGGAGTTTCATTATGATAAAGTTAACTGTTTCTTGTGGCATTAGCACTGTCTACATCTCAGGCATCATCCCTTTTTTTCTCCCACCTAGTACTTCATCTACCAGGCACAGAAATCCACATCAGTTTCAAATTCATCACGTTCTTTGAGGTTTTGTAGTCTGTTTACTGCTTTTTCCTAGGAAGACTCCATTTTGCTCACATGGACTGTCTTTTATTTCCTTCCAAATGTCACCCTGCGTAGTCCATTCATGCGCTGACACTGTGCCCCCAGGCCAGGTTGTGTACCCCTCACACACACTGTACAACCTCTGGATCCTGTTTGAGCACTGAGTATCAGGAATTGTGCTATTTCCTGCATCTGCCTCCTCCAGTGGACCAGAGCCAGTTTGGCGGAAGCCAACACTCATGTAGATACTTGGAACACAGTAAGTGCTCACTAACCACTTAGCAAATCTGTGAGCATCTATTCCAAAACAGCTTGGTAAATACTCTCTAACCAGATCCTTGAAAGGCTCAGTACCTTTAGGCAACGGGGACCAAGGCAAACAATCAGAAACCCTCCACTCAGAAAAAAAAAAAAATGATAGCATACTTCAAAGGTCTGGCCCAGTGTGCTCAGCAGGGAGTATGACTCCAAGCAGATGAGGAAGGCAGCTGTGGCCACCAAGTGGTCACTGTTAATGGCTCTCAACACTGCCTCAGAAACACTGTAAAGAAACGACATGCATTTCGATTCTTCTTCTCATTCACTCAACAAATACTTTTTAGGTCCTCAGATATTTTATTTTTCTAGCATGGAATATATATATATATATATATATATATATATATATATATATATATATACCATTCTCATTAAGTTCACTCTCTAGTAGTAGAAAAACATTAAACAAGTAATTCAAAAATGTGTCAGACAATAACAAAGGCTGTGCATCACAGTGAAACTCAGTGAGAGACCAGGCTCAGGGGACAGCGCAGGGGACAGCCCCATTGAAGGTGGTCAGAGAAAACTGCTCTGATTAGTTGACAATTGATCAAGGAAGGGTGCCGGGAGTGAGCGAAGTGAACTTGCTGGAGCCAGGACACACAGGGGACTGCAAAGGACGACAAAGCCCAGGCGGGAAAATGACAGCTGGGGCCAGTGTGGAGACAGGGCCAGGGAGAGTGATGGGAGGAGATCACACACAGACAGAGATCAGGAGGCCTTTAAAGGTCACTGAAGGACTTTGGATTTATTCCTAACTCATTATATTTCATTATTTTACTTTTCTCATAAAAATACTTAACAATAATGATAATATAGACAACTTCCCATGTCCAGACTTTGCTTCAGATTTTCATAATCTTTAATCTCCCCAATTACAAATATGTAGAAAAATGCAAGGTATAGAAAACATGTACCTTTCCCTGTTAGTCTTCAGGAGAAACTCTCGGCTAAGAAGTCATAGGTGAATACTTCAAATATCTCCTAAAACTATTAAACTATTCCTGGCACAGCCATTATTACGTGGACTTAGAGAAGCAATCAATTCCTGGCCTTCAAAATTTATTTGCATAAAGTAAATTTCAGGTTATTAATGAGCTTGTTCTATTTGGGACCACCATCAAGGGAGCTTCCTGGAAAAATCCTGCTCTACTTTAGACTGCCATCCACATTGTGCATTCACATATAAGCAATTCTTTATTAAAGCGGTCTGCCTTTTGTCCAATCTCAACTCATTGTGTTATGAGAAGCGAGACAGAGAAATAGATTTATAAAGCACAAAGAACTCTACAGAGAGTACTTAGATTTGAGAGTCAAGGTCATTGCTTCCTTGTGTTCCTTTTTTAGGCAACCTATCTTCTTAAATTGTGGCATGCAAAATGGAAATACCGATGTTACTCAGCCTGTAGCATGATTGGAAGTGTTAAGTGTGCGTAGCAGGCAATACATGTGTGTTAAGTAGTATGTTTGTATGTTGAATTCTAAAAACCATTATTCATAAAACTAAAAACAATTTAGCCATTTACTTTTAAATGGAAATTAATCCAATTTCAATTTAATCCAAACTTTAATCCAAACTTAATTAATCCAAACTTTCCAATTTCTAGAGCTAGCATAATCATCAACTTCTGTAGGAGACTGCTTCCCCATCTGCAAATATGTCATATTGGAACGAATATTATTGAAGAACTCCCGAGTGAATAGTCTCATTACACTTGGTGATGATTCATCAGGGTGTTCTCTATGTGGTGTCGTTTTTGCGAGTGGCAGAGTGGGGAACAGCACTGGAGTACCGAAGTTGTCCCAGTGTACCCCCATGTCCAATGTTATCCTTATAGAGAAGGAAAAGGAGTATGAAGCAGATGAGGGCGAGGAAGAGGAGAGGAGGGAAGACCTAATTCTGCAGGCAAAGCACCCAGCACAGTTGGAAAATGCAGCAGTTAAAAAATCTGAGACCCTTTGCCTTTCTTTTTTTAACGCAAACCAATAGAGCTGAAAAGTAGATCTTGCTAAAAACAGCTTGAAGATTGATTGTACTGTATTTGCTACTTCTCCCTAGTAGAAAGAATGACTTCCATAGTTTAGGGTCAAAGCCAGAAAAAATGCTCCACTTTTTCGGTAAGGCTTTTTGAAGATCTCCCAGGGATACGGGAGTAGAGCTCTAAGGGCCAGCACTGGCAACCTTACTTTGTTCACGGTCCCAGACTGATACTGCATCTGACCTTATTTTGAAATCAACAAATAGCAGCTGTCTCCTTTGAACATTTGCAAAATAATAAACGACCTCCAGAAGATGTGCATTTAACAGTATGTTAGGCCTTGGAACCTTGCTAAGGTATGCAAAAGAATTTAAGGATTGATGCAGTGTCTTTTTCCAATTGCCAACTGTGTGTTTAACACTGAAAAAAAAAACACAGCTTCAGGAACTAAAGAGTAAGCAGAAAATATGTCCACGTAGGCTGACTCCGTGAGCACTCAGCATGCTCTATGGCACGCACACCAGCTAGAAGTGCAACTGTCATTCCAAGTTGGTCCAAGAAAAAAACATAGCTTTTCTGCTTTTTTATTCATTTGAGCTTACCTTATCCTACCCATCAAAATAAAACCAACATGAGATTAAGAGTTGTGTCTAGCACTCAGAATAGGGCTATCAAAATATAACCAAGAGACCGAAACCAGTTCATAACTTGTTTTTTGAAACAAGGTTGCATTAGGATGCAGAAAACCTATAGGAATTCCCTCTGGCTTATTTCAGACAATATGGTAAAGCTAAGCTATCTCAACAAAGATAATAAACCCAAAAGGCCCAAAATATTTGCTACATAGCCCTTTGCAGAAAAAGTTTTCCAAGATGTGTTCTAGATCGATGCCTTATAAACCTTAAGCATTTAATAATTTTGTTGAATGGAGGGATGAATGAATAAGTGAAAGCTTGAGCAAAACAATTTAATCTTCATAACAACTTAATCCCAAATATAGTTTGGTGAAAGAGTTAAATCTGAGCTGAGCTCTGTCATCTCCAAGCTCATGCCCGATTTTTTTTTACCATGTATCATTTCTAAAATAACTCCCACGTGCTTGCTTGATGGATTTTCATCTATAAGATATTATCCTATTCTTATTAGTGGCAACTGTTGTGGTTTGGATCTGGAGTACCCTCCAAAAGCGTCATATACCTGTCAATACCCTGTTTGGAGGTGGAGCTTAGCTGGAAGGGTAGATGCTTGCAGCTTGAAATGGAGTGGTGTATGCTGAATCCTTCCTTCCTCAGATTGGCTATGTTCTGCCATGTCATGAGGGTTTCTGTGTTCAGCTTTGGCTCTGTTTGCGGTCCAGCCTCCAGTCCTGGCTTCAAGCCTGGCTCCAGCTCCAGCCCCACCAGGTGTTTCCACTATCTCAAGCCACCCACCCACTTATCAATGGACTGTGACCTACTAAAATGGTAAAATAAACCTTTCCTCCCTAAAGTTGCAGATATTGGGTATTCTGACCCAGCAATGAAAATTTAACTAAGACAGAAATTGGTACTAGTAGTGGGTTCATTACCTGGCCATGTCATTTGGAAATCTTTAGAACCGGTTTGTAAGAGATGTTGGAAAGTTTTGAGGGTGCTGGGTGGAAACGCCTTGGAGAGCTCAGAAGACCAGAATGCTCATAAAAATGTGGATTTGAAAACTCAGGCTCAAGAAGTTTCAGGTGGGAAGAAGCACTATACAGGAAAGTGATATAAAAACTCTGTATGCTCCATCCTGGCAGAAAGTTTGTCAGTGTTTTGTCCTTGTCCAGAGATTTTGCCTGAAATAGATTAAGGATGGTGGACTACTTAATCTGATGAAAGAAATCCTAAGGTAGCTTGACATCCATACTGTCACTCAGGTACTGCTTGTAGCTATTAGCTAACTGTATGGCAAAAGGCAGGAGAAGGTGGAAGAAAAAAAAATAATACGTACAGTTTGCAGTTTGGCCAAACTGAAAAAGATCACAGTAGTGAGGCAGACAAGTGCAAGGAAGCGGAAGATACAAGCATTTTTTTTTAAAAGCCAAATACTTACAGTCAGGATCATAACAAAGATTCCTTGAGGTATCAAAAGTCATCAAGACTTTACCAACTCAAGAGTGGCGAGGCAAAGGACTTTGTTTTGAGAAGTGTACCCCAGGGCCTCCTGTGGTGTCAAGAGAGAGCCACCTGGAGTTCACCCATCTAGGAAGTCTTGACAGTGATTGTCCAAGGAAGCGAGTCTACTGCCCAAGCAAGTGGCAGACCTTGACAATATCCACACTGTCCCAGCTTTACAGGATTTCAGAGTGCGAGAGCTGTAGGGTCATGGAACTTCCACCTAGATTCCAGAGGAAAGTCTTGGAGGTCAGGCAGTATGCCCCTGTCAGAGCAGTTCATGAAGCTGTGAAGGAGAAGAGTAAGGTGCAATGGAAACCCCAAAAATGTGCAAATCCAGGAGCGTAGATCCTTCCCTGAGGAAGCGTACAGGCTACGGGTGAGACTATTCCTAAGGAGAGAAGATGGAGGTTGTAGCCCGTAGCAATAATGTAGGGGCACAGGGAAGTTTGAGCCAACTCCACCACTCAAGCTCTGTGGAGTTCACATCTTGATGCCACCACAGTTTACCCCAGGTTCTGGACATGAAACTACAGAATTTAACTCTTGCCCTGTCAGGTTTGAAATCTGTTTTGATTTTTAATTCTTCTATTCCACTCTTTGAGAATGACAATATTTACCCTGTGCCATTGTATGTTGGAACATGCAATGACTAATAACATAAAAGTTGCTTAACTTTTTGGAGCTCACAACTGAGATTTTGTCTTGCATCTCAGAGGAGACTTTGGACTTGGACTTTTTTCAGCAGTGCTTGAACTGTTAAGACGTTGACAACCCTTAGAGAAGGAATAAATGCACTTTGGTAAGGAGGTGGACCTGAGTCTTTTGGGGACCAGGGGCAGAATGTTGTGGTTTGGATCTGTTGTGCCCTAAAAGACTCGTGTACCTATGGATACTGTGTATTGTTGGAAGATGGGGCCTGGATGGAAGGGCCAAATGCTTGGGGCTTGACCTGGAGGGGTGTGCACTAGTTCCATCCTTCCTCCCAGATTTGGCACTGTTCCACCATGCAGTTCATGGCTCTCCGGCTTTGGATTGGCTCCAGCTCTAGTCCAAGCCCTGGCCCCCACCCCAGCTCCAGTTCTAGCCCTACAGTGTGTTTCAGTCATCTCAAGCCATCCACCTTCTCATCAATGGACTTTGACCCTCTGAAACTGTGAGCTGAAATAAATTGTTCCTCCTAAAGTTACGAATGTCAAGTATTCTATCCCAGCAATGAAATAGTAACTAAGACAACAACTTTCTTAAAGAAGCATTGTCACTCTTAATTATTTTTAGATGAAAAAACACACTTGGAAAAGTCAAGTAACTAACCCAGAATCACTCGGGTGGCAGAAGAGCCCAGCCTGGCCCCAGGGCTGCCCTGTGCCTCACCAAGCAGAGGAGATCTGCTTATCTTCACCTGCCACCCATGCTCCGAGGGTGCGACTTCGTCTTTTTTATCTTTACCTCTTCAATGCCTGGCATAGTTTATGACTCATGGTGAGCACCCCATAAACAGTTCCTGAATGAATGTAACTCATTTTCTCGCCTCACAGACCATGATTGTGCCATGCCAAATCTTGTGCAAGATTGACACAAGGTCACTCAGAGAACGAAGCTCTTCAGCTGAGCTCAGAGCCTCACAGATTGCAAAACGCAGGGTAAAGGCTTTTCTTTTTAGCTCCAATATATTGTACAAGACAAAACGCATAACTATGGAGAATATTTTCTAACGCACAAAGTGCTCACGTGTTATACAGATCTCTCTCCAAATGTCAAATGATTTTCCTATTAGATCGCATATGTGGATGCAACATCTAGTTTTCAACATTGTTCTTGAAGTTCATCCTCTAAGGAACACAAGACACTCTTCAAATACTTAGATGGCATTAAGAAATGAACTGTTTTGATATAACCTTTCCTTAAAAAAAAAAAAACGACTACAACGTTTACAGAAAACATGATTAATAACATAAAAGTTGCTTCTATCTTTGGCTAACTAGCATCTGATAATGACCCAGCTCATCACAACTGACTGTCCTCTTCACAAGCTCAAATTTCTTAAAGATGACATGATTACAGGTGAAAATCTTCCAAGTGCTAAAATATTCACACTTCATAAAAACAGTTAAGATATCGGGGTAAGTAGAACAGCATTGTTTTGGACAGAAGAACAGACATGAAGAATGAGTGCTGACAGACACACAGGAATGAGACGTTCTGAAGGGGCCTGGAACCTTTCCCGTGACAGGCATGTCTTGTTTTATAATTACTGACTCACGGTCCTTTCTTACCTATGAAATGTGGCAATCAAATGTTATCTGCTGTCAGTTGGGATTTTAGGGTCTAAATTAAAATGAGAAGTAGCTGCTCTGAACATCAGTTATGTATCATTTAATATTGCTTTTTCTGTCTCTTTCTCTTAATTTTTTTCCAAATTTGTAGCATTTTAAACTCCAGTATAAAAATTATTTTATTAGCACATACCATAATATTTACACCCTAAAAACAGTATCAAAAACAGAAGAAAGCAAGTGGTCAAATATATGCCTGTTTCTACATATTGTTATTATATTTCAACAGCATATTAGTTAACCAACTTGGACTCTAGGAACTGACTCCAAGATTTCATATTGAATTAATTTATAAGTAGATTTCAATGAGCCTACTTCTATTTTAATGTATTCTCCCTCCCTTCTAGATTACATTAGCACTGTGCTAAAATAACCAAACCATTATTTTATTACAATAATTCTACTTTCTTATTAGCATAGTTAATATAAGTAAACAAACATCTGCAATCAGGTTATTAGGAAGCTTTTTTCCTGAAGCTTAGCCATGAAGATACTATATTTAGTGTTAGAAGATGAGCTATAAAAATTATAATTTAGGAAATTACTCACTTGAAAATAAAACTGTGAAGTCTGCATTGGTAGGATGCCAGGTTAAACAATTCAAAAGGGGTTGACGGTCTTTAATATTTCAGTATTTTATGCTTAAGGAAGGTCTTAGGAAAAAAAGCACTTTTATATTATTCAAATAAAAGACAAAAAAGAGAGAGACAGACAGTACTTCTCCCAGTGGTACCTACCCATACATAGAATCACCTCATTCAGCCATTGTCATTGTCATCATCATTCTCCTGCTTTGCCATCTTCCTCTTCCTCTTCTCCTATTGTTTGTGGTACAGGAATCTGGGGATCAGGACTTTTTTTGAGACAAGGTCTCACGAAGTTGTCAGTCTGGGCTTGAACTCTTGATCCTCCTGCTTCAGCCTCCCAGACAGCTGGAATTACAGGCCTGCACCACTAGGCCTGTCTAGGCCAGGTCTTCTTTAAAAACAGCAGTGAACACTCCTACACATACCTATCTCATATTTTTAAAGACCTTTTGTAGGACAATTGAGAAACAGAGAGTATCATGAGTTGATCCAACCACTTAGAGCGTCACTATTATTTAATGTTAGTTATTCCCTGAAGCTGTCATAGCCGTAGACTAGCCACATAATTAACTCATATTTACTTCCCCCAAAGCAACAGAACTATGACTATCTTTCTGGTGAAAATAAGCACCTCTTGCTGGGTCACATTTGATAAAATCTCATGTTAGGGACTACTTCCTTCCTCAGCACCCCTAACTCAGTCTGTAGTGAGAAGATACTGGTCAAGGATAAGCTTATTGGACCCGAAGAGTAGCGTGTCTATACGTTCTGAAATGTACCGACTTTCATTAGATATAAGGTACTTTCATTTACACTGCCATGAATTTACCTATGAATGGAGTAGTTGTGGCAATCAAAGCCTGAAGCTGCTCACAATGACTTTATGTTAAATGAGTGGCATTAATATTACCGTAAAAGTTGGATATATCGGCCACTGCATGCTCTGAATAAAATTTCTAATCTCTCTATCTTTTTAACTCTTCTAATAACTAGGAATCTATAATCATCCTCATTTTACAGATAAGAAAATTGAGACAGAATTTAAGTGTCAAAGACATAAAGTCAAAAAATGTATTGAAGGGGTGGAGGAATGACTCAGTGGTTAACGCACTTGCCTAGCAAGCACTAAATCAAGCGCTAACTTTAAGTACTCCCCAGCACCATGTAAACCAGGTGTGGTGGCGCATGCCTGTAATCTCAGCACTCGGGAGGCTGAGGCAGGTGGATTGCCTTGAGTTCAAGGCCAGCCTGGGCTACAGAGTGAGACCATGTCTCAAAAAAAGTATTGAATTTAGGTCTGGTGCATCCCATAATCTAAGATTTTGCCTGTGCTTTTTTCTCTTAATTTTTTACCTTTTAATAATATTTAATGTGAAAACTATTTAGATAGGAATAAAAACAAAGTGCATATAAAATATTTGATTATAGTGCAGTATAAGCAGCCACCCTTCTAACCTCACCCCTTAGCTTGAATTTAGAAGAATTCTACATGCAAAACATTGGGTCTGGGATTAGAAGAAAGACCTAGCCTTGCCTTCTCTGTGCCATCTGGGGATATTCAATTAACTCTAAGATCCAGTGCTGACCTAAAAATTATAGGATCAGATTGCATTATCTCTCAAGTCCTTTGTCGTCTTTAAGAGTGGTGCACCAATTGAGAAAACTTTGTCTTTCTGAGAAGATGTACAGTATCTTAACAGCAATGATCACGATTTTCAAATTATCCTTATTTTAAGGGATGAATTTCATCTTACCAAATTAATGACAGCCAAGAAAAAGTCAACTGAGCTACACAGCTGCAGCAATGGAAAGCACAAGACCATAAGCCAGAGAGACTGCGCCTGGTGCTTTCACTAGCGCCATACCCATTCTGAGATCCGTCCTTTCTTCTCAGATAGGGGCACTGGGCTCTGAGAAACATGCATTGTTGTCTGAGATCGTACAGCTTATAAATGGCACATCGAGGACTTGAACCCAGATCTGCCTGCCACTGTTATACAACAGGGCTAATGCTTCAGCTCCTATTAGATCAGGCTCTAATAGCTTATTGGGTCCTCTAAGACCCTGTGATGATCTATAGCCTTCAAGCTAACCGATTTCCAATTCTTCTGTCAAGCCAGAATGCTTCCCTGAAGAGTAACTTCCCTCTCAGGAATCACAGACTATCAGACACGGAGGAGTCATGTAGCCTATTCTATGGGTGCTCAAGTAATTTGGAAACTTCTTTATAAGGTGTGTGCTTGTAATAAACACTAACTAAACCCCGTGGTTTGAGTGCATAGAAGAGATGCACACAAAAGTTAATTTTGAAGTGAACTCCATTTAATAAAGAAATAGGGAGATATAAACATATCAGTGATTAGGAGTTCATACCCCTTGGACAGCCGATAGCCATGATTCAGCCTTTAGTAGTTGTAGTAGTTGTGACAAGGCTGGTGATCAATAAGTCTCATTCTCCACAGCTACCAGACTCTGTAAATGGGATAATCCATGTAACCCGTGTAGATGAGTGTTTGTTCTTATTTCTCCATGAACTAAGGGCAAAAACACACAATTGCCCCTATTACTAAGCTTTGACCTTGAAGGTCCCTACTCTTACTCCACATTCTCCGTTATCATTGTAAAGAAATCACATTTCACTAAAGAAAAACTGTAGTTCACTCAATAACGGATCTAAGTCCTTTAACCAGCTGTTCTAGAACTGAGTAACATTTGCATTAACAACAAAAAATTTACCAGAGAAAACACTGGTACCGGCCTCCCACTACAGAGCTCCAGCGCTCAGCCCGCATCACAGGATAACCAAGGCCACCATCACAGGTGAGGTAGTAACCCAGGCAGCTTCTGAGGAAAACGCACGTGGCCAGTACTGGAAATGTCAGAAAATGAGATGAGAGGAAAGAGCATGGGGTCAGAAAAATGTTTGATCCTCAAATGTGAATAAGGCAGATGATTAGTGACAGAGCTGTGTCCAAAAAAATAATAGCATAGATGATTTGTCCTGTGGGCGCTTGTCTAAAACAGTAATTCTTGTTTATGTGCAGTCGTCACAGCACTTTTCTTGGAAAGTTTAAAGGTTCTCAGCACAGTACCTCAAATTCTTCCAAGGAACAATTATAATAAATACTTTTAGAACTACAACAAAGCTGGTGTAGATATGAGTAATCGGCGGACAGTGAGGACAGTGAGGAGCCAAGAGGAAAATGGCTCTAAGACAGCAAGCTGACATGGCGGGGCATCGACAGATGGATGGTAGCCACCATTGCAGGGCCAGCCCCTCCTTCTGCTCCGGAAAGTAGCTGGTTATTTCCAGATTCTACCCTCTCAACTTCTCTCTATACCTCGTCTTTACATACCTTGAATTATAAGCATCTGGAGAGCAACAATACCACCTTCTCTCCCTGACCATGAAGTAACTCAGTAAAAATTAGTTGAACAAATGATGAAAACCTGAGTAGCTTGTAGTGTACAAGTATCTGAACCTATAATGCTACATTTTCTGGCTCCTGAAACTCCATCATAACTTAAGGTAGCTAAGTGTCATTTTTTTCCCTTGAAGTGCAATCCACTCAGGAATGCATTCATGAGTTTTTCCATTAGGTGTGTAGCTAATCAAGTTCTGTGCTGCTAACACACTGTGTCCTATTACCGTAAATTAAACTGTTTAAGGTTTGAGAGGGAATTTTTGGTCTCGCATTCACTTCCATCTAAAGAATCTACTAAGCTAACTATTTTTAAGCTTAAGGTTTTGCATGAAATTATACACTAAGTGCTTATTTGGATATAGGAATGAAGGGTGGTACCTCAAATTCTAAAATGCTATAGACAAGGTAGCATGCAGTATCAAAAAGTCACTGAAATGGGAATTGCAACATCAGAGTTCCAGTTATGCCTCAGCCATAACTTGTCATTCATTGGTGTTATGGTTTAGATCTAGAACATTCCCAAAAGTCCTGTGATCAAAGGTGGGGTTCTTAGAAGGTGATGAATCTGAATCGTGGTGGCATGGCACTTGTTGGAAGATTAACCCACTGATGAGTTCTCAGCTGGAAGTGCTGCTGGGAGGCAGGGCCTGGTCAGAGGATGACAGTCCCTGGGAACATGACCTGGAAGAGCAAAGCCCTGCACCTGGCTCCTCCTTCTGGCTCTGCTTCTCTGCTGCACTGAAGTGTTCAGTATTTTGTCCTAGTGATGTGAAAGTGACTAACATAAGTGCTGAACAAATTATTCTACTTTCATGGGCTTTTTATTCTCCGTGTGTAAATTGATGGGGTTAGAATGGAATAAACTTGAAAGTTTCTTCACAGTCTTCAAACTCAAAATTTGGTATAGGAACAAACTCACACAAGATCTATACAAAATGCTCCGGAATATAAAAGAATAGAACTGGTGCTATTTGAAGTGAGCCATCACAGAAAGAGAATTGACTTGTATTTCTAAGCAGAGATGCCCAATGAAAACAGCTTACCAATGAAAATAAATTTGGATGTGAATAAATAAATGAACAAAGAGAAGATGTTGATGACTTACCAAAACTAAAATTAAGCCAAGTTGTTCAGTAAGAGTTTAGCAACAGTTACTAAACATAAAAAAATATGGGATTGGAACAAATTTTTCTCATTTTAATATCAGGTGCCTGCTTAAAATGGAAATCAATGCATATACTCCCACAAGATGAGGAAATCAAGAAGTATTTATAATATGAACAAAATAGTTTTAAGTAAAGTACAGAAGTGTTTATTTAAGACTGAGAAACTAGTAAGTATAATACCTATATTAAAATTATTTATTTTAAAGTAATGTAAAAAATAAAGATATCTTTATTTCCTCCTCCAAAAATCATATAAATATTTCTATAACAGTCTTAGTAAAATACACCTTAAATAAAATTTTTGCATTATTCTGAAAATTTATAAGGCTTCACATAGCATTAGATCTATGGAAAAACATTTTAGCTTCTAAATGTAACAGTACCATAAATCAACTGTGTGATCGTGATACATTTTTATATTGAGCATTATAAATATCAGAGAATATTATCCTATAAATCCACAGCAAGGATTTGCCCAGTAAATATTAAACCTTCCCTACTTTATGTAAGTCGTTAGGCCACCAAACCCACCCTTTCATTCTGCCTACAGGCAACAGGAAGGATAGTGTAAAACAGGAGGGCTCTCTCCCTCTTAGCTCTACACAGATATCATCCCTGTAGCTGGTTCCAGACTGCCACACCCCATCTGTCTCCCAAACTTGCTACCCCCTTCTCCATTTTCACTCTTCACTGTCCCTCTTGAATTCATCGCTACTCCCACTGTCCTACTATTGACATGACTGTGCATTAGATATGGGTGTCACTAAAAATGCAATGAACATTTAAATATTTTACTAATTCTTAATGTTAATAAATCTTTAAATCACGTTGCTGTTAACCCTCTAAATACTTCCCCCTTGTCCTAACATACTTATTGTGTTGTTCGTGCCACTTTCTGAAACAGGTCTTAAACTCCTTCCTCTTGTGAATCTTTGGTCGTTCTGCTGTGGCTGCCTTGATATCCTGAATCATTTCAAAATACTGACCTTTCATGGTCATTTTGACTTTGGGGAAGTCTGTGTCTTTTGATAGGCAAGTTGAGACCACTGATGTTGAGTGTTATTATAGTGGTATATTTCCCACACCCTGTCATCTATATGGTGATTCAGTGATGATTGGTTGATCAACACTTATCAATTCATTCAACTCTTTTTTTCTTTTTGTCTGGTTGGGTCTTTGGTGTTACTGTTCTCCCTATCTCTAAGATTCCTTTAAGTATTTTTTGAAATGCCAGTCTAGTCATTAATAATTTCTTTAGGCTTTCTTTATCATGAAAAATTTTAACTTCTCCCTCTGTTTTTAAGGATAGGTTTGCTGGACATAGCAGTCTAGGTTAGGACTTATAATCACTTATCCCATGTATGATGTCAAATTATGATCTCCTAGCCCTTATGGGCTATGTTATCACGTATCCTGATAGGTTTGTCTTTATAAGTTATTTTCTATTTTTCTCTTACAAACTTCAGCATTCTCTCTTTGTACTAAGTCTCTAGGATTTTAATTATGATGTAGCATGGGGTGGTTCTCTTCTGGTCAAGTTTATTTGGTGTTGTATGTATTTTTGTAGTTCAATGTTCTTTTTTTCATTGATTTGAAAAATTTTCTTTCATAATCTCATTGAAGATGTCCATTAAACTTTTGGTTCTGTCCTCCATTTTCTTCTGTGCTCCAACTTCTGGGGTTTCTCCTTGAGTCACTCATCAGCTGTTGCAACTAGTCTCATTTTAGTCTTTTTGGTTTTTGGTCCTCACTGACCATCTGATCCAATTTACCAACCTCATATTGAAGATCTAATAATCTGTCCATGGAGTGTTCAAGCTGGTTTCTCATTTTTTCATATGAGCTTTACATATCCTGAGCTCAACTTTCATTTTTTTTCTATATCTCTACTGAAATGTTCCTTCACCTCTTGCATCGCCTTCTATTGCTATTTGGATATGGAATGTCCCTCAAAAATCCCATGTATTTTGATGTTATGGATTATCTAGGGAACCATGTGCTGTTGGGAAGTTGCTGTATGGTCTCAGACGTGGATTACCTGTGTGTGGAATGGATTGCAAGTGTGTGGATTGGACTACATACAAGTGGGCTGAATTACAGGTGTGGATTGGGTTACATGGTGGATTAGAACCACACTTGGAAGAAACAGAAAGAACACTGAGGCTAGACCCAGAAGAAGCAGATTACTGGGATGGGACCTGGAAGTTTATATTTGCTGCTACCTTCCTCTGGGACTCCACTTGGCTTGGCTTCCTGTTTGAAATGTCATGAAGAGCACATGTCCTTCCACTGTTGCCAGCTGCTCCTGAGTGGACTGTGACCTTCTGAAACTGTGAATTAAAATAAATCTTTCCTCCCCTAAATTTGTAGATCTCAGGTATTGAGTCTCAGCAACATAAAAGTAACTAAGACACCTTCTTTGTCTATTACTAAGGTGGTTGCTTCTCGATTATACCCATGTTCAGATCTCTGTGCATCTCTTGTATGTCCCATTTGAGTTTTTTAGCCATTAGGTCTATGTGTTTTTTTCCTGTAGGTTCTGCTGCTTCAGGACCCATGGTAAGAGCCTTTGGGGTGTCAGTCCTTTATGCAGGTGATTTACTGCCTCATTTTCCATGGTTCTGGTGGTATGAGTTGTAGCTCTGGTAGTATCAGTGAACTCTGCCTCTATTACACAGATTATTTTATTAGACTACTTCTGCCCTTGGAGTTTCCTTGAGTTTATTCAGGTTTTAGAATTTATGTCATTTTTTAACTTATATAGATATTAATTTTGAAGGTCTTCTTAATGACCAACTTTCTGCTGATTACCTAATCTCCCCTTTTCAACGATGGAGGAACTGATTACAGAACTCTATATTATGGTCTACAGGCAAAATATTTGTTAGCTGACTTTGTATATGAAGGTCAATGTCTATGTCAACCCCCACTCTTTAAATAAGAATTAACATTTACATTACTATATAAGATTAACCAAATACTGCAGCCAGTTTGATACTACAACTATTTAATATTAATAGATACAACCTGCACTCTCCATATACCTATATAAATAAACTTAATATTGCCTTACTGAAATGTTTCATTAATATCACTATTTTATCACGGTTGGTAAAATAATAGAATTTTATATTGCTTACCTAGGATAAAACAAACCCTCAGAAGTTACTCATTCTTACTAGGCCCTGCTCATTATATCCTCTTTAACAGTATGGTGAATATTTGTATCTATGTTTAAATTTAATATCTATTGGCTATCCGCTTACATATCAATATCAATATATACACTCAATCCCCTCCTAACTTTCTAAATGTTATCTACCCAACTAATGGAGGCTTCTATACAGATTATTTGGTAATATATTAGAAGAATTTGTTCATGGTGTCACTAAATTATTGTTGATACTATAGTGAAATCTACCTTACTGATCCACTTATAGCTAAATGGTATACAATTATTGCTACCCTCATTGACCATCTATGTGTCTCTGTGTTACTGAAACTGAATGCTATTAATAAGGGTGGTGGGATTAGGTAGGAAGTAGACTAAAACTACGTGTTAGCTTTTGGAGTGCAATAGAAAACAGAAGAGTATTTATAGCATAGAAAAGCCTGGTAGAACCCAAGCCCCAGTCAGGGGATAGTAGATAAGCAAAAGTATTATTAGCAAGAGATGGATTAGGCAGAGTTAGGAGCAGAATAGAGATAGTATGTCTTCAGAATTTATAGAGGGGTGTTTCAAAATGGGTGGAAACAGCTAGTTGGGAGAGTGAGAGATTCAGAAACTAACAATAGAAACAGAAAGGAGAAAGGAAGTAAGAGAAAAGAAAAAATAGAATAAATACCAACTCAATTGCAGTAACAATACATGTTCATTATATCTATAGAAAACCGTTGAAGTGAAACCAAACTCCAGAAAGAAGAGGAAAAATAACTAAAAGTAAAAAAGAAAGAAACAATTACTCCCTATGTTATTTATATGGGAGGTCTCCACTTCCAAAGCCTTGGGTCCTGTCATCTGATGGGAATGATGCTATAGTTCCTTCTGCCTATGTCTTCGGCAGAAGGGTCTCTCCCTGTCTCCACTCTGTAGCTGGGTGTGGTTAAGCCAGAGACGCAGGGGTGCTCGTGGCTGTACATGCAGGTACCTTATTCTCAGTGGGTCTGTAGTAATGTTGTCTGTGGTGCCTGGTGGTGGCAGTCTGCATTGACATCAGCTGTGGGTCCAGTGTGATCACAGTGGCAGCACCTGGCAGCTAAGGCCTCAGGTCCCGGGATTCTAGCACAATAGCCTCCAAAATTGATTTTCTTTGGGGCTGTTTTCAAAGGCTTCTTACTCTACTGCTGTCTTGACCAAAAGTTGGTTTCACGGTCTTAACACTGAGCTACCTCCCAGCCCTTTTATTAATTTTTTTTTGAGATAGTCTCACTAAGTCACTTTGTTATCCAAGCTAGACTCAAGTTTGCAATTCTCCTGCCTCAGCCTCCCAGAGCGCTGAAAGTACAAGCATGCATCACCACTCTTATCTAAATTCAGCCCATGTTTAAAGGTCTAGAGCTCTAGATAATATTTTATGCTCTACAAGAGGACTTTACCTGGCCACAGAGTTTCTCAGAAGTCCTGGCGTCTTGATTATGTGTACCACTTCCAGGGTCAAGTATTGCTATTGCTGTGCATGGCCGTATTTTCATTTATACACTGCACTGTTTTAAGTGTAGCAGGAGCGACATGTCAAAGTTTTACACCTAGATTTCAGTGCTAAACTATAATCAAGAAATTATATCTACAGTATGCAGAAAGCTAGAATGACCCTCCAAGATTCCACCCACTTAATCTATACATCTTGTATAATGTCCTCAACAAGCTCTGAGATACACCCCAAATAATATTTTATCAGCTATCTGGCCTTTCTTCAGCCAGGTTCTGTCAACAAAAAGCACTAATGTTCACAAAGGAGGAATGTGTCAAATACAGATAGAAGTACAATAAAATGTAGTAAGTGGCTTATGCAGGTTCTAATAAAATGCCTGGCCAGGAGGGTGGGGACAGCTGCCAATGCATGGAGTAGGATGTTAGGTCAAAGAAGGAGGCTGGCAGAACCAAAAACATGGCCAGCAACAAATGAATTTGGAAAGAATGTTTATTGGCCCCATGACTTAATGCCTGGCTAACTGGTCCAGGTAGAAGGCCAGGTGTAAGGCATAAGGAATAAATGGGGAAGGGGCAAAGGGAACAAGAAGAGGGTAAGGAGACTAAGACAAAGAAAAGGGGGTAAGAAAAAAGGGGCAAAAATGGACTGACTATGGGGTAAACAGAGCTTTTACATAGTGTGAGCTGATTAGCCAGCATGAAGGTCAGGGATTGGACTGCTTAGCTGGTGCATGCATAAGGGATTGGGCAGAAGAGGACAGAGCAGAGTTGCCTGATAGGCTGAGAGAGTGAGCAGGTGGGCTATGAGTTAAGGGAGATGGGTCCTTACTGGGGGTTAGGGTTGTCATCATCAGTTGGCCAACTGCCTGGGCCAACAATGTTGTTATACTGGAGCCAAAGAAGTCAGGTTACCATGGCCAAGAAGGGATGAGGAAACAGCTACTTACAAGCCAAAGTCATACACAGAAAGCCCAGCTCGATGTGTGGGAATGGTGGGGACGTTCAGCTTAGAAATTACAACACAGGAACCCTACACAAGGTGCTGGCTTCACAGAGAAAACCCAAGTGGTATCTTAGGTTCTTACAGGTAACCTAAACTGTACCACTTACAAAGCAGTGGCCAGTGCAACTAAAGGTCTCTTTCTTTCCTTCCTCCACTATCTCCTAGGAATGTGAACGTTGGCTGAGTAATCCACCCTCTGAAGAATGGAGATATTTGTCCAAATATGCTCTGAACAAAGGTTTGAATTATTGTGGATGAAAAACTCTGGGGTCCAAAGTACTTAGAACATGGTGCAGAGTGCAGGTAAGGTAGGATGGAAACTCAGGGAGGACACAAGCACTTTGACCTTATGAATTTTGTGCCACACTGAGGAGCGGGGTTAAAGACAGCCTACATTTTCTAGAATATAGTAGTTCGTATTGTCAAGGCCAGCTAGGATTCTGAAGATAGTGCTCCGGTAGGAAGGAGAACTCAGGGATAAAGGATAAATTGAACAGGCTAATTATTAAGTTTTATAAAGATATACTATTAATAAAGAATTTTAAAAGGAAGAAGGTACAAAGGGATTTGGCCAGGAAGTAATTCAAAAGTTATATTAAAAGCAGAATGAGTTCATAATTCTTGCTTTCTGGAGGTTTTCCTTCTTATTCTCCCTGTGAAGAATAGACCTCCTGAAAGCTGTGACTCACACAAAAACTCATATTGAGATTCAAAGCCCCTGCCTCAGAGTGTGAGCTTCTTTGAAAACAGGATAGTTGCTGATGTATTTAAATGCAATGGACATCCTTTGAAAAGCAAGATGAGTTCCTACTCTAATATGTCTTGTCCCTGTATAAGGAGGAATCTAGACACAGAGATGCATGCACTCAGAGACTGCCATTTGTACATAAGAGATTACGGTGATGTTCCCACAGGCCAAGAAAAAGCAAAAATTCCCAGCAAACCACCAGAACCTAAGTGGCAGGCATGGAACAGATTCTCCTCACAGTCTTCAAAAAGAACTAACTTTCTTAACACCTTCATCACAGGCTTCCAGTCTCCAGAATTGTGAGGCAAAGGCACTCAATTTGCACTACGTTGCTACGACAACCCAACAAGCTAATACACTGTTTGTCCGTCTAACCCATGTCCCCTGCTCCAGGAAGCCTTTCTCTTGCGGATTTGGGAACACTCTCTATTCTCACTCTCTCATTTTAGAATTTCAAAATAGCAGTTTCCCTCACTCCTTTTGAATGGATACAACATCCACTGTACTGGGTCAATCCTGCATCTCTTTGTCTTTTCTTCCTGACAAACTAAAAGTTTTGGTTGGCAAGGTGATAGGCTGAAAGTTCCAGTAGGCAATGTTTAGGCTGGTTTGACACTTGGAAATCAGAGGCAGCTCCACACATGAGTAGAAGTAAGTAAACTGAAAGTTAAGGCAAAGCCCATAAAAATGTGTTCTCGGTCAGTGCTATATGAACATTGTTTCTATTCAAATAAAGATATCCCTTGAGGATAAGTCTGTGACACTTTCTTTATGAGAGATTCTTCAGTGTCCCCTAGTGCTGCAGAAATGAATTAAGACACAGTTTACGGGAGGCTGTGGTAGAAGAATCTCAAGTTCAAGTCCAACCTTGGCAACTTAACAAGACCTTGTCTCCAATCAAAAATAAATAATGAGCTGGAAATGTAGCTCAGTGTGAAGGCCTTGAGCTTGATTCTTAGGATAAATAAAAATTTAAAAAGAAATTAAAAAAGAAAAACACTGAATCCTCACAGCCTTTTGAATAAACTTTCACAGTGTAATATGTGAAATAATAGCAAGTTAGAATTGAGCTAGGGTTGATCCTATACAAACCCCAAAGAGGAAAAGCCTAACTTATGCAAGCATTAGGACCGATGGTATGGTGAGGCGGTGTATGGTCAGAGATAGGACAGCCAACCAGAGATCAAAGGGGGCCTCTCCACCTTTTTGGTAGTGAGAGCTAATACCAAGGTTTAAAATGTTGATCTTAGCTTTCTCTGTGTGTTTGTTTGAACACTTCAGCATTTCACTGAGTAGCAGGTGATTAAACTTGAATTTACACAGACGGGATCAGTACGTGGCATGGTTAGAAAGCAGCCACCACCCCTAGTCTGTGGTCACTCCTACCAGGAATGAGCTCTGTAAAGGCAGCAGGAGGGCTTGTTATAATGAGTTTGCAACAGATTGGAATGCAAGTACACAAAGTGCAAGACAGAGGAGGCAGGGAGCTGCCACTGTGGGCTGCTAACGTGGACTAAACCCAGTTCTTTTTAGAACGGGTTCTTCAAGACATAGCATTCCTAACACTCTAAATAAATCTTAGAGAAGTTGCCCAATTTAATATGCAAATGTATCATCAGACAATGACTTCCTTTTGTCTCTATTAAGTATGGTGGCTGGCTAAAGCTGCTATAACAAAGCACCACAGATTAGGTAGCTTAAAAAATAGAAATTTATTTCATAAGTGTAATGACTAAAAGTCTGAGCTAAATGTGTCAGCAGCACTGATTACTTCCAAGACTGCTCGCTCTCTCTCTCTCTCTCTCTCTCTCTCTCTCTCTCTCTCTCTCTCTGGCTTGCAGTCTGCTTTCTCCATACATGTTCATACATTCTTCCTCTATGCCTGTATTCTATCCTCTTATAAGGACAAAAGTCTCATTGAATGGAGGCTAATGACCTTAATTATATTAATTACTTTTAATGATCCTGTCACCCAGTACAATCTTATTCCGAGCTATCAGAAATTAGGACTTCAACATTTGAATTTGAAGAGGCAACAACTCAGAAATGTCCAAGATAAGTGCAGTAAAATGGAACACTTTTATTCTGTTAGACTAAGCATTTGTTTTATAATGTTAGATTACCCCAGAGGTCCGTATATTAAGACCTTGGTTCCAACATGGAGTTCCTGGGGAATAGTGGAAGTTTTAGGCCCTACTATGCAGTCGTTAGGTCATTGGGAGCATGACTTCAAAATGGATTGTGGGTCGCTAAACCATTCTCTCTCTCTCTCTCTCTCTCTCTCTCTCTCTCTCTCTCTCTCTCTGTTCTAGTTTGAAATGTGAGCATTTTCCTTTGATACATTTCACTAAAACTGAGCCAAAGCCCTTCTAAAACTGAACTAAATAAACTTTATAAGTTAGTTGCCTCAGATATTTTATTGTAATAAAGAATCTCAGAATTCTGAGTAAGGACAGTTATCTCTCTAATGTATGTTACCATTTCTTTAGAGGCGATGCATACTTTCTCAAATAACTAATGGGGCCTGGGAGGATCAGCCCTGAAGAAAGAAAAGGCACTTTAATGGAACATAATAATTTTCTGTGAAGGAGAAGCAAGGCGAGAGGTAAGAAATATGAATAGGAAAGCATTTCTGGTAAATTAGCAAGGATATTTCAGGAAAAACTTATTTGTACCTCCAAACCTCATGGTTTTCTTTCTCATTCTTAGTAAATACTTGTTGTCATACCTAATTTGATGTTTACAATTTTATTTGTTTTTTCTTAAGCTCTAGACTTCCAAAAATTAGAACTGTTCCACAAAAGAACATTAAGCATGAAATTTTTTTCTTAAAAGCTTAAATATAAGTGCCTGTAAATCTAGGAAGGAGCTCCCATGTTTGAAGTGCTAAACGTGGAGGCAGGAAAGAGCTGGAAGGTTAAAAACTCAGACAAAATGGGTTTTACGACAGAATTGCACAGATGGAGGTGATGGATCTTACATGCTGATGTGATCTCAGCCATATTTGCAGTTCAGTCTTGGCCTTCTGTCAATGGCAAAACATCCTACCGTAGAGAAGAAAAAAAATAATTTTCATCAGCAAATAGCTAAAAATCCTTTGGACTGATTCTAAAATGATCTTTAACATAAAGTCTTATTTTCAGCAAGTTTCATTCCCAGCAAGCAAAGTCCCATCTCACCCAAGCCACACCAATGCAAAACAGGTCAAGCTGAGATACAAAGTCTGATTCAATTTATGTTTATTAAGGTTTATACAGCCCGTGTCAAATGCTCATATCACCTAGTCAACTTCAATACTCACCATACAAGTTGCCACGCTTAGAATTCAAAGTCCACAAGATTTATACAATGAAACTCTAATCTCAAGATGATGATGACTATACCCAAATCCCACGCAGTTCGTGTTATTTTGGCCTCTACGTGCTCGTCCTTCCAACTATGGCTCTATTATTAATGAGCCTAAGTTGGGAGTTTTACTTGTAATAATTATTTATACCTCTGTTCTTCATTTGATTCTGAAGCTAGTTAAGAATTAGACACGGATGCTTTCAGAAATAAGAAAACCATAGTTCAGACATACTTAAAATAACTGGACAGGAGAAAATGAATTTTGTTACACTGGACTAAACATTCCTTTCATTTCAGCTTACTAATCAGCAAAAAGAACAATTGTAGGCACCCTGGCTGGTCAGACTCTGTCCTGCAACACGATCACATCATAAAGGGAAGACTTGGAAATACCGTCTATTGGACACATGCAGGATAGAGGGCATTGGACCAAATCTCCTGCTTCTGAACTTATCCATTATATAAATCACATCAATCCCTACAGGAAGAAGTCAGTAAAGGCAAAATAGGCAAAAACAATGCTCTACCAGAACATGCATACAGAGGCATAGCCAGTGCACACTGCCACCTCACTGCATGGCAGCTGATATTGCATGGTTTCAAGAGATTTGCACTCTTAGATCTAGCAACTGTACTTCAAGAACTATATTAAAAAAACCCTCAGTTATGCAGACAATTATATGCCAGTTTCTTTCCTTAGTATTAGGACAAGAGGAAAATGAAAACAATTACATGCTAATATGTCCTTTGACATTAGAATAAGAGGACTGGAGAAATGGCGCTGTGGTGAGAGCACTTGCCTAGCAAGCTCCAAATCTCTGAGTTATATATCCTGGTACCATACAAACCAGGCATGATGGCACATGCCTATCATCCCAGAACTCTGGAGGCTGAGGCAGGAGAATTGCTGTGAGTTAAAGGGCAGCTCTGCTTGGAGGACACAGTAAGTTTAGGATCAGCCTAGACTATGGAGTGAGACCCTGTCTCAAACAAAACAAACAAAAACCCAGTAAGACAAGAATAAAATCAAACCAACATGGAAAAATAATAGCCTGTCTTCAGTAAAGTATTTTATAATTGCTTTTAACGAAACAAGACACTCATTATGAATTTATTGACTTACTTACTTTTGAGACAGATTTCAGTATATATCCCAGCCTGGACTTGAACTCATGAACCCTCTGTCTCAGCTTTCCAAGTGTTCAGTTACTGGTATGCACCACCATGCCTGGCTTGTAATAGGAGTTTTTAAAAGGCAACAATTTTGTACTAGAGAATAATCCCAACATGTAGTGTCTTCGACCGGCAAAGAAACCACACGTATGCTTTCTCCGGTATCTCCAGAAGCTTCTCCCCCCTTTATTATATCCCACCCCGCACTTTTATAGGGCAAAACCACACAATTAGCATAGCAACAGCCAATTGGACAAGCAGTACGTCATAGCATCACACCACCGCTTGCACATCTCGGTGGCCAATCAACACCACTTCCTGCTTCTTAATTTTCTTCCTACATTCTCTGCTGCGCCACAATGGGGGTTAATGCTAAGCGCCATCTTCCTGCGCAGGCAGGCCAGGGAGTCTGTCCAGAGCTGACTCCCACGCCAACATATTTTTAAGTTCTGCCACAAAAAGTAATTTTTTTAATTGTAAGAATTTTTTCCTGATATTCTCATGTATTTTCCAAATGCTATTAAAGAAACATTCATATTAATATAAGAAAATTGTTACATTTTTCAAATTCCCCAATTTCTTCAATCCACTGTTTATTATGTATACTATTACAATTTAATAAAATAAAAGAGAATTTCACATTTAGTGACAAGTTAAATCTAACTTATATAGTGTTTTACAGGTTATCATATTTAACTCTAGTTATGTTAAACCTAACATTACAGTACATTATAATATAGATAGCAAATGCATATTCATATCTGAATGGCTATATCTATTATTGTCACAATATCAATGACAAAATACATACTCTATCATGTAATTGTAATTCACCTACAAAAGTGGAGACAGAAATTTAAAATAGATACTGATTCTGGAGAATCTAATCAATTATCAAGTAAGTTATTGTTATTTGCATAATGCAAAGTACTAAATTTTTATTACTCATGATTAGAGGTGAGAGATAGATTGCAATATGTCCGTTGAAATTTTATTTTCAGATAAACAATTTTATTTCCAGTATTGGAGATCAAAGTCAAGGCCCCATACATGCTCACATGCTAGGCAAGCATTCTACCACCGAGCTATACCCTTGCCTACAATATACTTTTTTAATTACAAGCATGTCCTCTGCAATTTTTGGAAAGACACATGCAAAATTAATATTGGAGCATACTTATGCTAAGAAACTATTTCTTGTTTATCTGAAATACCAATTTAAGTTATCATTTTGTATTTGTATCTGTTCAATCTGGCAATCCCATTCATGATACCCATTTTTTGAAAAAAAAAAACGCATTCTTTCCTCTGAATATCATTACTATTATTCCGAAAGTGGCTAGAAATATAGGATTAACCTGAAATCAGTTCATCAAGCTAAAACTGGAGCTTTCTAATTCAGAAGCAAACACTCCAGGGAGGGTACTTAAAACGATTCCATGCTTACAATACTAGCAATGTTTGCTGTGCTGTAATCGCCTCTGAGGACCTCTCCCTGTCCCCAGTCCTGCTGCACGGTGCAAAGTAAAACAACAGCAGGGAATCCGGGTGTCCTCGTTTCCGCAAGTCCTAAATGAAATACAGGGGAGCTCTGCGATCTTTCACCATTCTGAGAACAGCCCCAGCCGCACTGGTGCACCTGAGTAATTGGAAAAGGCTCCGAGGTGTGGGGAATATGACTATGGGGAGTAAGGAAAATGGCAGAAACAAGGTCTTTTCTTAAAAACCTTCTTTGCAGCGAGAAGTAGGAGGCGCAGGAAGTAACCGGCCCCCAGACACCGGACCATGTAGTGTGCGGCAAGCCTATTTTCACGGTAAGCATGGGGGAATCTGCTGAAGGGTTGAGGAAAGAGGAATGACATGATATCATGTCTGTCTTAAAGGGCACACGTGGAAGCTACATGAATGAGGAGAAGAATCAGCAAAGTCAGGTGGGACCGCACATGTCGGTAAACTTGGCTACCTTAGAGACTGAGGCAACAGAATCACAAGTTAAGGATCAGCCTGGGCAGCCTGGCAAGATCCTATCTCAAAGAGGTGAGGAGAGAGAGAAAGAGAGAAAGAAAGAGAGTGCAACTGGGAAATAGTGAATCTGGGCATCATGGCACCTTCATATCTGTAATGGCAGCTCTGGGGACTGAGACAGAGGAATCACAATTCATTGCCAGCCTGCACAATTTAGCAACTTAGCAAGGCTGTGTCAAATTAAAAACATATTTTAAAAAGGAGGCTGAGGTTGTAGCTCACTAAGAAGGCCCAGGATTCTATCCTCAATACTGAAAAAAAAAAGTGAGATGAGAGGTGAAGGTGTATTAAAGTAAGATAAGAGCAAAATAGAGAAAGGTTAAGTGTTGGAGATCTTGGTTATTTTTTCAATGCTGGGACAGAATACCTAACATCCAAAACTTAAGCAAGGATAGGTATATTTAACTCACAGATTCAAAAGGTCTCAGTTCATTCGTGGGTGTCTAGCAATGGTGGAAGCACATGGTAGAGGACTAGGGAAGAAAAGTTGTTCACCCCATGGAGGTGAGGGGGCAGAGTACCCAAGGAAGTGCAGTGCTAGCATATATCCTTCCAGATCAAGCCCCAGGGATCCAGCTCATACACGTCAAGCCCCAGGCATCTGCCCCTTCCACGTCAAACCTAAGTATCTTCCCCTTCTAGCCAGGCCCTACCGCTAAACAGCAAATGGAATTCACAACAGCCAAATACATGAGGCTTTGGGGGCACATCCCGGATCCAAACCACAATGAGCTGCACCTGGCCACAAAAGACTCAGGTCTACGTTTTTATGCAAAACGCATTTAGTCCATTTGTAAGAGTTATTAAAGTCTTAACTGTTCCGGCACTACTAAAAAGCCCAAGTGCACAGTATCCTCTGAGAATCAAAGCAAATTCTTAACTTGAATTCCCGTGAAAATCAAAGAAAAGTTACACACTTTTGACACAGAAAGGCACGGGATAAACATTCTCATTCCAAAAAGGAAAGAGGATAGAAAGCAACAGGGCCAAAACAGGACTGAAACTCAGCAGGGTAAACATTAAATTCTGTAGTTTCATTAGATCCTATGGCTTCACGTCCAGCATTGGGATAAACAGTTAGATGTGAGTTCCAAAGATATGTAGTGGCCCCAGGCTGTGTCACTGCCACTGGCTGCAGACTCCATGGCTTCTCTTTCAGGCTGGCTCTGCTCCCAACCTACAGCCTTCTTCTTGAGATAGTCCACACGACTGGCATCTCCAAATCTCAGGGGTCTCCATTGTGCTTTCAATTTCATCTTCCCAACTTCATGCACTGCCTTTTTGGGGCACACTGGCTGGCCTGTAAGGCTTTCTTCTGAAATATGAGTGGAAGCCTCCATGACCCTACAACTCTGACATTCCACCTGCCGGCGAAACCAGCACCAGGTGAACGACACCAGAGTCTGACATTGGCTTGAGTAATGGAGGCCTCTGAGTTCTGGACCTGTGAACTTTCAGAAGATCCACGTTCCTGGGTTGCCCTACAGCATGCCCTGGAGCTGTCTGTTCAAAACATAGTCTTTTGTCTTTGCCCTCCCGAAGGAAAAGGGTGTGGTCTTGCTGACTTCTGAGATGTCCTCAAGGCATCTCTCCTGTAGTCCTCAGGTAGAGCACTTAGCTACCTTCTTTTTAATGCTAATCTCTTCAACAACCACGCTCTCTTTTGCTGCAGTTTTACAGTCTCTTTCTTTTTCCAATTTTATCGATATGTATAAGTACAAAATTTAAGGTTTACAATGGAGTTGAGCATTTTGCGCGCATACGTATTTTGTCAAGGTGACAAGGACTTTCACACTCCTTTTGTCCCTCCCCCTACCCACCTCTCCCTTCCTCCACCCGCACCCTTCCCCCCTCCTCCCTTTCACTTTGTTTTTCGTCTTAAGTTCCATAGGAGTTGTGATCTGGGTCTCTCATATCAGAGAGACCATTTGATGTTTCACCTTCTGCTTCTGACTCACTTCACTACAGTCGCTTTCATTCTGGCCAAATTGCAAACTTTTAACACCTTTTTCCTCTGTCACTTTCTCTTACTTTTCAAGATAAAGCTGGCTCAAAGCAGCAAACAGAACCCATATGATAGTCTGAATATCAAGCTGCCTCAACATTACTTTGCCACATTAATTAGTCCACCATTCTTAATCTCTGTTTCAGGCAAAGTCTTCAGAGCACAACACATGGTTTCTTGACCAATACCTATAGAGTCCCTTTCGGAAGCTTTTGAGGTTGGCCTTTCAGTGTGCACGTAGATCAGCATTCTAGTCTTCCGAGCTCCAACTGGAATCTTCCATCCAACTCTGCTCACAGCATTCTAAGTCTTTAGGCAGCATCTTTAAACTTTTAGAAACTCCTCCCACAAACCAGTTCTAAAGGTTTCTAAACCACATTGCCAGGTGAAGTCACAGCGACAACCTCCCTTAATACCAATTTCTGTCTTAGTTACTTCTTTTGTTGGACCCAAAAGTCCTGCCAGCAAAGGTCACCCCAAGAAGACCACTCAGACGACTCGGTTGATGCAAAAGCAAGAGGAAGGTTTATTAACAGACGCGTCTGGGTCCCTCAGCCTCGGGAAGGTGAAGGACCCCGAGTGGCTGGTACAGGCTGTTTTTAAGCTTGAAAACCATAGGCGAAGGGAGGGGTTGGCGGGGGTTGGAGGGTCGTTCTATGATTGGCTTATTTAAAAGGTACAGTTTGTCTATTGGTCTACACTTCAGCGCCGTGATGGGGTATGCTATAGGTCAATATCTTGGTTAACATCTGGGTCTTGCAACAGGTGCTGCTGGCCCCTGTGCTATCTAGGTGCTGTTAGCCTCGGTTCCGGGAACTGGGGCTTTGCTGGGAAGTACTTAACATTCTCAGAATTCTCGGAATTCTTTGTTCAGGTCCTTTCATGATGGGGTTTGGGTGGGGAGAGAAGGGGTAGGGGAACGGGAGTTCAACATTTGGAGGCACAGTTTTTCACTTTCACTACTGTGAATAAATACTTGACATGCACAAATCTGGGGAGGAAGGTTGATTTTAGCTCAGTCTCAGAAGGTCCCCTCAGTCTATTCATAGGTGGCCGCCAATGGTGGAAGCACACAGCTGAGGCCTAGTGGGGGAAAATCTGCTTACCTCATGAAAGGCAGACAGCAGCGTACATGAGGAAGGGCAGAGCTAGCATATACCCTTCCAGGCCAAACCCTAGTGATGTGCTACTTCTTTGTCAATCCCAGGAATCCACACCTTCTGGGCCAAGCCAAGGTATCTGCCCTTTGCAGCCAGACCCTACCTCTTGACAGCATGTGGAATCCATAGATATTCCATAATATCCAAATATATGAGGCTTTGGAGGACCACTCCAGGTCCATTCCTAACAGTGGGATTACGAGTATATTCTGAAGGTAGGGTTCACATAACGTGTGCACGGATTTGATACAGGGTGTGAAAGAAATGAGCTGAAGAGGTCAACTGCAAGGTTCTTGACTTGAGAGACCAAATAGAGGCACACTTGCAAAAATGACAAAGTGTCACCAGAAAGGGTCCCAGGCTCCCTTTTCTGCGTTCTTTATGGCCTGCTCACTTCTTTGGACAGGTCACATATTTTGGCACCACGTCCTCCAAAATTGCAAAGGATTTTCCGGCAGTGTGGCAGGACGAATTACATCTACATCCAAGCCTCTATTGACTCAAACAGTGATGACATGCTAGCAAAAAGATTAATTTATACTAGTCATAGACACCACAATTTCTCTTTATTAAAAGAGAAAGAACATTTACCTATGGCTATGTGGTCCTTAGAAGGAAGTTCAATTCCTGCAAGCACACACATGTCCAAGAGAGCTTCTTTTGACTTGCCTTGACTGTGTCCCCATGTGGACTGGACATGGACATGGAAGCAACTTGTCCAATATCAGAGTCATCCTAGGTTGGCACCAGGAAATATGTATCTTGATTGGTCCCACCAACAGCACCAGAAACTCAGAAACATCTCAAACATCTGATCCCTCTAGAGAACTTCCTGTTTAACTGGGTATTTTATCCAGTTAATTTTCATTTTTCGTTAGCATGTCAAAAGGCCAGACAAGATACAGATTTTAGGGTAGAGATGAGTACAAGATATCAAAACTTCTATCTTCAGCTTGTTAAATTTGAGAGGCCAATCCAACATCTGTGTAAATATTGCATGGGTAGTTGGATATTATTGTATAGGATGTTAGGCTTGACGATACATGGAAGGCACTTAAAGCCAGCCCCATGTAATCACACAGGAAATTAATGCATACAAAAACCAGTTTCTTTTAAAAGCACAGATCAGGAAGAATTATATAGAGAAGATACAAAAGGAAGGGCCAATGTGTTAGGAGAAACCAAGAGGAACACCTGGGAAACCAAGTGAACAAAAGAAGTGACCCCCAGGAAGGAGTGAAGCTCTTAGCCAAATCCTCCTGCTAGGCAAAACAATATGGGTCTCAGTATTGGCCAGCATTTTACCAATTTAAGATATCCTTCTTAAAATCTGATAGCGATTTACCTTTATTCATTTATAAAGCTTCCCTCAAAATGTACTGAGTCAATCATTGCACAAAGAACCAGGGATACAGACCCACGAGCAGTGCCACATCCCAGGAAGATCTTACAGTCTAGTGCAGAGTGTGACAAGTCAGCTGACAGTGGCATGAGTGGCTCTTTTCTATCACAAAAAAATCTTAAGAGTCAAGCTGATGATATTGCACATCAAATTTACCTTGTAATTGTCTTTTACACCTGCAACTGTCACTCACATACAGAATAAGAATGAACATCATTTTTCAGCAGTCTTAAATGTATATTTCCAGCACAGTGTTGATTGGATACAAAATAAAAAAATATAAGTCATCCTCTCTGCATTTGAATTTTTGCAACAGGATTTGCTTGTTTTCAATAACTATAAACATACACACACGAACTATACACATAAATTTGTAAAAAACTACACACACACACACACACACACACATACATATATATATATATATGTATATATGTACACATACACACACAACTGCAGTTTACTTCAAATTCAATGTTTAGCCAGTGCTCCTTGACTTGACGGACATTTAGCATGTTGTTGGCATCTGCTTTTGCAAAACCTTATTTTTAGTTACATATCACTTATGTTGATAGCCTGTGAATAATCTTGTTTCCAGTCCTCTCTACCCATTCTGGCCTATCAGTTGAAACTCTCTTACTTAACCTGTCTTTAAAAGTCCCACAGCTACATGTTCCCATTCAACCAGCCATGGCATACCCCCAAAAACCAGAGAGCTGAAATAAATGACTACTGGTCATTAGGAATCAGTTCTACTCTCATCTTCTCTAGTCTTAAAAAAAAAAAGCAACTGATATTGACAAAGCAGGACCTGTGTATATAAAGGACAACCAAACCCAACTGACTGAAAATTTTCAATAATTGAACGGCAGCATTTTCGTCACTAAAATTTTTCTGATTACAGTGTGCAAATTGAGACTGCCCTAAGAGAGGTCAGATGCGCATGCCCCCAGGGTCAAGCAGCTTGGGTTTCCCGTGTGAATGTGAAATAGAAAAGGAATTCTAACTTACCCTGAGTGTCCTTGTCTCCTGTGAAGGGACGGCATCTAAATTCAGATAACCTTACCGAACTATTTTCCTTCACAGAAATCAGAGCTAGCTTATCTACTGGACTCCTTCATTGAGAGAGCAGGACTCCATTGCTGCACATGATGGAAGGCCCCGCAGCAGTATTGGCGTACGTAGCAGTCAACAGTGAGGAAGTCCGGGGCTCAAGAGGAAAATGGAGAGGAATTCGCGAGTGCTGGTGTGAGCACCAGCTTCCTCGTTTACAGAACTGTAATTAAACCTCTTGCCTCCTAAGCCTCACGTAGAAAATGATTGATACAGTGTGAACAAAATCACATACAGACGGTAATGACGCCAATAAAATTAAATTCTATCCTTTTGCACTCTAGGTACAGGGGAAAGTCAGTCCCAGGAGATCCTTTTCAAAACATGAGCAAAAATTATAACTTGAATATCATGCTTTTAATACAAGTATTTAAAAATGTATATAGCCACCAAACAGATATGTAACTACAGAAAAAAAAAGGGGCACATGTTGGTATTTTATGCCACCCCTAAGAAACAGCAGGGTTTTTCCATAAAAGCCCTTTGGATCGATAATGTGTTTAGCCTCAACACGAAGGTGGTATTTAGATTAGCCCAGGATTCTCCAGTTCCTTCTTTTTGGGGAAGTTCCACAAAGTTACTTTGTAAAATGTTGCTTTTGTCTGGGCCAAATCAACTTGCTATGGCAGAAAGACGTTGCTGCAGAGCTGTATTATAAAACAGCATCATCATAACACAGTGGTGAAAACCAGAGCGCTTTTTATTAATAACAGCAGAACCTAATTTTGTTGATTTTAATTTACCATTTTCACATTTTACTATGACATTATCCAGATGTAAATTGTTATGATGAGAAACCATTCACTTGGGACCAAAAAGAAATTATTCCTCTGCTTTTAAAAAAGACTTTGCATGTATCAGTGAAGGACACACTAATAAAGATTGGTCTGGAACATTTCTCTTTATGACGATTGACTTATCAGTAATAGTCCCTGCAGCAGAGTTGGAAATTACATAATTGCTAGAAACTGTAGATATTTGACTTGGCAAGAGCCCTAGATTTATCTGATTTATTTTTGTAAGAACTGGACCCCATGGAGATTTAGAAATGTTTCATGAAAGAACAGTAGAATATAAATGAAACAAGCAAAAATCCTCTTTCAAAGGCTGCCTTTAACTCCATCATCACTGTTGTGATAACACAAATAAACCAAAGACAAACCTTTAGTGAAGGCGTTGGGTGAAAACACTAGTCTAAATTAAAACATTATGGGCTACTAACATCTGGAAATTTTCCTCTTCACAATCATTCTCGCTCATTCTCTGCATGTTACCAGTGGGCATGGAAGGGTATGATACTGAGCCCTGGGACGCAGGTACAGTAAAAAGACACACAAAACACAAGGGGCATATTCAGAAGCGCACACGTCCTGACCTCTGTCTGCACTCTTGCAGGACACCATCCACTGTTAGGGAAAGGAGGAGACAAGTGCAATGCTAAGATACAGTTTCGTAGCTTGCATTTCAATAAGAAGGCGTGTCTGCAGTTTTAAATTCTTGAATTCTGTGCTAAGCATTCTGGGAAATTCAGAGAAATGTAGGTTCTCAGGGGTCTGCAATTTTGCTTGAAAAGAGAAAAATTGTATTATATATTCAGTAATAATGAAGTTTAAAAATATGTTCAATAATTAAAACATGCTGACATATACAATAAGAATTTAAAATGCCACATAAGATATTAAGTTATAACCTTGGTCACCAATGACCCTTATTGTGGTTGAGAAGTAGATAAATGTGTTAAAAGCCATTAAATTACATTGAGATAAATAATACAAACATAAGAATGTATAAAAGGCCTAATATAGCCAGAAGAGGGCAATATTAAATCTTTCTGGAATGTGCAGGTAGTATTCATAGGAATTCCAGCTGAGCTGGAATTCAGGAATTAGTAGGGAAAAAAAGTAAAGATTACCTAGAAAGTTGAAAAGTGGAGAAAAGAAGAAGAAATCAGGCTAAAGAAAGCGAATGCGAAAGGCACAGATACAAACAACTGCGTGAATTGTTCAGAAATGATGACACGTCACGTCTGGTGTCGTCAAAGCAGACTCAAAAGGAAGAAAAAGCAGTGAATAAAAAGTAGTGTCAGCTAAGGCCCATCTGTGTAAGTAAGGCCATGAATATTCTCAGAAAGCAGAACTGTGATGTCAAGTTTTAAAACTTTGGCAGGTAAGAAATTAGAGCAAAATGTATTGGAGGTACGTTTAAGAAGGTGGTTATTAGTTTGCTTAGCAAAAGTATATTGTTCACCATGTTATATTATAGGTTAACATTTGTAAAACTATTTTGCTTTTACTAAAAAGTTGAGGAGTAAACACACTGAGCAAATCCAGAGGAAGTTATAACACCATAGGCAGGTAAGTAGACCTCAAGACTTGGAAATAAATATTTGTATGTGTGCAGATGCCTCTGCATTCGTGTGTGTGTGTGTGAGAGACAGAGGGAGGGAGGGAGAGAGGGAGAGAGAGAGAGAGAGAGAGAGAGAGAGAGAGAGAGAGAGAGAAATACTTCAACCAATGAAAGAGCATAGAAGCAATGATATATTAAGGCAACGAGCACCTTACCACTTACACACTGGTTTCTAGATTCTATTATCTACTCAAAGGAATGGATTTCTGGAGAAATTGCTCAGTCCAGGGATAAAGAAGATAAATGTCAAGCTAGGTCATTTTTCCAGAAAGTAACAAAGTGCCAAATAAAATTCTGGGGGGCTATAAAAGCACACAGAAGTTCACTTGAAAGAACTTCCACTGGTCAGATGTGTAACAACATGCGCATCAAAATAGATAAAGATGAACGTGAATTGTGTCCATTGAATAAAATAAGAATCCGTGAGTCTATACTTACCAAAAGAAGTAAACGTGAGTGAAGAGAAAGCCCTTGTTTGGATGGCACTTAGTAACACAGATGGAATGATGGAGACAGAAAATCAACTGTGAAAGCTTAAATTTTAGATGGAAGAGTAGTGACAGTTGAATATCCACTCCCCCTATAACAGATTCTATATCACAGAGGGACAACTGGAACTTTATAATAAAGGATACAAATTAAATCAAGTTGTCAAATTAAAGTATATAGACAAGCTGACACCATGATCCTCCTAGCGATATGTCTAAGAAGACGCAACATCATTTCAGGATCACTTGCTGCCTAGAATGCATGACCTGAATCCATCAGGACTATTGGACAAAGTAAAAATAAACATCATACTTCAGAATATTTAGCTCAAATTTTTCAAAAGAACAAGGGTCAAAAATAAAAGGGTTATAAAACTATACTGAGGTACATGACTAAAAGAAATAAAACTAAATGCAAATTCTGATCCTAAGATTGAACCAGAACACAGATAATAATAACAAGGAAAAAATTATATTGAAGCATTTGCCAGGTATCAAAGTAGACCATAGGTGAAACTGTGATATAAGTGGTGAATTTTCTGTTTGTGATAGGTAAACTGTGGTTTACCTGTTTGTTATAACTAAACTATGATTATGCAAGAGAATGTTCTGATTTAATAAATACATACTGAAATATTTAGGGGGAAAGGGTTAATGCTGTTTTTGACATTCTCAAGTTAACAGAAAAAAGTATCTACCTATCATATGTCTGTTATTTGATGATACAAAGGTTGAAAGGAAATGAATAAAGCATTTTAAAAGTTTCTTCTACTTTAAATTTACTGTCTGTAAATTTCAGATTATACTAAAATAAATAGATCCATACATTTATGGAATGGACACAATCTTTTCATTCAGTAGTTTACAGTCTCTTAAATAAGTACATTTAAATGAGTATATGAAGCACTTGTGTCAGTAGAGAACTTTGCTGTCGCCACAGTGGAGATCACCTGTGCTTGGAGAAGTTGATGCACCTGGTGCAGAAGTTCATGTCTGTAATCCTGAACAGTGATGAAGAGGACTGAGCAGACTCGTGAGGTGTTCTGGGGGTTAATGTGCAAAGCTCTGCGACCAAATGGATAGCAGCATGAGGAGCAGGGAGAAGCTCTGACGGTTCTCCTATTTGTCAGGTAAGAAGCTCATTGGAGTAAGACACAGAGATGAAGAAAATATCTTGAGGAAATACAGTAAACCTCATTTTGGACATGTCAAGTTGCAGGCATCCGTGGTCATTAGAGCAGCCTCTGTTTCACTAAGATGCTCTCTGTCATGCTACAAAGTGAATTTAATCAATGATTGAAAAAGGCTTGGCAAAAAGTTGAAAAAAAAAACTACAAGAAGGTATAATGTCATGGAACCCCACAGCTGACATGACACGACTAGAAGCTTCGCTTACAGTCCTATCAGGTGTCTATTGAAGTGTGTGTGCCCTCTGACACACAAAAAGTCTTTCCTACTGGGGTTGTAATATTTTACATTTATTCTTTCATTCCTCCAGCAAACATTTACCTCAAACATTGTACTAGGCACTAAGGATGAAGAAATGAAAACATGTAGACTGTTCTCCACAGCTTTCAAAGATTAGAGAAAAAATATGAGAACAAATGGATATAACTCAGTATTCTTAGAGCTTGGGCTGGAAAATGCACAGGAAGTCATATAAGGGCTGACAGCACTACAGTGGATAGCAGTGTGTGACTGGTTATGAAGGATGTGAAGGGAATCAAGCCAAAAGATGCCAATGAGTGACAACATGTGATGATAAGGAGGATTCTGGGATGTAGGATAAATACTCAGACTGTACTCGAACCATTAGGAGGCCAGTGGGATGTGCGCAGGAATAGAAGCACAGGAGTAGAAACTGGGGTGGGGGAAGTGGGCAGCCAAAGGGTTTTACTGGAAGACAAAAGGAAGGCTATCAATCTCAAGCCAAACTTTAAAAAACTAAATGATACCATTAAAACTAACTTTACCCATTTGCATAATCAAGAATTCAGGATTCAGTTACGCAAGACTCTGGACTCCACTCTGAGATGTGCTACACGGAGGAGCACTTGTCACTCAGCCCCATGTGTAACATTATCAGAGAACAAGGGAGGAACCTCTAGAGTAAGCCGCTTGCTTCTCAAATAGCAAACACACATCTCACCACCCACGGGGCTGTTGCCAAGAAATAAAACAGACCCCAAATAAAAAACAAGTCCAAGAACAATAAAGAGATAAGACTCCCAAGTCTCCTGTCCATGGGGCACTGAAGTTCAGGGCAGGGCTTGCCCTAGGTGGTTGTGGGGTCCACAGAAAAACTTACCCACACCCTGACGTATGTTTATACAGGTGAATCTGGAGGCAGGGGACCTGGGAGACGGATGGTTAGTGAGTGCTGCCTGCTCTGTGCCAGGCATTGTGCCTGATCCTTCACAATCCCTGTGTCCTTTCTTCCTGTGAAGTTCTGTTATTATTATTATTCCTATTTCATAAAGGAGAAAACAGAATGTAAGGTTAAACAACTTGCAGAGACACAAGTACTAAAACAAAAAGCCCACACTGTGAAGCTATTTCTTTCCTTGGCATCGTACTATCACCTGGGAGATCCCCGCAACTGGAACTGAAGAGACATCCTACTGCGTGGGAATCACTACCGAGGCTGCAAGCAGTGGGACCTGGGTGAACCTATGTGTATGTAACTCACATCTCCCTTTTTGTTTCTTTATTTCTCTATTTAAAAGCTACCTGGTTGAGAACAGCCCTTGGTCCACACAGTCCTTCCAAGATAAGCTAAGTCCCAGGAGGTTGATAAAATCCTAAAGGTCTTCAGCCAGGTGTTATTTCCACAATGCTTTGCTCCAGGTGTGGCTCCAGACAAAAGGTGCACTGCGCAGCATACAGAACCACCGGGTCTGCAGGTGCCTCTGTGGACACGTCCTCCAAACACACTGCACGTCAGGCACACCTGTAGACCTGCTGCCGACAGCCAGGTGCAAGTCCTACTTAGCACTCATCCAGCTGGTTGGCATGGAGCAAGAAACAAAGCATTAGCCGCTTTGGATGAGGCGTAACAAGGTGATTAATGATGTGAGGCAGGGAGGACCAAGGAAAGGAGTTCTACCTGTGTTTTTCTAAGGAGAAACACAGCAGGCTGTGAAAAGAAAGATGTGCATTATGAAGAAGAGGTGGCTGGCAACATTTGGCTAATAAAGGTTGAGTTAACGCTAGTGAGTGTCGAACTTTGCTGCTATTGGCTGTTACTAATGGAGGGAAATGGGACCACTTATTAATTTTACTTATGTTGAAGGAAGAATGGAAGGAAAAGAAGTATATGGACTATCTTGGCTCTGCCAAATAGAAAATGGAAACATCTTTCTCATGATTTTCTTACAGAGAGTAAAGACACTGAATTTACATTGGCTCCAAAACCCCTTGCCTGTGAGAAAGTAGTCACCAATTTGTACTAAATTAGACCAACTTTGAAATCCTCTGGTGATCTTCCAGTTGACCTTTTCCCCCTAATCAACACAGAGATTTTGTTTTAATGCCAGTTGTCTTGAAAGTATGTGTTATTAAGAATTCCTTGGTAATGAGTACGACTTAGTAGTAGGGCTCTTTTCTAACGTGTGTGAGGCCCTGGGTTCAATTCCTTACAGGATGGGACAGGAGGAAGAACTTCCTGTGAGATTTTTGTGTGATATTACTTGCATGAACATATTCAGGTTTTATAGCAAAATTGTGAAATGTATATACTCACTTTATTTCTATTTTACACATGAGAAAATTAAACCTCAGAGTCCTAGTCTACACTTGAAGCAATTGGCACTTTTATTTCACAAGGCCTTATGTTTTATAAAACTTCTCTACATTTAAGGACCCCTGTACCAGAATATATTTTAAACTCTTTTCTAGATTAAAAATATTTTATTTTTAAATTCTTTTCTAATCCATCCAAGACATTCCATCCTAGTACCCATAAACAGAGTTCCCTGTTCTATGGTAACCCTTGAGTTGTACAGATAAGCAATATGGCCTGAGTCAAGGACTATGAACTTCAAAGATAACTCATCTTCACTGAGGAATTCTGACATGCGCTCTTCTCTGAATAACTTTCTTAGAACATGTAAACAGAATGTTGATATAACTACAATAAACAGAACGGTGATGGATCCAAAATCTGAGAAGAGACGGGTATAGATAGATATATTGCCTCGTGTCAATATTTTGCATGGGAATCTCCAATTAATAGCTTTTTATCAAGAGTAACTGGCATATGATATGAGAATGCTTCTTAATCATACTCTGAGACTTACAGAGACACAGCCTTCCTGGATAGACTACATTTTTTAGAAACTATGAAATCTGATATGGTCTAATTCTTTATGCTACCGATTAGCTTCGTGGGAGTCCAGGTTTGATCTACTACTAAGTACAATAGATAAAACCACTAGAGAAGTGAAACTGGAATTAAGCACACAAACTGTGGTAAGCAAAATTGAATTGTTGAATGTAGGATTGAATTAGAATTTTGGTTCCACTAATTATTACTTTGTAAATTTAGACAAGTTGTATCACACACTAGTAGTTAAAAAGTAGAAAAAAACTATGTGTCTATCATACGCTCAAAATTTTGTCGGCCATTAAGATTCCAAGCCATTCTCAGGACAGCAACATTTTGAGGATAATAGGAACCAATGATCATATTAGGGGCCTTAGGCTCTGGAACCGTACACTTCCCCAGCACTACACTGGTCAAAGCCAATCACAAAGCAGGACCACATTCAACTGGTGGGAACATAGTAACTATATTCAACCTGGGAGATTGGTATAAAATCTTTTAAAAATATGTATGCATGAATTTATGGATTGATAGCTAGAAAAAAAATGATGAACCAAATCTGGCAAAATTCTAATTAGTAAAATATGCATAAATACGCTATGAAAGGTCAAACATCTGAAATAAGTATGCCATTGTATCTAATGCTTTATGTGTAATATACTTACATAATACAAATTTCAGTTCATTTAATATAGTAATTCACTTAATTGTTGATTGATATAAGTTTGTCCTAAGAAAGCTGATGGATGTATTGAAAACCTGAATCTCGTTTGCATGTACAAACATTTACCTTTTAGTACTCAGATAATGAATTTGAAATTTATCTCTTTTTCTTTCTCCATTTTCTAGCCTCATAAATTTCATTGTTATAGTTCTTATCTGGTGTGGACTGTTAGGTGTGGCCATGGTAAAGAAACTCAACAAAGGTATAGTAAGATACAGAAAAAAAGAACTTTTGGCAAATCATGCCAATAAAGGACCCTGTTGGACCCAGAGAAGAAGCATCAAGATATGGCCACTGAAGCCCATTCTAGGGGTGGGAAACTGAGCTAAAGAGTGGTGATTTCAGTGGTGAAGTGAGTCAGATGCAGAAGATTAAATATGTTAAATATTGCATGTTTTTTCTGATTTGGAAAACCCACAATACTGGCATTTTATAGAACCAAATATGTATGATAGTTGGAGTTAGGGGGGATATAGAGGGTGTGGGAGGGCCAAAAATGGGAAGGTATTGTAATGTCGATGTGATATATATGTGCACAAAATACTCAAGTTCATTGTCAATGTTATGTAATATATATATATATATATATATTAATTTTAAAAAGGTGAGAAAAAAGCAGAGATTTCTATGGCTGGAACCAGAAGATCAAGTTAGAGAAAGTCGTAGTGCAAAAGGAATTCAAAACAAGGAAGTTTCACCAATTAAACAGACAGCTGAATCCAAGGGATCACAAGTTTAAGCAATACCTGGCAATTTAGCAACTTAGTGAGACTTTGTCTTAATAAACAAGTGAAGGATATAGATTAGACTGAAAGCTCTATGTTCAATTCCCAGTAATAAATAAATAAATAAACAAGCAAACAGACAGACAGACAGACAAGGCAAAGACTATCGAGAACGGGCCTGTGAAAGGCCCTAGGCACTGAGAAAGATTCCTTAGCTCACATCTAGAAGCTTAGATCTCAGTCCTACAGTAGAAAGAAACCGAATTCTTCCTACAACCTGAATAGGCCAAAAAGCAGGTTGTTTCACATAGCACTAGAAAAGGTCCCACCTGGCTAACATGCTAGTTTCAGGCTTAGGAGGTACTAAACAGAGAACTCGGAGGTACTAAACAGAGAACTCAGAGGAACGTGCCTAGCCTCCTGGTCAAAAAGAACTGTGAGATAATACATGAATGTTGCTTACAGCCACGAAGGTTGCTCCACAAAAATACTAAGCTGACACGGCAAGCCAACCCAAGCAGTAGGTGAAAACAGTAAGAAAACTGAGTCCTTTCTCTTGTCCACAGCACACTCTATGAGTCTCAGGAAAGATGTATCAACTGATCTTAAACCTGACAATCCCCTACTAACTATTTTGTGACTAACCATTCTGTGATATGACCAAGTCTATTACAAGTCTGTTACTATGACCAAGTCTGTGACATGACCAGTTTACAATCCCACCAGCATCAATTAATGAAATAAACCACATCAAAAAAGAAAAAAAATCATATGATCATCTCAATTGACAAAACCCAACATCTATTCATAATAAGAACCCTGAGGAAAATATGTATAGAAAGGCCGTACCTCAAACTGATAGAAGACATACATGCCAATCCTACAGCAAATATCAGAGTAAATCGGGAGAAACTGAAAGCATTTCCCCTTAAATCAGGAACACCACAAGACTGTCCTCTTTCACCACTCCTATTCAACATGGTCCTTGAAAGCCTTGCCAGTTCAACCCGGGCAAGAGAGTGAAATAAAGGAAATATGTTTCATAAAGAGGAAGTCAAACTATCCTTATTTACACAGAAGACCCAAAAACTCTGCCATGAAACTCTTAGAAATAATAACCAAATTCAGCCAAATTGCAGTCTACAAAATCAATACTAAAAATCAATAGCATTCCTCTACAATGACAATGAGCTCACTAAGAGCTCAGAAGAATAAAAATTAAAATACATAGGTGTAAACCAAAAAAGGGAAGGACTCTACAAAGAAAACTGTATTATACTGAAGAAAGAAATCATCAGTTTATTTGAAGTCAGTTTCAAAACAACTTCTTGAGGACTCACTTTCTTTGGTTGCCTTGCAGGATGCTCTGAGACTTTTTCCAAAGCAAAGTCTTTTGCCTTTGTACCTTGGAATGATGAAGGGTGGGTCTTGCTGATTCCCTGGATGCCCTCAAGGCATCCCTCCTAGCGTTCTGATTTCAATACTACCACTCTAATTAATTCTAACTTTTTGAACAAACATTTGGTTCTTTGCCCCAACTTCATACTTTTTCTTTTGGCAAAACTGTGAACATTTTACATCTTTTTCCTCTGTTTTTCTTCTTCTTTTCCTCTGTTGTTGTTTTTTTCTTGTTTTTCAGTGTAGAGCTGGCTGAAAGTAGCAGACAGAAACTATTAGACAGCCTGGACATTGAGCTGCCTTGAAATTTCCTCTACCAGATTAACTAGCACATCATCCTTAATTTCAGTTTAAGGCCAAATCTTGGGACCGAGACAGAGCGAACAATGCATGATCACTAGACCAATTGCCATTACAGTCCTTCTTCCTATCCAAAACTTTTTGAGCCCAGCCTTTCTGATCTGCCCTTCTGTTGGCATTCTTCCCCTTCCAGCCAGGCCCTATCTACTAATGACACAGTTCCAAACACATGAGGCTTTGGGGGGACACTCAAGATCCAAATCATAGCAGTCTGTAAACACTTCAAAGTAATAGTATTGACATTTTAACATGTTAGCAACTTTTATATCAGTATACTCAGGAGGAAAAGCAAAACACAATGAACAAGAGCAATGCAGGCAACAGATCCACTTGCCACAACTTTCAATTCCAAGATCAGGATTAAATTGGTGGTCACAGAGAAGAGAAAGAGCCTTCTTAATACTCTCAGCATACTGATGTCTAGTTGTGTTAGTCAACCTGTGTCTTATATTTTGAACAGATTCAGTCTAATGAGTATACCTGCATTCCGAGAAGATCTGAATATCACTATTCCCTAAGAAGACAACAGCAGGATAGCCAAGGGGGATTCATACCTCAGAATTCATTCTGTAATATCCCTTAACATTGTCAAGGGAATGGACATATCCTTAAAGTAACTACAGCAAGAATTAAAGAGGATTAAAAGAAATAGAGAATGCCTATTCAGATCTCTCTAGGTTTATGGAGCTATTTTTTAAATGTTATATTCATAAAGCTGACAATGAAAATTCTATTAATGAAAACCAGTTACGAGCAACCTGAGAAAACCACCTAACAATGTCATCATGGCAGCACCTTAGCTTTACTCCCAAGGTTTTGCTGATGCAGAGCAGTATTGAACTCAAACAAAGACACACTGCATAGTATTTAATAACAATGTCTAGAATTAGAAGATAATAAAGGAAAGCAAACTAGGAAATCTGCTAAAACATACAATAATTCTTTAGTTTTACCTTCAGCACTTGGAACAACACAATGTAGTTATATTTAGAAGTCAGTTCATAAAAATAATTCAATATTCACTATGCTCCTAATGTTTTGTAGGCCATGTGGTATAGGAAAAGACTAATCATCAGAAATTTATAAGTGCTGAATTATTTGGAAGAAAAATAGAATGGACCAGAAGTAAAAGCTGATCTTGGATCTCTATTCTAGAAGTATTAGAAATTGTAAATTCAAGACTTAACCTTTGTAAAATCTTCCTCATTTGTTTTGCAGAGCAAATACCTCAACACTTCCCAGTTTCCTTTCTGCCTGTTTCCTTGATCTCTGCCCCGAGGGCTAAGGGAAGGGAAGAATAAGCAAACCAACATTTTCCTGTTCACAGATGTATATCAACAAGCATTTTAAAACCTCTGTTTCTAAAGCAACTAGACTGCAGAGATTAAATTATTGAAGAATTTTCTACTTGATCATTGTAGTGAAGCTATAGCAGAAATTAAGAATAAAAATAATGGTTAATGTTTAACAATCACTTAATACTAGTAACTTTTGTAAGTGCTTGGAAGTATTTCAACTATCACAATTTTTTGTGTTTGCACTGTTACAATATTCATTTTATAACTGAAAAAAGTGAGATTTAGGACAATTAAAGACTTGCCTAGGAACTCAGGCATGTCTAACCTGCAGCTAACACGATTTATTCATCAGAATTCCCTTCAGAGATTCTTTGATATCCAAACGTGGTTATCAACAACTCCCATGAAGAAGAGAAGTCTGCCTCAATCCTTGATAATAGTTTGACAGCTCAAATAGACATGGCACACGTCTCTTACCTAACGTTTGGGTCAAGAGAAAATCAGGACAGTAAAATGCAGAATACTCCTGAACTCAGTAAACCAGAGTATGGGGTTGCCTGTAATGTCTTTTCCCCTTTGTACTTCAAGGGCGAACAACAGGAAAGACGGTGCCAGCAACATTCCATACTGTGTCCATCACAGGAGAAAGCTGTGACAATGATTCTTGCAACAAGATTCACCAACACGAAAGAACACTACAACTACACAGTAAAACTTAAACTCAGGTTGAAACTTCACATCTACAACAAAAATCTCAGCTATCAAAATAGCCTCTTGATCTATAGAAAGCCTTTCATACCTGAACAAAATCTCAGCAACCAAAAATTATCTCCAGATCTCCAGAATGATCTACAGACAGGGTCCACAAATGAGTTTGCCATTTTTGTTGGCAAGACAAATAGTTATATACCAAACGTTTGGACACTTTAGTCATCGAGTCCTAAAAACAAAGACAATGGTTATGAGTGAATTTGGTCAAATATGAAAAGGTACTATTGCTCTAGGTTTTTCTTTTTTTCAGCATATGCAGTGAGTCAGTTTGCTACTATGAAATCACATGTGACATCATAAATTTGACATTTTAAGTGAAGAGCTGGGTGAGTAAGGCAAGCAACAAGAAATGGAGCTGGGGAGATGAATACCTGCATAACAACAAAATAACTTCAATATTTAAAGAAATGAGTCAAACATCTCTGAAACAGAAAAAGAAGGTGAGTGAACTGTGAAAGATATTAGACTCTTACCAGGAGCTGAGGAAATAAAACTATGCCTCCTTTACCTCTGGGCATGCTCAGCAAATAATATCACTACTACAATGATAAGTTCAGGTAAAATCAGAGAGAGGAGAAGAAAACTGAAGCAGAAGAAAAATAAATCAAAACATATAGTATAAGACAATCAATCCAGTAAGTCAGAATTCATTTTACTCATATGTTAGTGGCAAGAAGTAAAAATGTAATGTCTGTCTTTGAGGAATTCCCATCCCGGTGGGACAGAAGTTAGGCGAACAAAGTATAATTCGGTGCTTTGTAAAACTTGTGCAAAAGACATAGGAAACACAAAGGAATGTTTAATTCTTAGAATTGCCCCAAGTCACAGTAAGCTGAGTTTGAATACTGCTAAAGGTAGGACACAAATAAGTAGAACGGCAAGCACCCAAGCTGGAGGTAGACAGGTCACATGATAAAGCTCCTAATCTATCTAGCCAAATGAATAGTTTTTCTAAGAAACAATAAACAACACCACCAGACTTAAATAAGGTGAACAGACGTGATGTGGGTAGGACTTATGGCTGGGAAATAAGTTCAAAAGAACATATAGTAAAAACGACAATCTAAGGCCTGGAATAAGGAAGTAATAGGGATAGAGAAGAGGAATTAGATTTAAAGTATCTTTTGGAGTTAGAAGTAGCAGGTTATTATGGTGTGGAAGATTTTTAAATTAGAGAACCATGCAGCAAAATCTTTCCCCGCAGTCAGACTCTCATTTTAATAACAGTAATAAAGTATTTCCTGTGCCAAGGCACAAAGCAGAAATGGATGAAAACAGACAGTTCTGGCAAGACCTTGGTCTGACCTACAAGTTGAACCTCTCAAACAGACAACAGGAAGCTAAGCGTGGCATTGCATACTTGTGATCCCACCGCTCAAGAAGACCTTGAAATCAAAGCTACATAGTGAGTTCAGGGCCAACAAATAAATAAATAAATAAACAAGAAGTAGAGATACACTAACCTTGATCACAGTGATGATAACAAGTTAGCAGACAGCAGTTCGAAGTGCTCCAATGAGCATCCCCTTCATTAGAAAACAACAAAAATATTAAAATAGGTTTCCATAAAGTGAGTTATCTTCTTGTCTCCAGCTTTCACTCTTGTCAGGAACAAAAGACCTTTTTTGCTCTAAATTCTGAGAGGAATTTGATAGGAAGAACAGAAGGTGTATCTGTCAATAAATCTGTGTAGGATTAAGGCCTTTGGTTTTTTCCCCACATTTTATTGATATGTATATGTGCAAAATCCAAGGTTTACAATGAGGTTGGGCATTTTGTGCACATTCATATCGTCCAGGCCCGCCGGACAGTTCAACGAGGACCTGCGGGGGGGGGGGGGTGAGGATGAGAAGGGACAAGAGACACGAAGGAGGGAGACAAGACAGGCTTTCGGATCAAGTCTCGTTTATTGCAGGTTAGGACAACGTATATACGGAGAATAGTATGGGAGAGGTAATTCGCATAAGCACGATTGCTATGGCCACCAAACCGCAAGACATTCTGATTTCTTATCTGCTAATCTATGCTAAAATATTTAAAAGAATGCCCCAGAAAAAGAAAGGCAAAGGTCACATTAGTTTAAGCAGACAGTCCTTGGAGAAACTGGGCGTTTCAGAGTGACAGGGTGTTGGCTGCTCTCTGGTCAGCAGCACCGAGTACGGTAGACTTGAGCCAAGATGGAGTTGCTTATGTCCCAGGTCTGGGGCCTCTAATACACATGGCTCCCAACACATACTTGTCAAGGTGACAAGGGCTTTCTCACTCTCCTTTTGTCCCTCCCCGTACCCACCCTTCCCTCCCTCCTCCCCCTCTCTACCCCTCTCTTTCACTTTGTCTTTTAAGTTCCATGGGATAGTTGTGATCTGGGACTCTCATATCAGAGAGACCATTCGATGCTTCACCTTCTGCTTCTGACTCACTTCACTAAGCATGATGTTCTCAAGTTACTTCCATTTGCCTATAAAAGCCTCCATGCTGTGGGACTTTATTGATGCATAGTATTCCATTGTGTATAAATACCACAGTTTGTGTATCCACTAGTCTGTTGATGGGTATTTTGGTTATAGCAGTACAACTAACAATAGCTAAAAAAGCCTTTGTTTTTAAAAATCAAACTAATATTGGTGAGGCTCAGAAATGCCAAACACCGAAACCATCGTAAGAATACAAACAGGAAAAGTTTAAGCTCTGTATGGCAAAAGAAAAGTTCCATAAGTTGCACTCTTCAGAGAAATGGAGGAAAAGAAAAAATATTCTATATTAGCAGCTTCCTGTTAAAAAACAAGCTGTGTTGATCCCGTAGCATTTCCCGCTGTTATCATTTTTAAATGATAAATGCTTTCTATCTTGAACCTATGAACCAAGAAATTTATATAAAAACTTGGTTGTACAATTCTTATCTATAAAATATGTTTTTAGTCATACTACTTAGAGCAGAGAAAAAATACTTGATTTGTGTATTTTTACATAGGCAATGATAAACTTTATATCCTTTTATTTCCAACTCATGGTTTCTAATGCTCTTGAGAACAAAAATTAACCATTCTTTGTTTTCTGTCTTAAGAATGAGTCCGGGATGAAATACTCAAAAGAGAATCTAGAATCAGAAAAAAGAAGGGAATCTGAGAAATCAGGAGGTCGTCTGAGCACTCAGGTGAGCTGGACTCTATAGCCAGAGCAGAAAGTGATGCGAAAAATGTCCAAATCTGTAGCAGGAGTGCCTATGTCCTCAGGAGGAGACACAGGATAAAGTCAGGGAAAGTTGGCCCCCTGCCCCCCTCCAGTCTACATCCTCTAGTTCATGCAGAATACATCGTGCAGTTCCTCTGTCTGCAGACGGGAGGAGTCTGGCCAGTGCACAGAGCAGGGCGGGCAGGGGAGTCTGACCTTGGCATTGATCATTTTATGCACAATCTTTCAGATGGGGCATGCATGCAATCCGAATCACCCGCTGCGATGTTGCCCCGTGCGGGGTCACCCGTCGTGTAGACACTGCCTTTGTGCAGCTGAGGGAACTGGCCCCTGCCGCACAATACGTATTTACATTCACATGTGCCTGTTGTGGGAGGAGGGCCAACAGAGCACCAGGATCAGGGTGAGCAGAGATCCCATCACCGATTTGGGAGGGAGGCCACAGGCAACCCAGGGAGGAGAAGGATATGGGAATAGAAACTCTTCCGATTGCCTCTGTGTGGTCTCCTGACTAAAGGGATGGAGGTCTCCACATCCTTAGAGGTAGTGCCTTAAAGCCCTACTGCAGTAAAAATGGCAGATATGTCTTTTTGCATCCTTAAGAGAGGCTGTGGGGACAAGGGACAAACACCTCTACTAAGTCCATAAAAGAGTCACAGGAGATATATATATATATACACACACACATGCATACTCATAGGTTTTATACACACACACACACACACACATATGCACCTTACCAGGTTTTGAATTTCTTCTGGGCGGATGATGCTCACTTTGTCACTTCACATAGGGCCAGAACAGGGCACAAGGTCTGAGGCTGAAATAAGAGTCCTAGAAGCCAGGAGCCTTTGCGTTGGTTGCTTTTTTTTTTTTTTAACTGTCGGGGCTACTGTAGTGAAGGCACAGGTAGGAAGAGAGAGAGTGGTGGGGGATTACAATAAGTGTCTTCTCTTTTTGACAGGGATCCCAAGAGTCACCAGTACCGAAGGCAGACTCTAGAGGGCAGCTTGCGCGGAACCAGGGGTCGCACACGGGGCGGAGCCCATCTGCCGGGACTCCACCACTAGACCAGCCCAGAAGAAGGAACACCAGTACTAAGGTAGAACTAGAGATGAAAGGGCAAAGTGGATAGCAAGTAACAGTGGTTTCCACTTCAGAGGCCTCCTATGAGCCAGACCCTATTCTATGTATTTTAGCTGTTTTATCAAACTTAGCTCTCACAAGGACCCTCAGTCAGAAAAGGCTATCTTACCACTGAGGAAGCAGAAGACCCAAGTGTTAACAAGTTGGGAAAGCTTTCATATTCGTAAGTGGTAGAGCTCAGGTTAAAATCTGGGGTCTACGGCTCTCAGAAGAGAGGATGGAAAGGTCAGCAAAAGAGGGGCTGCACGATTGTGTGTGCTTTGGGACAGCTTGCAGGAAACTACAGAACTGGCCTCTGGGAGAACGTGTGTTCATATTTAATACATCTGTGTCTCCAGTTTACCTCTGTCATCTCACCAAGAATATCTTCTTTGACCGACATGTGACATAATCACAAAAAACAAGATTAAATATGAGTGTATTATAATTTCTTGCACACCTGAAAAGGGGCGGGGACTTTCTCAGAATGGTTCTTTCCTACTGACGCAGATTAATCCTCTGTCACTCTAGTGCCCCACGAAGCTCTGGGAGTGGTAGGGAGGGACAAGGCCACCTTGCCAGCAAGGACTGCCATTACGCAGCTATTCACGTGGCAGACCGGGGAGAGAGGCCTCCAGAGTGAGGACATCTGGCCCACACTTACTTGGAGGCTGCACACTGAGGCAGTTAATACTCAGGCCCTCAGATCTGTGCAGAGGTCGCACTGGCCAAGCACGTGGCAGGCACAGGACAGGATTTTCCATTCTGTTCGCTGCCTGCCTGAGATAAGTACGCATAGCACGTGGGCAAAGACAAAAGGAAAGGTGCGGGGAGGGGCACCTGAGAGATGCGCTCCTACGGCGCTGACATTTGTTTCAAGCGAACATTGGTTTCTGGACCCTAGAGGCTCCTGTCGGAGACTCAACGTCCTATTTTAAAGTCCATGGGAACCCAGGCCCACCTAAAATGTTGGAATAGGCCAGGCTGAAGGGGCAGCTCCTGCAAAGGCGCTGGCACAAGGGGTCAGGAGCCCCGGTGGGACCTCAAATCCAGGCACCCGTTTTCCCGCTCCAGCTGCCCGGCAGCTCGGCAACCTCCCAGACCTCCTCCGCCTCGCCCAGCCAGAACGAGGAGTCGTCACAGTCGCAGCTGTCCGCGCAGGGCTCCCTGGCGGCGCCCAGCACGCCCCCGCCCGCCGCCCTCCCACCCGACCCGGAGCCGCCCACGTCCCCAGAGTCCGAGCTCAGCTCCCGGCGGAACAAGATGTACGAGAGCTCGGACGCCTGGGGTCACGGGCCCACGCGCGAGGCCCGCCAGTCGCGCGACGCCACGCGCGAGCAGCCCCAGCGGGAGTACCCGCTGACGCAGCCCGCGGAGTGGAAGGCCTACACCCAGCGCCGCTCGCTGTACTCGGCTGTGCAGCAGCTGGACCGCGACTGCACGTCAGAGATGCAAAAGAAGCAGCCGTGGCAGCGTGAGGAGGACGAGGTGAACGACGCACACTGGGCCTCGGTGAAGATGCTGTACGAGAAGGTCCCCAGCGGCTCGCACCCCCGGCCTGTGAGCGCCCCCACCCCGCAGCCTCCCTCCAGCCCTGCCCACCCTGCCCGAGGTAAGCCACGCGCGCCCATGCCTGTCTTTGTCACTGTTCCCCCCTTCTCCGTAGCCCAAACCCAAGCACGCCATCACTATTGCCATCTCCTCCCGGGCACTGTTCAACATGGAGGACGACCGGAGGATCTGTGACGAAGAGGGTTTGGAAAAGTACTTGGAGTACCAGCTGGCCAATGAGAACGTCGTCCTGAACCCCGGGCCGGCGTTCCGCTTTGTCAAGGTACTTCGCAAGCTGTCGGTGGCTCCCACCGGAACCCTGGATGGCCAGAGAAAGGCCAGAGCCAACCCAATCGGGCATGCCCAGTTTCCCCCGACGGCTCCTAGAAGGCCCTGGTTATTGTTGCGCTTTTCACTGGGTCAGGTCAGTGTATGATTTTCGCAGGCTGCCAAACTTTTGAGGCAGGGACGCGGCCGGCGGCCCGAGACTTGGAATGTTCACTTTCCTAAGTGAAAAAAATCCCAGGCTTCAGACCTGTAACAGAAGCCTCTGCTCCTGCCCTGCAAGAAGTAGCCGTGAGCCGACAATCTTGAGGACTAGGAATAAAATACCTTGCTAACACGGGAGGGATTTCACTTTAGCTACTCTGACCCTTACCGACAGCAGACTAAGAAAATCAGGAAGCTGCTACATAGGGGCATAAACATGTACTGAAATACGTCACCCTTGCAATTGATCTCCTTAACTCATACAGCTTTTACACAGTAACGTCATGACCACACAAAAGCCACCACTCCTCTACAGGTCATCGATAGAAGGTACTCATGGGACAATGTAGAAAGCACCGGAGGAAACCCCAAACCAATTCTAAAGACCGACATTTGAAAACGACAAAGCGCTCCCTTCAGCAAACATAATCCCTGCATACGGATGGTAGCATTTCATATTTTCCACAATAAAAAATAATCATTACATGCTCAATAAAGGTAAACGTTATCAAAACAGACATTGCGTAAAGGGTCGGTCCGATCCTTCTACCGATCACCCCCGCAGAGACAATTCTATCAAACTGAACACTGTAATAATCTTGAACAAATATAACCGCCTACATATGCAGGGAACTGAGGTCCCACCTGTGAGACGGAGAAGTGGCAAGCGCAGCCTGAGTGGCGCCCTCACCCTAGTGAGAACTCTTCCCAGCTCATATCTACCCTCGAGAAGGTGCTTTTCGCCAGCCCCTTGCCTGTCCCTCCGTACGCTCACTCCCATGTGTAACCTGTAGGCACTGCAGCATGTCAATGCGAGACTTCGCGAGCTGTACCCCGACGAGCAGGACTTATTTGATATTGTACTGATGACTAATAACCATGCCCAGCTGGGAGTGCGGCTTATAAACAGCGCCAATCATTACGGTAAGTAAAATAAATACCATGGGGAAGACTAGCTCTAAGTTCTGGAAGAGAGAAGCCATGTTATTTTGCTAACTGCAACCTAAGCAATGCAATGTCTTTGATACTGACACCCCCTTCTGCGCGAGGAGTGTTTATTTGCCTATGTCAGTACAAGAAAGGCCATGTTCATTTTTAACTTCAGCAGAGTTGGATTCAAAGCTCTGGACTTAACTTGTCAAGTGTGAATTTCAAAGTCTTAATCCCACGTCCTGCAGCGTATTTCTCTGTTTTATGTTTTTTATTTCTGAGCTTGACTTCAAGGAACCGTCAACTAAAAGGCTTCCCCTGTGCGATCAAACTTCTTACTCACCACAGATCCATGTTAAGGGTTTAAAGGTTTCTACCTCTCCTTTTCACTCTTAAAATCTGAATCTCCTGGCTGCTCTTTCTCTTAAGCGTCAAAATCATGCGCTTGCCAGCAAAATTGTCTTTATTTCTTTCAATGGAAAAGTGAATTGTCTGTCATCTCCAGAGCCTTTCCATCAGTATATCACTTTGTCTTTAAGGCTTCATCTTTCCCATTATGAAGTCACCTGACTTGTTTGGGTCACAGTTGCCTTGCTTTCTAAGTCACAAACCCAGTCTTGAAGGTACTTGACATCAGCATCAGGCTTAAACTGTGCACACTTAAGTTCTAGCTTTAAATCAGGCAGATTTACAAATAATCAAGATATATTACAGCTTTCAGAGTTTTATATTATAAGATTGGTATTTCACTGAGATATACTTGGAAAAATTTAACCTGTCTTTGACAGGTTAAAATTGCAAGCCTTCATCGTGGTACAGAGTGAAAACAGACAGTGTATATAATAGCATGACATATATGAGTGACTTATAATAACCAATATGTGAAATTATCATTTTAATTTACAGTCATTTGATTTAATAGATAATATATATCAATCCCTCGCCCCAATAGCCCATTGAGGCTGGAAGCCAAAGAAATCAATTACTTCCCTGTGAATCTGCTGATGAACCCACTTTTAACAGCCTACACAATTTTCTTTGTAGAGTAACAACCTTTCACAGGTAAATCATTTCCCTTTTGTAAGTGCCAAAAGCAATTTTCATCTCTCTCTGCTCTGACCTTTTTATATGACTGGCTCCTCAGTGAACTGTGATCTCTGAGAAAAGGGACAATGTTTTAGTCAATGCGGAAGTCCTGGTGTCACCAAGTATTTTCTGGGTCATTAGATTAATATTATTTAAGGACCTATAGTGTCCACTTTGATGTCACATATATGCTCAAAATTGGCTTAAGTGAGAAGTGTGAGAGCTTTCTGTTAACACCAAAGCAAACACTTGCTGTTCACTTTTGATGGACCCTTCCTACTCACTGGCACAGGCAGATGCCCAACAGCTGACTAGCTGAGTTGTCTACTTTCCATCATGTGCAACTGTCCAATGTATCGTAGACCATTTTATATAAATCTTTACCAGAGTTTCATATTATTTCTCTAGGCTAAATACATTTTTTTAAAAAACCTAGGTCAAAAGATGTAAACTTCTAATTTTTTTTTTTTTTTTTTTTTTTTTTTTTTTTGGTGGTGGTGGTGGTGGCGGGGATTGAACTCAGGGCTTTCGCATGTACATTTCCAGCCCTTTCATATTTTTTATTCTGAGATAGTCATGCTAAGTTACTAAGTAGCCAGATTCAACTTAAATTAATTAATTTAATTAATTAATTCAACTTAAATTTCCCCTGCTTCAGCTCCGCAAGGCGCTGGAATTGCAAGTAAGTACCACTGTATCTGGCAACCTCTACAATCTCCTGGTAGATATTGTCAAATTACTTTCTAGACAAGTTGCCCCAGTTTACACTTTCATCCATAATATATATATGAGTGCTGGTTTTACAGACTTCTCACCATCTGCCAGTAGTTTTATTTTTCTAATTGTTGATTTGAAAGTCTAGTAGTATACTAACTCAGGGTCTGCTAATAATGGCGTAATCATTATGCCAAAATAAACTTTTCAAATCAGGAAACAATGACACTTTTAGATATTTTATTGGTTTCAGAAAGGAGTTTAAATCTTAACTTGTTATTAATGCAGAAATATAACTTCAATTGATGCAGAAATATAATGCAGAAATCAAGCCAGACCTTAAGACTGTTTCAACAAGTGAGAAGGCCATAATTCAAGGAAAAGAGGATACCGTTTTAGTTAAACAAGTGCCCATCATGTGGGCTTATGAATGCCCTGTGCATGTAAACCAGTGGGTTAGAGAAGACTGTCTCTTTTCTGCAATGAAGGATAGAATCTGACATGCATAAGGTCTGTGATACACTGGTGAGCTGCATGTGACATACAGTAGTTAACTGAGTCTGTCAGCTGTTTGACATTTGGATAGGCCATGATTGTAAGGAGAACACATCCATGTCATGTCATAATATGTGATGAGAGTAGTTGGCATGGGCTATGTGAATATATGTCATAAACTATCACGCACCACTCCTACTCCCCGTTGTATAAAATACCTGAGAAATCTTACTATCGATGCTACAAAATTAATTTCAATACTTTAATTATTTCTAAGGTGACATGCATTTAGATTAATAATCAAACTCACTTGGATATACAGATAAGCTCAGTTATTCCTAAAGTGACTTTCATTTGGAATGATAGTTTTGATTTTAGTATTGGCTGTAACACAGTCTTTCCTGCCTGATAATAGGCTTACTAATCGACCGCATGTGTTTGACTGGAGGAAAAAGTCCCATTGGCTATTTGAAGGCATTTCTCACCAACTTGTATCTTTCTGCGGATTCGGACAAAGTACAAGAAGCAATACAAGAAGGTAGTAGCCTTGCCTTTTCGTGCTAGTTACTGACGACATCGGCACTGACAGTTACCTTTCTCTGGGTTTCATATGAGATTTGCAGATTTTGTGTTCTTGGTGGGCCTTCTTTCAGGCGTCTCTACGTGTGCTAGACCTCCTGTTTGTCCCTTAGAGCTTTGACATTCCTGGACGTGGACATCCTCAGCGATTGCCCTACGGCCAATTTTATATTTTCTATCTTGGTAGAAACAGAGGCAGTGCATAGACGTGAGAGGTAGGTGGCTACAGAGAGTTCAGTTATCAGGGAATAGCTAGAGAGGATCTAAGGCTGGGAAGGCTTTTGTTTGTTTTAAATGAGAGAAACTAAAATTCCAGCTCTAACAACAGAATTAACCGGTTCCTCAATCTGTCAGGTATCGCGTCTGCAACAATGTTTCATGGAACCACAGACATGACTTACTGTGACACACAGCTCCGTGTGGCCTTTGATGGGGACGCTGTCCTCTTCTCTGATGAGTCTGAACATATTGCCAAGGAACATGGACTGGACAAATTCTGTCAGCATGAAACAATGTTTGAGAATAAGCTTCTTGCTCAGGTAGGTTCAGTAAGCTCTAATTTTCATCTGCTTACTTTCCAATATATAAATGGAGATATTTGTTCATTATAATGTCTTGTTAAATTTTTTTAGGCAGGCTCCCCTAAATTATTTTAGGCAGGCTCCTCCTACTTTTTCTGTCCTTGAGGTTTCTCTCTCATTCATGAACTCCTTACTTTGAAACATTCACCGCTGACAGCCTTTTTTTTTCTGCATTCTTTTAACTACCCTTCCAATAACAAGTGTAATCCCTCCAAATTATGAATAACAGAGGCAGCACAGCTTACCTTTGAATCATTTAGTCATAGTAGGGTCTCCAAATAGTAAGGTCATTTCCGATAAGTCAGTAAACATTTGTTGGATTTCAGTCCTTGACCTCAAACTAAAGAACAGCGTCACTTAATTGAGAAAATCTGTGAGTATGAGGGCTCATGTTAGATCAAATAATGAGTCTCAAACAAGTGCAACTATGGCCCTCTAATCAAACTGAGTAAATATTTAGGTTTTTTGGACTCTCCCTGAATCAACGTGTTAAAATCAAGACCTGAAATGAACAAAACCTATAGGTTCTGAATCCCATGGAAATTTGAGACATCACATGTTCTCCAAACTCAATCTGAACCAATGAATCATTGGGTTTTTTCTATCAATTGTCCCAAGAAATTTAATTTTCCTTCTCAGTTTTTTTTGGACAATGGTTAATAATTAATGTAAAATTGATTTATTAAGTTTTATTTTATGTAGATTTATAAAAGCATAAATGTACTAGTTGAGAGCTGAAAATTACCATTTTTCACCTCTCATTAAGCAAGAAAAATTTAATTTATGCAATGATGCCAAGTTTATCAATTTGTTTTTATATGAATTGTACTCTTAATGTCATATCTAAAATAACAATTGCCTAACCCAGTGTCAGAGATTTTCTCCTATGATGTTGTACAAAATTTTTATAGTTTTGGGTTTTGGGATTATGATCGACTTTTTGCTAAAATAGTATTTCAGTGAAGTTTTGGTTATAGTTAATTTATTTTTACTTATGAATATCCTAATTGTTCTAGCACTACTAAAATGGATAATTTTTTGTTCCATTTTCTTAATAGAGGTATCCAGTCATTGTTTTACCAATATTATCCTTTCTTGATTATGAGAGTTTTATTATAGGTCCCAATTAAGTGATATTAGTTCTCTAACTTATTTCCCCTATTTGTTTTTTCCACCGTTTTTATTAATATACATATGCAATACATAGTGTTTACAATGAACTTGAGTAAATATATATATATATATATATATATATATATATATATATATATATATATCACTTTAACTTTACAAGCCCTTCCCTTTTTCGCCCCCCCACCAACTCCCACTATCACACCATGTGGTTCTATAGAATGCTTATATTTTGGGTTTCTCAAATCAGAGAAACCATATAATACTTAACATATTTAATCTTTTGCGCGTGACTCATTTCACTGAAGTCTTCACTCTAGCTCAGCTTCCTACCCCTAGAATGGGCTGCAGTGATGCCTCTTCTTTGAGTCCAGCTGATCCCAATGTTGGGATATTTGCCAAAAGTTCTATTTTTCTTTTTTGTGCTATAATTTTGTTGAAATTCTTTAACCTGGCCTCACCCACCAGTCCACATAAGAAAAGAACCGTAACAATAAAATTCATAAGGCTAGAAAATATGAGAAAGAAAAAGAAGTTAAATTTCAAATGCTTTAGCTGAGTACTGAAAGGTAAATGTGTGTACATTCAGAAGGTTATTGTTACATCAATCAGTTTTCTTAGGATAAACTTATATTAAAGACTGAATAAATGAATTGCTACAATAAACGAACAAGTCTACACTGAATTGCTACATTAAATGAACTTAAGTCTCTATCACATAAGTATACTTACAGCAATAGATATGACGGCATACTCAGTTATTTCAGAATTTTCTAACTTTCATAGCTCATTTACTCACATTTCATTAGTTACTAACATTTTGCCAGATTTGGTTTATTATTTTATCTACCTATCCATCCATAAATTTAGGCATATATATTTTTAAATATTTTATACCAATTCCCCATGTTGAATGTAATTATTTTGTTTTGCAAACTAATATAATATTACAAATAATACTTATATGGGGAAATTTTACAGATTTTATAAAACAACTGACAGTGTTTTCAAAGGATATCAAACAAATCATTCAAATACCCTATCTACTTTTTGTTATATTTTCGCTTTACATGTTTCCTTTTCTCCATGTTTTTTTTTTTTTTGCTGCTGCTTTGTCTCTCTGTCTCTCTCAAAGACAGTAACTTACATCCAACATCAAATAAGTGAATTGCTACGTTAGAGGAGCTTAAGTCTGCATCAATTTGCTACATTAAATAAACTTAAATCTGTATCAATTACCTATACTACAGTAAAAGCAATAGAGTGGCATGCTTAGTTATTTCAGATTTTTTTTAACTTTCATAAATTATTTAATCACATTTCACTGATTTTATTAGCATTTTTCAGATTTGGTTTATCCTTTTAGCTACTTATTTATCCCTAATTTCATGAATATATATTTTTAAAAGATTTTATACCAATTCCCCATGTTGAATATAATTATTATGTTTATAAATTTATATACTATTGAAAATAATAATTATGGGGGAAAATTCACAGATTTTATGAGACAGTTGGTACTGTTTTAGAAGGATACCAACCAAATGATTCAAATACATACATACATGCATACATACATATATATATATGTATATATATATATATATGTGTGTGTGTGTGTGTGTGTGTGTGTATATATATATATATATATATATATATATATATATATATATATATGTCTCGCTGTTTCTCTTAAAGATTCCTCCAAGTATTTTCTGTAATGCTGGGCTAGTGGTCGCAAATTTCTTAAGGAATTCTTGGTCATAAAAAATTTTAACTTCTCCTTCAATTTTCAGGGTTAATTTTGCTGAATATCACCTGGGTTTACACTTGCTGTCTTTTAAAGCTTGAAAGATCTTGCTCCAGGCTCTCCTAGCCTTTAAAGTTTTTGTTGCGGTAATTTGAATATGTTTGCCTTGGTAGAATAATGTCTATTTTTGTTTTGGTGCTCTTAATGTTCTCTCTTTATGTTGTATTTCTGGGGTTTCAATTATGATATGTCATGGTAAGTCTCATTTCTGGTTGAGGTTATTTGGTGTACTATAGATTTGTTGCACCTGAAAGTTAATTTCTTTTCCTAGATTAGGGAAATTTTCTTGTACTAGTTCAGTGAATAAGTTCTTAATGCCTTCGGTGCTGTCTTCTGCTCTTTCTCCCATGCTCATAATTCTGAGATTGGTTCTCTTTGAATCACCCATCAGTTGTTGTATCCAACTACTTTGCCAATTTCTAACTTTAGAATCATGCCTAATTATATCATTTATTACCTCATCCTTGTCTGTAAAGTCTGAAATTCCATCATCACAATATTCTAGTCATCCTCTCCTGCTGTCACATATATTTTTCATACCCTCAATTTCATCTAGATTTCTTTTTAAATGTTCCACTTTTCTATTAAAATGTTCCTTCATATCTTGCCTTTCCTTATTTATTTCAGCCAACGTTTTATTAGCGGATTCAATATGCTCAGTGAGCTTTGTCTCCGCTAGGACCATTATTTGCTTCGTAAGATCCTCTTTAAGCCTGCTAATTGCTGCTTGCATTTCTTTGATAACATCTTCTTTGAATGTTTATTTGCTTTTTGACTTCCTTCCCTGTGATTTCCATTATTTCAGGGCCCATGACATTAGTTTCTGGGGTCTCAGTCATCTCTGTGGGTTCCCTGTTGCCCTATCTTCTTCCCATGTTTCTGGTATTGAGGGACTTCAGTTCAGAGGCTTAGATGAGAGGTTTCTTTGAATGACTAAGAGGGTGGGAGGGGGGACCCCACAATTCCTCTTGGTTCTGTGTTGGAAGTAGGCACTGAGGGAGTACCTAACAGTCTGATGGCCTCTGTGGTGTGTTATGCACCTCCAACCCCCTAAGCAAAGCTCTCCCTCCTGCCTGTCCTGGCTTCGCTCCCCCAAGGGCAGAGCTCTACACCCTCAGAGGTGTCCCCACTACACTGAGCTTCAGGAGGTCTGCAGCCTTTTTTTCCCTCTCTGCAACTGCCTCTTGTGCCTGTTTCTTCCTAGGCTGCATTTAAGGGTGACCCCAAAAGCCTTGATGTGCAGTTCTGAGCTTTCTTTTACTCTAATCAATTCAGTCTTGTGCTTTTTTTTTTTTATGGCTCTTGCTTACATCATTGCCTGTTATGGCTGCTGAGCACTGCTTTTATCTGGGCTCCAGTAGGCCTTTGCTAGGGGGAGCACACATTGTTTCTGTAGTATGCACCACCCATAGGTTCACTTTTCAGATACTGGAGCTACCAGCTGCTGCTATTCCCACTTCTCTTGGATTTGCGCTTACCGCAGTCTGAGGTTCTGGCCTCCGGGCCTTCCTTTGTCTATGGTCTGTGGATGCCTGCACCTCAGGATCACGCCTAGTAGGCTGCTGTTTTTCTCCACTTTTTATATGACTTCAGGATTTCTGACCTTCCTGTGGCCTCCTTTCAGTCATTGTGGTGCTCTTTCCTCTCCTACTAGGTCAAATGTTCCAGGCTCCCACAAGGACTTTCCTCCATCTGCAGGTGACTGCAGCTCCCAGCTGTTTGCAGCTGGCCTAGGGCAGCTTCCTAGGCTGCTGGGGTTTTTTTTTTATTTTCCCTCCACTTCCAATGTTCCTTCAGGGTTTTGACCTTCCCCGGCCTCTTTTCAGTTGTTGGGGTGCTCCCCTCTGTCGTAGCTACATTGAACAGGCATTTTTATGACTAAATTCTCAACTTTTTAGGTGGGTCGATGAAGAGACATTGTGCAGCTCTGTTACTCTGCCGCCATCTTGACCCAGTGCTCCCTCTACTTGTTTTTGGTAGTCTAAGGCATTTTGATGTGGACCCAAGAAAACAACGCCTTTTTCTATGGGAAAAATCCTGCTGGAATTTTTACTGTGTTTTTTACTAAATTTATAGCTGAATAAAAGGAGAATAAATACCTTAAGAGTACTGAATTTTTCAATCCATGGATTTGGCATATTTCTCCATTTATGTAGGTATTTTTAATTTCTTTCATCCACATCTTAGAGGTTTCAACATATAGATATCGCTCATCTTGGTAGATTTAGATGAAGGCCTTTCATATTTTTGGCACCATTACAAACAGCACAGTTTAAATCCTTAATATCTGATTATTTTGTTTTTTTGTAAATAGACAGAAACACAATTGTTTTGTGTGTGTGTGTGTGTGTGTGTGTACAGACCAGATGACCTTCAATCTTGTTAAATTGTCTTGTCAGTCCTAACATTTTTGTGGACTGAGATTTTCTTAGTTGCCACAAATACTGACTCTGAATAGTTTTCTCTCTGGTTTTCCACGACATGAGTGTTGTCTGTGTCTTATTCCCTTCATCACCTTGTTACTGTGTGGAGTGCATGTTAATGATGGTTAAGCAGCAGACATACTTGCCTGTTCCCTGATCTTAGAGAACACCAGTCAGTCTTTGTTTTCAAAGATGCTACCTGTAGGCACTTTTTAGATGCCCTTTGTCAAATTAAAGGAGTTACTGTCTATTCTAAATTTTTGGACTGTTAAATTAATGTTGGGCTTTTATCAATACCTTTTTTGCATCTCTTTAAGTATGTGGCTTCTCTTGTTGACAGGTAAGTTAAATTGATAGATCTTTAAACGCATTTGTATTGTTGGTGTATATTCAAATTGTTCATATGGTATGATCCTCTCTTCATATTGCCAGATACAATTTGTTAATATTTAGAGTCAGTTGTTCATCCATTTGTGTTTTTGTTATTATCTCCGAGGTATATAGGACTAAGTTTTCTAGTGGTCATCTGATTTTGATAGTAGAATAATGCTGATATTGTAAAATGCAATACAAAATATTTTATATGTTTAATAGAACTTTCTAGAAATGTAGTCTAGGCCTAAGCTTTTCTTTGTTGGAAGTCTTTATAACCAATAATTCAATTATTTTAACAGCTATAGCTCTACTATTGTTTTTCTTTAATTTTCATGCTATTGTTCATTCTTTCCCTCTGTTTATGAAATTGTGTCTTTTAAGAAATATGTCATTTGCCATTTGTGTAAACAAATATTGTATATGTTGTTTTGTTTTTAATGTTTGTTGTATCTTTAGTGATGTGTCCTCACTTTCATCTCTGATAATAGTAAATTTATTTATTTATTTATTTATTTATTTATGGCCACTTAAGCCCATAGGCATATCAATTTTGTTTTTCTTTTCAACCAAATAGCTTTTCCTGCAATTTTGAACGTGGAAGCTTAGATCATCGATTTGATAGCTTCTTCTTTTCTAAAATAAGCACTTAGTGCAATCAATTTTTCCCTGTGTACTGATGTAGTTTCATTTTTCCAAAACTTGACAAGTAGTGTTTCAATTTTAATTTATGACTTCTGTTTTGACTTCTGAGTTATTTAGGTTATTTAATTATTTGGGAATTTTCCAGTTACTTCTCTGCTGTTTTATGCCAAAAATGTATTCAATCTTGGTTAGTGTCGTGTATACTAAAAAGATAGTGCTGCTGTTGGGTTGAATGTTCTATAAATGTCAATTAAATTGAAGATGTCACTGAAGGTTATATTGTTTTTCATATATTGTTAATGATGTCTTATTTACTTTCTATCTACTATTGAAAAAGTTGTGGTAAAGTCTCCTAATTAAGGAATTATCTATTTATTCCTTTAGTCTTACCTATTTTTGTGTACCTATTATGAATCTCTGTTCTTCCATGTCCAAATATTGGGAATTTTTATATCTCCTTGAAAATAATTCAACACTACCTTTTTGTTATGTGATGACCCTCTAATATACATATAACTAGCTTTTTGAAATTTTGAATCGTGTATTTTTCTATGTTTTACTTTTAACCAACCCGTGTCTTTATATTTAAATTGATTATATATTTAATTTGCTTTTTGGTAGAGATGGTTAATATTCTTTTTTTACACAATCTGACAATTCCTGTTTTAAATACTGCTTTTAGAACATTTACATTGCATGTGATAATTGGTTTGGTTGGATTAAAAATACTATCTTCCTGTTTCTCTCATGTGTTTCTTTTTTTGTTTCCTATTAACTGCATTTTAGTTCCATTTTTATCTTCTTTATTGGTTTATAACTCATTTACCACTTTTTCCCTGTAGTTACGATAGGGGAAGCTGTACAATACACAACTTTTAGTAATCACAGTATCATGGCAAGTATTATATCACATTGTATATAACACAAGAATCTTGATCAGGTGACTCTCAAGTTCTCTTTACCATATTTTGTGTTAATGTTATCATAGATTTTATCTATAAGCAAAAGTTTCACCACCTTGTTACTATTTTTGGTCTTGGTTATCAGATATCTATAGGGTGAATAAGGAGGAGACCAAGGTGCATACTGTATAGTCATCTTCATTTTAATAATTGTTAGAAGATCGTATTTTATCATGTAGAATATATCTGTTGATACTGATCGTATCTTTGTCCATTTTATTGATATGTAAATGTAATATATAACGTTTACATTGATCTTGAGTATTTTATGCATATACATCTCATGGCAAAATTACACCGCTCTCCCTTTTTGACCCTCTCACACTTTCCCCCTCCTCTCTAGTTCCCATTATTCTCCTCAATTAACTTTATGAAATGATTGTGATCTGGGTTTATCATATTAGAGAAATCATTTGAAAATTAACCTTCTACTTATGACTTACCTCACTGAGCATGGTGGTCTCAAGTTGCATCCATTTACCCACGAGAGCCTCAAACCTATCTGTATTTATAGATGAGTAGTACTCCATCGTATACATACACCAAAAGTTGTGTATCCATTGGTCTGCTGGTGGATATTTTGGTGTCTTCCACATTTTAGCTATTGTTAGTTTTGCTGCTATAATATGGGTATACATGTGTATCTGCTATATGATGTTTTTAACTTTTGGGGGAAAATTCCCAGGAGACGTATCACTGGATAGAAGGAGATATTTTTTCCCAATCTTTTGAGAAACTTCTGTACTGCTTTCCACAGTAATTGTACTCATTTACACTCCCACCAGCAGTGCAGGAGGGTTCCTTTTTTCTCACAGCCTCACCAGCAGTCTTTGCTGTTTGTGTTCTTGATACACACCATTATCTCTGGAGTCAGATAATATCTTGGAGATGTTTTGATTTGCATTAATCTTATGGCTAAGTTGTTTTTCTTTGCCAGAAAAGTCTATTTCTTCTTCATCCTAATATACATACATATATATATATATATATATATATATATATATATATATATATATATTATTATTATTATTGTCAGTGGCTATACCATTCTGAGATTCCTGGAAAAGCACTTTAAGGATAACTTTTTGTCTTCTGATGCCATTGTTTGTATAAATTCTGATGACAAGTGTTTTGAGATTTTTATCCTTGGTTTCCTGTATGTAATGTCAAAATTCCTTGGCTGCCCCCACCCTCTTGTGAGTGTGTGTGTGTGTGTGTGTGTGTGTGTGTGTGTGTGTGCGTGCGCGCTCACCCGTATGCATGTGTCTGTGTGTGTGTTCATCTGGGTAATTTCTGTTGACCTATCTTCAGGCTCATCCACTTTTTCCTCAGCTATGTTGAGTCTAATATTACCACAAAACATGTTCTTTATTTCTGCAGTGTTTATTTTCCCTAGAATTTCTGTTCATCTCTGTCTTTTCAATGCCTTTGCCAGGATCACTACTGCACTCATGATGTATATAGTCTAGTCTTAGACTTTCAAAAATATTAATAGTTAATTTTAACTCCTATAATATTTATGACATTTGAGTCATCATTTAGTCTAGTTCTCTTAACTTCCTTTGAAAGTCAATTGGTGTTTTTGTTTTCTTGTGGAGTCGTGAATGTTTGATCAATTGCCATCACAGTGCATAGTAGCAGAGACTTTGGTAAATGGCATGTTTTGCCTGGTGATAGACGTGGCTCCTACTGGAAAATGCTGCAGGGGAACGAATCAATAAGATGAAGAGTGAGCTGGCTTGACATATCGCTCTTGCTATGCTTTTACTCATTTCATCAGAGGCTTTAAATTTTTCTAAATTTGTCCTAAGGTTGCAGCTTGGTTTGCCTGAAAGTCTTTCTCAATATTGCTGCTGTGTTTCCTTTCAATTTATGGCCTCTGCTGTGAGTTTACTCCTCAGAGGTCTCTACTTCTTACCTTTCCCGGCTGTTACATGTTTCTCTGTCTTCTCTCTCTCTCTCTCTCTCTCTCTCTCTCTCTCTCTCTCTCTCTCTCTCTGGGACTTAGGGATGGGGACTTGTCCTGGATACTGCCTTTCTCCCAGTGACAGCAGAAGCCAAGTGTTCTATGGCCATAACAATTCTTGTGCCTCCCCCAGGGGTAAAAACTTTTCCTATTCCTTCTTCTCCTCCTTAGTCACAGTGGGGCTTTACTTGTACCCTGCAGAACAACTCTTCCAAATCTTTCTTCCAGAAGTTTAAGCTTTCTGTTCCTTAGAGTATAGAAAGGACACCGAGTGGCAGCTGCTTCATTCCTCCAAGCCATTGCCGCCAAGAATAGTTAGTCCCTTTGTCCTCTACCTGACAGTAACCTTCCTTATAAACACCATGAAGTCCATGTAGAAAACTCTGAGAGTGCACTTGTATGCATTTGAGGGCTTCTAGACTCTCACATGAGCCCACTTTGTTCTTTAACCACTAGGGTTGTTTTATTTACCTAATTCTTCCGTATTTGCTTACACGGGAGCTGGCATCTCTTCCTTCAGCGCTTTGCCAAAGGTGTGCCAGTTCTTGCAGTTCATCGCTTCTTGGAAGGATGCTTGTTATTTGCTTAGATTCCATGCCCTTTGATTTCAGATCTTTGATGAACGTAGGGAGTTATGATTTTTTCAGATTGTCTGAGTTTTCTTGGTTTAGGTAGGAGTGATAGTTTTGTTTAGCTTTTTACATCTTTGGCAGACTGTACATGTTTTAAATCACAAATTTTCCCCAAAACATATTTTAGTAACCTTCCCTAATATTTCTATATATTATTAATAAATTATGTAGTGTTACTGATACGTGGATTTACAAATTACAAAAATTAAACAAAAAGAGAAGTAAAAGAGGATGGGATAATTTCTTGGTCTGAATGAGGTAACATGACTTTAGTAGCCTCTGTTTCTCACTTATAGAAAGTACATACATAAAACTGTGCTTCTTGGTGTTTTTAAAGACAAACTCCAACAGGGTGGTTCCTGTCAACAGTCATTTACACCAATTTTTTGCAACAAAAGAAAAAAATTAACTTTTCTTTTTACCTATATGTATGCCTTTTACCTTTAAAATTACTTGCTTTCTCTGGTACCTATAACCTCAAAGAAAGTAGAAACAAGCACATGTTCACATGACAACTCACGTTGCCAGGAAATGGTCTGTTCATGATGGCAGAGAAGAGGAGACTTTGACATGTGAAAATGAGTCAGTCCTCCAGTACTGCCAGCTGCCCCCAAGAAAAACAGATCCAAGCCAGTACAGCAAATCAAAAGGGAACCACCATAAGCCATATGCAAAGTTGCTAGGAGAAAAAGAACCAAAAGAGAGAGAGAATAAAATCTAGTACTGAATGAAAAATTCTCACATTAAAAAAGTTCCATATTATTGGTGAAAATTGTAAACTTGATCAAGCAGAATCATAACGTAGCAATAGAATAATCAGAGAAAGGATGGTAAAGTAAGAAATGGGAGAATGTTGGAATGCGTAGAATTGAAAAAATTTTAGAGAAAATGAGAAATTGTAGGTAAAGAAAAAGTAACATGCTTAAGTAGTTGATGAAAAGCACTAAAGTTTTATTGGATGAGGTGTGGTTAAATATGAAGTTGCAAATTCATATGAAAATACAAGTTGAAAAGGCATCCTTGAATTACTAGAATACGTTAATGCTTATATTACGCTTACATAAATTGATTAAAATATTAGAAATAAAGGCCCACATTGTTTGATAGGGAAATAGAACCAAAATGATAGTTACCAAAACATAGCTGAGTGAAAGTATTTGAGTAATTCTTTGGGCTTCCAGCCCAAAAAGACCAATCGCTGTAAACCATGGGTAGGTATTGGGGGAATCAAGCTTCTTTCAAACTTCTTCACGGCTGCAGTTACGGAAAACTTATAAGATCATATAAAGACACATAAATCATGGATGCCATGTCCAGCCAAAAAGTTCACTCATGTGAAGAGGAGACAGCTACGCAATGGAGAACACACCGAATTTTCAGTGATTATTTCCATAAGATTTTTCATGAAAAAAACTAGCACTTGGGACACATTTTGGACAATGTATGGATGGTTTCATGCACTAAGGCATAAGATTCTTGTGATTTTTTCCATTTAAAACTAAAACAACTGAAAGACTAGGGTAACAGTTAAAAAAATGCAAATATTATGTGTCCTAACAAAGAAGAAATTAAGTAGCTAATGAAAATGTCTATAGAGAATAAGTTTGCTGATCTTCAGTTACAATAGCCAAAGGGTAAAGTGTAAATAATAAAAAATATGTATTTAACAAATAGAAATATAGAGAGAATGACGAAGATGTACATCCTGGGAAGGTTAAATAAATAACTAAAATTAGACAATGAAGTACAGGATTAAAGAGATGTTGATAAAAACCCAATTTCATTTTCAGTGTAAAGTGTACTAGTCCCAACATTTTAAAAAACAGAGCACTGTGGGTACCATAAGAGATTATACCTATAAAGATAATAAGTAATAATCACGAAAGCTTCTTAATAAAATTCACAAAACAGAATCAGTACCAAGTATACTTGTAATATGAATAAATGTAAATGGGCTGGAAGTTAACATTCTTTTTAAAAAATAGTATTTCCAGATTGGATCAAATAGCAAGATCTAACTCTGTGCTATTCACAAGAGATAGAGTTAAAGGTAATTTTTCAGAAAATTTAAAATGAAACTAAAGGGGAATATTTAAAAGCAACTGTAAATATTAGACAAGATTGAATTTAGGCAAAGCCATGGAACCAGATGAGTGAGTATACCTTTTAGAGTGGAAATTAAAATGTGCAATTCAAAAAACACAATTAGAAAGGAGTGCTTCTGGCAACCAACTGGAGCTTATTTAGAGGGGACACATACCCCATTTTACCACAGACAGTCATGCTCATTGTCCCCACTTAACTACATTTTGAACATCCTTTCACACATAAGGGATCTTGGGTTAGGTAACAGGTTATGTGGTCAAGGGTGACTGCAGGCCATTAAATATATTTGCATAAATTCAGTAAGGTTTGGCATTGTGCAGTCAGCTCAGTCACACACATGCTGTGCAGAATTGTCAATTTCATAAACTTACAGGTGTTTGGTTTTTCGATGGTCACTTCCATGGACTCACTGTTTCACAGCTATGTGTTTCATTTACAGGGTCCTTTAAAAGGCTTTCTAGAAGAGTTAGGCCGACTACAAAAGAAGTTCTATGCCAAAGATCAAAGGTTACTTTGTCCCATCAGGACCTACCTGATCACAGCCAGAAGTGCAGCCGGTTCAGGTGCCCGTGTGCTGAAGATCCTTCGCCGCTGGGGTCTAGAGATAGACGAAGCGCTTTTCCTTGCTGGAGCCCCCAAAGGCCCCATCCTGGTGAAGATCCGACCTCATCTCTTTTTTGATGATCAGATGTACCACATTGAAGGGGCGCAGAAACCTGGCACCATCGCAGGGCATGTTCCTTATGGCATCGGTCAAAAATACAACACATAGGGAGAGATAAGGAGAAGAAATAAAACAATGACAGCGTGGCATCACAGATGGCAGACATTTCCTCTGGATGACTAGAATAAGTGGGTGTTTTAGCAGATGGACTTCAGAACTTAGCTCCTTGGAAATGGCTTTCTCTTTTTTGTAAATTTTAAACTCTCGGGTTACCTTCAAGCTACTTCTCTTCAAGCTGTTGATGCCATTGAATGTCACTGCACCTGTCTCTGTATAAGTCATAACGATGAATGTGGGAAGTATAGAGCTTGCATGATTAAGGGGCTATTTCCAAGGCTTGCTTAGTTTCAAAGCATGACTCCTTTTTGAATATTAGGAGATAGAACGAATTGTTAGCCATCGTTGCCTGGAATAGTGCTTTTCACAGGTGGATCCATATAGTGAAGTAAACTCTTGAAAACTGAGAGTGTCTTATTTTGTCGCCTCTAATAACAAGTCTTTTAACCAAGTAAAAGTGAAAACATCACTCCACCGGATGATTGATTGTACAGTTTGGACACACTGCTTGTTTGGAAATAAATCAGTGGATTTTTTCCTACAGGGCACTTTCTGAGATGAGCTTCAGAGTCTCCGGAGAGGGGTACACTGAAGCTTTTTTTTTTTTTTTTTTTTTTTTTTTTTTTTTTTTGGTGGGTTTAACTGCCTCTGGACCACAGAGCTTCATACTTGAAGTCTCTGGCCTCGGACCTGTGCAGGTTGACCCTGTATTTGTATGGGGAAAAGAAAAGAAGAAGAAGAAGAAAGAATCAAAAACCTTGTGATGTGAAGCATAATATTTTGGCCTTTCATTGACATTCTGTTGTGATTTATGTTTTATTCTCAAGAAAACTTAATTATTAACCAGGATTTACTCTATGTTAGGCATAGTAACCCGATAATGCATTTTCTTATCAAATTAAATGTTTATGACATAGAGTTATCATCCTTTTTGCAGCAAGGAAACTAAAATTCAAAAATATTAAGTAGCTTGTCCAAGAATGTGGAGCTAATACACTGTAGGACCAAGATTCAAATTTAGTTTTTACTTCTCAAGCTGTATGTCTCTACTCTCTGTTTTGCTCCTTTCCAAGTAAGCTTATTTTTAATTCCATGGCCTTTGAACCCTTCTGCAGTGCAGTCACTTTAAGTCCTGTGTGTAGTCTACACAACATAACATGAGATACGAGGACTTCTCTCCTTGTCTTGTCCTTATACACTCTCGGTGACCCTACCTCCCTGTCTCCACCACCTGTGCCTACATATTCCTGGTCCTATTTAGTGAAGAACAAAACTGTGCTATATCTTTTGATTTGCTCCATAATTTGGTGTAAACCAGTTCAAAATAATGTAAGTTGTGACCTTTATTGGGTACTGCTTTCTAGGTATTTTCCTTTGTAAAGGCTACAGAAAGTACTCAGACATAATTGTATTCTTTATGTCAGTGGTGGAGCAGCTTCTAGATTTACAGCTTCTTACCAGCACTGAAACTACCATCTGAGCTCTGCGTACTTTATAGATATGCTGCACCCATTAGATTATCACCGAGCATGAGCCCTACTGTGAACTGTACTGGGAGGTTTCTAGAAAAGGATTTTAGAAAAGGATTCCTTACACAAAAGTTGAATGACTGATGATCTGAGGTAGAAATGAGGCGGTGAAGCTAATGCCACCCACACTCTTCTGTGGAAAATTATCTTTCGGGAAACTAGTCCTTGTGGCATAAAAGTGGGGGAGTCTTGAGACACAGTGATGAATAAATACCATCATGATCCAGTCATCTTCTAAACACATGAGACTTTGGGAGAACATTCTAGATTTAAATAACAGTGGGTTGGTGGGTAAGAGTTGGAATGGAATATCTCTGTAAAGCCCAATAAGAACTCTGAGAGCAAAAGGAATGTCTTCTCTGCGGCTCTCACAGCACACAGCCAGGGCCTGACACATACTGAGTGATGAGTAGATGAGTGAATGATACCTTTTCAGAATTGTTTGTTATAAAGCCATGAGGTCTGAAGCCTGAAGATGGGTCACTGTGGCACTTATTCCTGACAATTATGAGGTATTTTATATTGTTCAAAGCAGTTTTCTCTCCACCCTTGCAGAAATTGCCCAATGGAGAGGTAGGAAGGAGGATTTGTGTATGGTTTTGCTCATAAGTCTGTATTTACATAAGTCCGCATTTCTCCTAGTGTAATGTATCAGTGTCAAATAGTATCTTTTAAGAATGGCTTTTTCTGTAGGGACCAAAGCCATAACAGTCTTATTTAGGGGTTCTCCAAGTGTGGACACTAGCGCAGCAGGGGATTCTGAGAACCCTGAGGTGCAAATTCTCAAGCCGCATCCCAGACTAATTGGGTTAGGAACTCTCATACTCCCGTACTGGGTCCCTGAAATAGTTCTTGTGTCCTCAGGTCCTCCAGATGGTCCAGACACATGTTAAGCTCTAAGATCCTCCCGCCCATTCTATCTCCAACTGAGATAAATCAGTTTATCTCAGAGTTTATGAACTGAGGTAAAGCAGTTTATCTGAGTTATCTGAGATAAAGGGTGTACCTCCCCCATGAATCCAACTGATTTTATGTAGCTAAACTCTCAGGTCTCATCAATGGGGAAAAATAGCTCTTACTCAGAATTCAGTTGGCCGGGAAACTTTCTCCAGAAAGTGACAGTAAATTCAATCCAGAGTTTACCCTTAAAACACACACCAAATATCCATGAGAGTAGAATTCGTAATTCAGCCTGGGAAGACATCTGTAAGTTTGAAAGGTTCATCGGGCATTCCCATAGGGAAGGCCTCCACTACTCCAGAAGGCGCGGGCTGTGCTTTCAGCGTCCCACTGGAGAGCAAGGTACTCTTGGGCAAGCGACAGCCTGCTGTATGCCCTGGTGGAACTACAAGCCCCAGCATGCCCCGCGCGCGCCCTGCCAGAGGTTGACCGCCACGCCCCAGAGTTTCCCACGCGAACGTGCACGGCGGCGCTAGAGCTGGCGCGGGGACCGCTGGGGAAGCGGCCCGGAAGGCGATGGCAGTGGCCACTGCGGCGGCCCTTTTGGCAGCCCTGGGAGGGGCTTTGTGGCTGGCGGCTCGACGGTTCGTGGGGCGGGGGACGCAGCAGCTGCACCGAAGCGGGGACCCAGGCCTCATGCACGGGAAGACAGTGCTGATTACCGGGGCCAACAGCGGCATAGGCCGCGCTACGGCAGCCGAGCTGTTGCGCCTGGGCGCACGGGTGATCCTGGGGTGCCGGGACCGCGCGCGCGCCGAGGAGGCGGCCGGCCAGCTCCGCCGCGATGCCGGCGGGGTGGGCGAGGTGGTCGTCAGGGAGCTGGACCTCGCCTCGCTGCGATCGGTGCGCACCTTTTGCCGGGAGTTGCTGCAGGTGCGGGTCCCAGGGACGGGAAGGGCGGCGGGGCGCGGGCGGGAAGGCCACCGGAGACCTCGCGGTGAGGCCGCAGAGGTGGGCCGTCAGCCTGGGAGGGCCTTCCGGAATCAGCAGGTCCCAGAGAAAAAAGACCCTTATGCCAGCTTAAGAAAATTGGTTTGCTTCGTGAGGACCACCCAGGAATCTCCCCCTGACTTTAAATTGTTCTTTCCTTGTCAGAATTGACCTTGTGCAAACCACACCTTCCCACGGGGCGCTCCTAGTTGATAGCGGCTAACCAAGGACATTGGGTCATTATTTTTCTTTGTTTCTGTCGTCCGTTTTTATTCCTTTCTTCCCTTTTTGTCCTTCCTTTTTTGCAGAGGTAGGGAGTTGAATTTGCTGCCGCCAGTGGACTTAACACCATTCCTAACTAGACTTTGGCCTCATGGCCAGATAAGGTGGAGTTGGAATCCTTGTGACATGCCCCAAACGGGACAGGAGTAAAAATACTGTAATGCCTAGCATTGTTAATAAGTTACTGTGTGCCAGGAAGTGTGCCAAGCATTTCAGACACTTGTTAAATTTTGTAATAAAATTACACAATTGTCATCAAGTCTTTACAGTAACTCCATCAAGTAGCTATTAGGTCCATCATTACATTATGTCTTCGAGCAGATTGTAAATGCCCCATTGAAATGAAAGCCCTCACCAGGGACCGAGGCCAAAGGGCTTGCAGAGGTGACTTGTCTGAGAACACCCAGACACCTCTGAAAGGCACCTCTAAGAAATGGAGACTCTCAAGTTTGATGCAGAGCTTCTTACCATTTTCTCAGTCATATTTTTTTGTGCTTAGGCAAATAGATAGATAGATAGGTAAATAGATAGAACTTAATAAGTCCTAACAATTCAGTAGCTGTTTGAAAAACAAATAGGTACATGTAATCAAAGAAAAAATACCTTTATTTCATTCTTAACCATAATTATTAATGAGAAATGTGCTTCTCTTGGTGTTTGTGTCAGTTCCTCCACCCTTGGGATCAGATTAGGTGTGTCCACCCTTGTTTTCTGTGTTATGTAGATTTTTAGCCGTACACTTGTTATTTTAGATATACCTGCTAAAAATTCAGCTCCACAAAGAAGCGATCTTATCAGAGGAGTACAGCACAATAAGGTTGAAGTTGTGAACCACCTGGATCTGGTAGTTCCTGAAAATATTATAACTTCCCTTGAAAATTTAAAATACTCCACAGCACTGTGGGAAGGAGTTAGCCTTCCTGCTCTTCATTAAACTGTAGATGGAGTTAGGTATGCTTCATATTCCTGATACCTTAGCTAATTTGGCAATTTGAGGCAGGACCAATTAAAGCGTAGGACACAACTAGATTCTAACTTTATATACCTGCCTGGCTGTAAAATTCAGTGCCTATAATTAGAAGGAAAACATGGAATTGTAGACTTCCCACAGGTTGGTATTCTTGGCATTTGTATCATTTATCTCCTAGAATTAGAAAAGTACATGATAAAGTCTTAAAATAACACTAGCCCTGCAAAGAATGATGAGTCAGAAAAGATTAATTCAGAAAACCTTTCCAAAGGATTAGTGAAAAAGAATACTCCTTTCTTTCCCCTGTGGGTGAACTCTTTTCGTTTTGAAGTTGATTATTGGAAACCCTAAAAGTTCTTACATAGGCAACAATGAGAAATAGCTACTCATCAGACAGGTATCCTTTGATAACAGTTGTGAAATTTAACACATTTTTCTTTTCACTTATACTTGGCAAAAGGAAGCTTGGAACTTGACCTGGAATCAATTCAATCATGGGTCATCATCATATCTTTAGACCTGGAACATGTGTCTTTCTGTCTCTGTCTCTCCATCAAAAAAGACATAGCAGAGTCAAGAAAAGTAGAGAAGACCAACTTACATGATTTAAGGAATTCTCAATAAAAGATGAGAGCAATCTAAATTTTATGACGTTAATTTGGGAAAATACAAGGAAGTGTGATCAAGTACAAAATTCTGATTCCAGGTATTGTAAGGTAAGGGTCCCTTGAGGCTTGAAAGAGACGCTTTTCATGTAAGGGGGAAAGAAGACTGAGCTCTAGAGTCATAGTAGATGTTAAAAGGTGCTTGTTGGTGATCAGTTCCCCTTTGCCTGTTGTGAGGCCCATCAGTCACCATGTCTGTAGTATTTGTGTATTACTTGCTTGATTTACCCTTTTTTTTTTTTTTTTTTGCTTTTTTGATGAAGATCTTGCCTGTCTTATACATCCTTAACTTTGCTGTTGCTTATCCCAAATTTAAGGACATTCCCTAAATTCATCCTGTTTTCACATATGACATGTAATAAACTACAGAATAAAGCGGCCTTGGGGCTGGAGGAATGGCACAGCAATTAAAGTGGTTAAGGCCCTGAGTTCGATTCCTCACCACCACATAAAGCCGGACAAGGGGGTGTACCCTGTAATCCTAGCACTTGGGAGGTTGAGACAGGAGGATTGCCTGAGTTCAAGGCCAACCTGTGCTACCTAGTGAACTCAGGACCAGCCTGTAATACACAGCAAGATTCTGTCTCAATAAATAAATAATAAAGCAGTTATAACCTTGTCCTTGGTGTTGATACTGGTACACCTAAGACTAAACTATGCTGACCTTTCTTCAGCTGAATATGATTTCTCTAGATTATACAGTAACGTTTTAACATCCCATTTAGAAAGCCAAGCTAGCATTCTAAGAAGATTTCACCTGTTGAAGATCTGCTCAAAGTCTGATTCTTAAAGAACTCTGTGACACTCTGAAGTCACCTAGCTTTAGTTTGTTTAGTTACTAGAAGTCAATGAGGTTACATGGGGGAAGCAGAAGCTAGGCAGTTAAACATGGAGTCTTAATTTCCATTTTGTCTTTAATTTCCAATTTTGAGACATTTATAGAATTTTGACTTCGGATTTTGTAGTAATTTCAAAAATTATCTTCAGTGCATTTATGTGATTTTGATATGATTTCACTATTAACTGCTGAATTGATACCCAACTAAAATTAAGGGGAAAATCAGGAATCATTTGGATGTCTTTTCCCCTAATTAACTTTGTTTTTGAAAAAAATATCTATTGAAAAAAACAATATATATTTCTAATTATTAAGTTATAAAAGGGAAAGATCCAACCTAGAGTTGTATATTTAGTTTCTGTCTCTTTCCCTGGCAGATTTTTGTGGATGTTTTAATATTCTTTTAGTGAGAAAAAAGGAATGTTGAGAGAAATCAGAAGTATAAGTATTTGTCTGAGAATGATCTTACAAAAAAAATCCCTGACCCCACTACTTAAATACAAAATGGGCAGAGAGCTTCAAGTAATTCTAGATCAATAAGCTGAAAGCTGAAACTAAATAGTTAGTTTCAAGTTCCTTTTTTGTTATTAAAATGTATTTACATAAGACCTGTGTACATAATGCTTCCTTTCTCTTCTTGATATTACTTAAAGGAGGAGCCAAGGCTGGATGTCTTGATCAATAATGCAGGGATCTTCCAGTGCCCATATATGAAGACTGAGGATGGGTTTGAGATGCAGTTTGGCGTGAACCATCTGGGGCACTTCCTACTGACCAATCTTCTGCTTGGACTCCTCAAAAGTTCAGCTCCCAGCAGGATTGTGGTTGTTTCTTCCAAGCTTTATAAGTATGGCGACATCAACTTTGAAGACTTAAACAGTGAACAAAGCTATAATAAATCCTTCTGTTACAGTCGGAGCAAACTAGCTAACATTCTTTTTACCAGAGAACTAGCCCGTCGCCTAGAAGGCACAAACGTAACTGTCAATGTACTACATCCTGGTATCGTACGGACTAATCTTGGGAGACACATACACATTCCACTATTGGCCAGACCACTTTTCAATTTGGTGTCATGGGCTTTTTTCAAGAGTCCCATAGAAGGTGCCCAGACTTCCATCTATTTAGCCTCTTCACCTGAGGTCGAAGGTGTATCAGGAAGGTACTTTGGAGACTGCAAAGAGGAAGAACTCTTGCCCAAAGCTATGGATGAGTCTGTAGCAAGAAAACTCTGGGATATCAGTGAAGTGATGGTTGGCATATTAAAGTAGGAGCAAGCGGTAAGATGATTATAAAAATGAATGTAAGTTACGTCAATGGTCAGGAATGGTGTGACTTGAGCACTTTCTGTTTGACAGTATACATGTGGATATTTGAAGTTACTAGAAAGTTATTTTTGGATAACAAAATTTCAAGAAAGATTTAAAATCTGTATTGTAAGTGTGAACAATAAAATTATGTTTTAAAAATGGCTTGCATATATTTTAAGTTTAATAACTTGAAATAGCTTTAGAGGTTTTTCAAGTATCTTCAAGTTGGCTAACTTGGTAAAAGTGTTTTTACTACAGTGCTGGATTTTGTGTGGAACAATATTGGCTGGTATGTGCAGCAACTCTTGTAATAAATGTACAGATGTAGTCTCTTCATTCTGTATTTCTTTCATAGTGTCACAGAATGCAGTCCTTGTATTGCTCTCTTTAGCTTCTTCGCACTCTTGCCACATGTCTTGCACACTGCTCTGAGAACCAGTGTATCTGAAACCTGAATCTGTGCCACATCTCCTCTTCAAACCCTAATGGTTTTCAGTTGCCCATAGCAGTAGGATTCATCCTCTCTCCCAGCCCCCTTTTTTGGATGTAGAATTCTTTCTTCAAAAGGAACCTTACTGAGATTTGAAGCAGGCTATAGCAACGCAGCAGGGCCAGAGTCCGGAAGGGATTTTGTAGAATGTAGCAGTTTATAAACCACTAGTACTTAAAACTCGTGAACTGGCAGCAGGCTTGCTTTGTCCTCACTGAACAGTCAGATGGGACTTTATTTAATAATGAAAAAAAAAAATCAGTCTGCTCAATCCAATATGATGGACTCTAGACACGTGTGGATACTGAATACTTGGATGTACTTGACAACTAAATTTCTAATCTTAATGTTTACTTAGACACGTGTCTAGTCACTAGTGTTTGGCCAGTGTATCATAGTTATTCAGTTAGATAATTGCATATTGAATACAGGAACATCACTCTGCCTTTGGGCCTTATTGTTTCAGTTCAAAATGCCATTTTTTTTCTTAGGAATACTGTTTACGTGCCACCTTACGTGGTGGTTCTTTTCCCCAGTCCTTATAAGCAGAAACAATTCCCATGTATCCACTGATCTTGATAGCTTTGCTTAAAGTGCACTAATCCAGTTAAGACAATTGGAATATTTCTCCAAGCAAAGGAAATTTGTATTTAAAATCATAAGTATAGTTTCTAACAGTAAAAAAATTAAAGAATATAAAATGTGCATAAAAATATTTGAACCCAAATGAAATAGTGTGGGCATCTCTGTTATCACATCACATGTATCTGCTTAATGCTTTTAGTTGTCTTGTTATCTACTATTAGAAAAAGGTATTAGGATACTAGTAGATAACTCCATTGAATTTAACAATCATTGTAGCTGGGGCTAATTTTCGATTTGTTGTTTTGAAGGTGATTTGTAATACCTGGGACAAATAACAGTCCTTTCTGAGAAAGGCAAGATTTGGCAAATCATGCATAAGATCTGTTTTGTGTTACAACAGTGTGCTGTGAATAAGAGAAACCATCCTCACAGGTGTGTGTCTACAGGTGTAGTGAGTATAGCTGTATCATGTTCTTTGAAATATTGTACTTTAAAAGTAATCCTACAAAAAGACCTGCTGAACTTGGAAGTATGGGCAGGAAATATACCAGAATGCAACTTGGAAAAGTGGAAGCTAATAAATCTGTCTTACACCTTGACTTCATTAAAAAGGAGCCCCATTTTTTCATTTAATAACATCTCTTCTGGCTGCATTTTGATATCTGATGCTATTCAGGGGATTTGGATCTTTTGAGACTTTCAGGGTCCTTGTTTGTGGCACCACAATAAAATAGAATATATTAATTTATTACAATGGAAAAACAGAAACTTATCAGGAAACACCAACTCTTAAGGTAAAATGAGCTGCCATTTGGAAGATGTCCTTTCCACCACAGTGTCCGATGGAAGTGAGGTTCCGATAAAGCCCATCTGGTGAGATTGTGAAGCTTGCCGCAGCCTTTTGATGCTGCCATTTTCCCTTCTATCCTTTGCTTCTCTTCTCTCTTCTTTATTCATTTCTAACCGTTCCCTTGGGCAAAGGAATAAGAAATACACAAATCTGTTACTTTGATATTTATTGTCATCCTCAGCAAAATACTAGTAGAGGGCAGACTGCTGTGCCAGATAATAACAGGAAATGAATTGAAAACTCATTGTCCATGCTAGTTCTTGGCTTCATTTTTTTTAAACTGACTTCTGTTTCAGAGATTGTCAGTCTCCTGCCTCAGCCTCGCATAGAGTAATTGGTTTATATAGTGGGCTTCTAAGTAGCATTTCATTCGGAAAGGAGTTTCACCTCTTAAGCAGACCACCATATTAGCTTTAATTAACAGCTTCTCATTTTGACTCCCCAGAAGACCTTGGCAAAATACTGAGCTGTAAGCCCCTGTGGTTGGTATGTAAGTGCCTGCGTTAACAGATTGCTCACTGAGAGTTACAAAGTAGGTAATGTATTTAGCAAAAGTGCCTGGCACATACAGACACCATCCGTGTCTTCTCTGATGTACCGAATTATTACTAGCAACAATCATAGTAACCAGCAATTGTGATTGTTAGGTATTGAGGAGAAAAACTAAACCAAGGGTCAGCACACTTTTTAAAACCAGATTGCAAAATACAAGGCCTTGTGATCCAGATACAGTCCATGTTGCAAAGTGTTAAATACTGTTATTGGTTTTATAATAATTTAAAACTGTAAGCAGTATTCTTTGTTAGTCCAGGTCATACATTCTGTGTGCTCAGGTGAACAGTGTCGTCTTCCAGGTCCTTTCACCTCACTTACTTGTCTTTGGAAAGCCGGGTGGCAGTAATTATCCTGTGTGCTGAAACTCCTCTTCCTCTGTGAGCCTGCTGTTATTTCCCCGTATCATTTCTAATCTTTTATGACTATTTGTTTGCAGACCCGGGAAATAAGAAAGTGTATTTTTAAATCTATGTCCAGCTATTGGGTCTGGTGTGAAGAACAACAGTTTATCTACCTCTGATTTTCTCCCCTGAAAAACCTGCTGGGCCTGGCCAGAGATCTGAGACAATCTATATTTAAATATTTAATTGATTCCAAATGTCCTAAGGAACATTAAAGAGAGAACATGTTACTAATCACCCTTCAGGAGCTTGGCCCCCACAGACAGCTCAGATGTTTCACAAACCTTCTGTGAATAGGGGGAGATTAAATTAGTTACAGGTTAACATGGAGAAAGGTAGTTAATTCCTAAAGGAAAATTAGAAGCTGTGCTCAGTTTTATGTAGACAGTAAGGAAGGCATTTGACTAAGCCAGATGTTAATCAAACTACAGTAGAATTACTCTTATGCAACCACTACCTAACAGATTTGCTGTGATAACTCATTCTCCATCTCTGAAAACCAAGCTGACCTGTGTCCCTTACTGTGAATGTTCTAGGCTTATCGGCTCTGAACCAGCACTGAACTTCTGCTTTCTCTGTTGCCCATTTACAAAGAGTGAGCTGTGTACCAGTCATTACTCATTAACAAATATTTGTTGAGAACCTATTGCATGCCAAGCATTATCCCTGCGTCCGGTATGCAGGATGCACTAGAGAAAGTGCAGCCAACCCTGTGCGTGCGTATGTTAGCCGTGCCTGTTACTAATCATACTGGGAGTTACTCCATCATAATCCAAACCCATGTGATGTGAATTCACAGAAACAAAATTCTCATGAAAGTAAACTGAGTGCTTTGCAACAATTAAATGAAGGCGAATCACTGGAAATTTACTGTCGAGTGAAGTTTCAAAATGTTACATGCTAAAAATAAGTATCATAAAAATATAAAAGGTGCCTGTACTTTGTTCTTTGCACGTTAGTTTCAACTTTGACCATTTTACACACAAGAGCTAGAGATCATAGGCTGCTCTATTTCATACAAGAAGGTGGAACTGCAGGTGGATCTGTGCTCAAGCTGTCAATGAAGATGGCAACCGCCTAGCCTGAAGTCAGAACGTAGGAAAACTAATGAGCATGCTTCGTTTCACATTCAAATAACAACCAAATAGTATGTATGATTCATCCTTATGATTTCTTTTCTGAGTCCACTTTTTCACATAACCAACCAATTTCAATTATGAAGGCTTTCATTGTGTAGTAAGAGAGCTATCACTGTCACTTCAGAAGTTTCATCTTAAAGGAATTAGTAATAGTTTTCTGAGCAGTAAATATTTTTTGAAAGATCTTTAACCTAAATTAGATATTTTCTTTTTTTTTAAACGGGGTCCAGCTCTGTAGTCCAGGCCAGACCTGAACTCACTGTGTATCCCAGGCTGATCTTGAACTCTCTAATCCTCCTGCCTCAGCTTCCTGAGTGCTAGGACTCCAGGCACATCCAACTCCTGTGTTACTGAGGAATCAAATAAGGGGCCTTGCACTTGCTAGACAAGTGCTCTAACCATGGTGGTATTCCTCCAGCTTCTGAGAATTTTTTTAATACACTAATGTGCTGAATTAATTACTTGATATATGTGCTTCTGCAGTGTTCTTTGTATCTGGTCCTTGAGATTTAATTTTTTTTTAACCAACTTTTGTAGTCTCTCCATTTAAAAAGCTCCCACTAATTATGTTAAATAACTCCTGAATGTTTTAAATTATTTTTCAGTGTGTCATTTTGTCTTCAGTTGTATGTTAGATATGACATATTACAGCCCAATCAGTCCAAAGTGGTGAGTATTTGAGTCTATTAAGAAACAACTACACCCAAAACTGTCAGTGCAAGCCTACAATCTCAGCACTCTGGGAGGCTGAGACAGGAGGATTGTAAATTCAAGCCCAGTGTGAGTAACTTAACAAATTAGCAAGAGTTTGTCTCAAAATCAAAACCACTGGGAAAAGAAAACTTCTGCTACCTTATTTGATAGATTTAGACTTAAAAAGAAAAAATAATGTACTTCCTTTCGTTTTTGTGTACCACACACATTCATACTTCGAAGGAGTTGTCCAACTATTCACAGAATGGAATTCACTCAAAGCCCTTTATTTACTACGATAAGCAGTTGAAGATGAATAAGACAATTTTAAGTTATAAAGAAATTCAAAGATTTCATGTATACATACATTTTGGCATTTTAGGTGTATCTTGAAATTGTACACGTGGTTTGAGGAAATGCTGAGCCCAGAGAAATACATAATCATTATTAGTTTGTGAAAAAAAAGCAAAGCAAATTTCTGCCACCAACCCATGAAAGCACAGGAAATGGATTCATGTAGTAAGTGTCCGAGTCTAAGCAATATGTTGACAGAAGCAGACTCTACCCAGGGGTTTTGTGTTAATGTAATCAAACACTTCAGAGCTGCAACCCAGCAAGCTCAAGTCCACCCACCTCAGAGTTTATCTTTAGCTCATCTGGAAGAGTTTATTTTAAACATTGAACATTGTTTGCTGCTGTTGAAATGAAAGTGAGAGAGTTACAAGCTTTCTTCCATTGCCATCTGGCAGTCACTGATGGATCGGGCTCTTTAATCCGTGTTACCCCGTGTGTGGGAGCTATTGTCTGTTGGTGATCATGCAGCTGGCTTGGCTGAGCTTTAAAAAGCTCACACAAAGCTATCAAGAGCCATCCTATAGATAAATGAAGTTGGGGATGTTGCAAAAGTCACTGAGGCCTTTTTGGAGATGTCCATGTATATTTTTTATTCTCTGAATACACATTTTTACTCGATGGTTCTCTGAGTGAACTATAAAGAAAACGATCATGTTTGGAAGGAATAATTGAAGGCTACAAAAATGACAAGATTTAATAAGAAAAGTATGTGACAGAGTTTTTTTTTTAAAGAAAAGGAATAACAGATCAGGGAATCTCTTTGCCTTAAAGTAAATGGCAGATGGAGGAAATCAAACCAGTGTGTTTTACTTTTCAGTGAAGATTTGTCTTACTGTTTCTTGTTTCTACATGCAATATAGGGACATTTGATGATACCCATATTATGTACCTAGTTGTTAGAAGTCACATCCTTGAACATAATAGTACATAGAATCTTGAGTGGTACTTCCATTAGGTATAAAACTTACATCAGTTCTAAGGTGCAATGTTTATCATATCCACAAATACATAATACATATGCAAGCAGTTGGCTATGTGCAAAATGTATAAACTTATATTAAGTTTATAAGAGCTTAGTAAGACCACTACAATGTGAAGCATCTGATATGGTCAATTGATCTTATATTTCCTATCAAAAGCATCCTTTTCATTTTGCATGGAGTAGAGAGTTTAAAAGCAGAGACGTAACTCAGAAGAGCTGCAGTGCCTATGTTGTCTATGAAAATCAGTTTCTATGAAACAGATGCTTCTAAATTGAATTTTGACAAATAATTAAGAAGGAGGCGTTCTTCCTACACCTTTTGGCTCCTCTGCCAAGAATAGAAACAGAATCATTTCCTTTGGTTTAGTTTATTTTTCCCCCTAAAGTTGGTTTGGACAACAAGAAGCAACTGAGACAGATTCTTATGTGATTCTGTGTCCACTCACCTCTTAGTGGATGTTGAGAGAAGGTTATAGCGGTGGCATCTGGATCCCAGGTTGCTGATTCCTGAGCGCAGTTGTGGTGCTTCCTTCAGCAGCCTCCAGATCTCCCACTTTCTTGATGGCTGCAGAAGTGGTACTTCCACTGGCAGGTCAGTTCCTCAGTAGTTTTGGAGTCATGTTTGTTTTATGACTTATCCCAGTCCTCTAGCTTTTCCCATTGTTCTGCAGATTCCCACTTCACCATATTTTCTCCCTTAATTGCCTGGGATGGATTCTCTTTCTTAGAAAACAGATCAGCAGAATTACTGGCCAGAGAGGAAAAAGCAAGTTTGCACATAAAAGCTACCTTGCCACTGAACACATTATGGTGTAGCTAGGAATCATGACAGAGACACTGACTTCAAGAAGCTTTGGAGGGCTAAGGGGCAACAGCACTACAAGAAAGGCAGCCATTGTGGCATTTCCTCAGTGAATTAAGCCTGAGTGATAGCTCAGCAACTTCAGATACTTTGAATTTTTCAAAATGTGTATTGACAATGAGAAACCAACAAAGAAACAGAAAATCTCTTTTCTTTAGTAATAAATTTTATCCCAGTAAAGAAATCCATTTGGAAAGTCTAAAGATAACCAGAATATTCATTTTTAAAAATCCAAGCAGAGGAAGTTAATTCTGAGATTAAGTGTCTAATGATGTTCAGTAATTTTTGTATTGGATGAATGCTTGAGCAGAATTTATGTTCTGAAAATGGCTCTTGAATTACGCCTTATAAAGGTGTCATTGTACTCACCTTACCACCTTCTACATTACGTTTTTTAAAATATGTGTTTATCATTTGAATGTTGCTAGTCTGGCTCAGAAAACATTTTGTTTCTACTGTATCTCATAAAGATATAGAAGTACCAAAGTGAACCAACCAACCACACACACACACACACACACACACACACACACACACACACACATAGGAGTAAGAGATATGATACAAAAAGAAAACTCCTGGAAGTTAAAGATTATCTATATGAAGATCTTATCTAAAGTAAGATTTTTTGGTGATCTGATTAATTTACCAAAGCTGTTTTCCACTTAGGAAAAAAATACTATTAGGTTTCCTTTAGCAGGTAGTGTAATTAATATTACAGAATGACTTGTGATGGATAATCCTTGTAAGCGTTTTAGGTAGCGTGAATGGACCAGAAAGACTCATAACAGAATCCCTGGCTACCTTAGTGACAGTTATTTCTAGCTCTGCCTCAAATCAAATCAGAGAAGTAGAGGTAAAAGGGGATTCAAAGGCTAGGTCTGAGTTGTCAGATGTTCTTTCTTTCTTTTTTTTCCATTTCTTTTTTTCCTTTCCTTTCCTTACCTTTCCATATATGGGGTGTGTGTGTGTGTGTGTGTGTGTGTGCGCGCGCGCGCGCGCGTGTGTGTGTGTGTGTGTGCGCGCGCGCGCGTGTGTGTGTGTGTGTGTGCGCATATGTGCGTGTCCCTGTGTTACTGTGGATGTAACCCAGGGTCTTTAACCCTGAGCTACATCTCAGCCCTTTTTGATTTCTGTATCACTAATTCTCACTAAGATGCCCAGACTGGGCTTGAACTTGTGATCTTACTGCCCCAGCTGCCCAGAGTTTCGGAGTTGCAGGCCTAGCTTCAAGTGCCAAATTGCCAGTGCAATCTTTTCTATATTTTAACATGGCATAGAGCTGTTAGATGCCAATTGCTCACAAAACATTAGGTCAGTTCATCCATTAGTTAAAGCTACTGCCCACTGATGGTCAGGATGGCTAGAGCTGAGTTAGTTGTTCTAATGGGGGAACTGTCCTACATCCTAGGAGATGTGCTCAGCCTTTGCAGAAGAAGAGAGCCCTTCTGGGTGGCAAAGGTGCTCTTGCTGTGCACGATTGTACTCAACGGTAGCAATGAGAACTACGACGGAATCCAAGTGAGCGTATCATTCATTTTGACAAATATGATCACAGGTAGTTGGGAATTAGTATAAAGGAAAGTGTAAAGCTTTCGATGAAGTTATACAGGCTGAAAATTAATTAAACCTGTCATAAATTTCCCTTAATACTTCTGCCTAGTTCAGTCCAATTATTGACTCTTACTTTCTGGGTGTTTCTGGAAATCCAGCACATTCCATAAGCAACCTGCGTCTTGTTGATTAAATGTAACTCACAACACAATTTTTTCTGAGAAACTAGTATTATTTAGTGTTTTCCTTAATTAATTTTCAAATAAGTTTACATATATAAAAATCTTAAGCAGACTTCCTTTCTATTTTTTTTAAAAAGCCACATTTCTGAAAATCTCTACTGCCCCAAATAACCAAGTAATTTGAAACAATAAAACAAAGTTAAATTCACTAGAGAAAATTCTTCCTACATAATAACTATGTATATGAGATATTTTATATAGCACTTTTAATTCAACACTAAAACGTAAGTTTATCCCTAAATTATAGATAAGAGAACAGGACTTCAGGATACTTAAGTGACTTGTCTGAGGCCTGATGGGGCTTAGGATTTAAACCCAAATCTTTTTAGCTTTAGAGACTTTGAATACTTTACTACACTAGCATGTACTTTTAGTAAACTGTAATAAAATATTGTACATAGAAAAAGTTAAAATGTCTTCTAAAATCAAAATAATAGTAGACTTCTAACTCTCACATTTATAATGACTATTTGCACTTTTTCTCATAAATATAGTCATTTTGTAGAGTAGATATTGTTTTATATGTTATTTCTACTTGATAGGCCAAGAATGAGTTAATTTTTTTTCACTGACTATACCATATTTAGTTTCTCTGTCAACAGAAGTTAATTGAAAAGGTTTCTGCATAATATCTCCAAGTGTAAATTATTTATCGGGTAGTTAAATAATCCAGTGCCCAACCTGGAGTTGGTTTCCTGCCAGAGGGATCTATATCATCTTTCATGAGTTTGGAGAAATTGCACAAACAATGAAGATGTCTGAGTTAAATCATAATACAATGATCAAAAGAGCCATAGGATAGTACTTTGCAGTAAATATAATAAATACATCCATTCTCTTAAACTGCCACACTTTTAACTCTTCCAAATCTGCTGAGAATTCAGAGAGATTAGACATAGCCTATTAGTAGAAACCCACTAATTAGAGGCTCCAAATATTTAGAATAGTTTTTCTGCTATGCAATGCATTACCTACTTGCAATATCAATGTTATTACATATAAAATTTTCTAATAGAGTAAGAAATGAAGGAGAAAGCATTTTGGGGGTGTTCTTTTAAAAAAAAAAACTATAGGAAGGATCTTTAGCCCCTGGACATAACAAGGTAGCTCTATCTTTGCTTGAGGACAAAGAAAAATTCTGGGTAAAATATTAAAACTTAATTTTCAAAATATAAAAATGCTGCAAGCTGGTGAGAAGTTTTTATATTAAAGTCAGGCCAACATGAAAGTGATGACCCTGAAGATTCAGAGAAATGCAAAAATACTCTCACCCAGGGGCATGTGTCTTCCTAGGAGAAACAACCAAAACATGAATTTTCTTTTTACTTCCTAAGACATGAAGAAAAATAGAAGTGAAAATTTGCACAAAATCAAGAAACCGAGGTTTGATAAGCACACACTCAGACTCCTACTAAGCTGGCTTCTGAAGAGCTCATTCTCAAGGCAAGAGTGTGTGAATTAATGCTATGATGTCTCCAACTTTTCAAGAGAAAGAGAAGTTCTCTTCGTAGGGATCAGTGTGAACATAGAAAGAAAAAAAGAAAGAAAGGAAAGAAGGAAGGAAGGAAGGAGAAAGAAAGAAGAAAGAAAGAAAGAAAGAAAGAAAGAAAGAAAGAAAGAAAGAAACCGCATCTCCGAGAGGTTATGTATACACAACACTAGCTCCCAAGCATAACTGCAGACTGAGTTCACCAACGTAGTTCAAAAAAGCCCAAATCATCATTAGATATAAAATTGGTAAGAAAGGGTGGGACCCTAAATGACCTGCAGAAAAAATTCAAATTCTTCTCAGTGGAAGGTTTCTTTTAAAAAGGGCTGTAAGCTTCTCTGTATAATTTTTTCAAGGATGTGGACTAGCGCCGAGGACTCCAGCATAGGGAGCAGCAACAGCAGTGACGCTCGTATTCAGATCGGGGATGATCAGACACAGCTGGTGAAATGCCTGTGAGAGTACAAACGACCTCAGAGATTTCAGCAGAGAGTGAAACCGTGAAGGTGACAGATTTGAGCAATAATGATATAAAGCCTCTAGGAATGAATATATTGTCACATAAAGAAAGAATTAGAGATGAATTTGGCTGCAGATTCAAACAACAGAAGAGGGAAGCAGTGACCCGAAGGGGCTGGCTCAGGGTTCCCCGATGCTGAAAGGCAGGAAAGAGGAGGGAACATTTAGAAGAGAAAGTAAGACAGGCGGTGAGATGAATGAAAACCGACAGTCTGTGTTGAACTTTTATTGAAGTTATAGAAAGAAAACAAAGAAAGACTAGGAACAGAGATAATGTTTTAAAATAGAAATTTATAAAGCAGATGAAAACAATAATCCAGTTTCAAAAAGTCTAATTCTAAATAGGAATATTTAAAAGTTATAAAATATATGTCAATATACAAATGAATGTATAACCCATAGACAATGGCAACAGTTTTACTCAAAATCATCAAAACTTAGGACAATCAAGATGCCCTCTCACAAGTAAATGAATAATCAAGCCACGTTACATATAAGCAATGAAATGTTATTCAGTACTAACGGGTTATGTGATATCTATCAAGTTTTATAAACCATGGAGGAATCTTAAATGCATACTGCTGAGTGAAAGAAGTTAATCTGAAAGGCTTCTTACTATATGTATCCAATTATGTAACATTCTATAAGAATCTGAAGACGATAATGTACTCAGTGGAGATAACTGTCAAACCAGAGTCCAATCCTAGTCAAATTACACATCAGGAATGAACAGGAGATTAACATGTCACCTGTGTAGCAGAACTTCGAGAGCCCCATGAAAGGACGTCCTAAATGATCCACTTCCCGCTTGAGGAAAGTATTTCCAGGTGGAAGTCCTAGGTGCATGGAGAAGCTAAGAACACAAACACTAAAGAGTATAAAACTGATAGTTCTATTAGAAAACCCATGTCTAATGTAATAATGCAGTGAATAATTATGCTACTAAACAATTGTATAAAATAATGCATATTAAATAACATTGCAAATAATAACAATGCATATAAATAATTAGAAAGCAAGTGTATGGAATTAATAATGCATATTAAATAGTATTAAAAATAGTGGATTTTAAATATCTGACACCATTTAGATATAAACCAGGAAGGAATAAATGGAATTCAAGTATTCTGATGGTATTTGTATTGTGTGCTAATCAAATACAAGTGAAGATTGGTACCAAAATTTGTCAGATTGGGGATTCGTGATTAAATATGATCACTGAAATAATAAAACATATAATCTCCAAAGTAATCATAACAGAAATAACAAAATGCTAAAAATAATCTTTCTGGGAGAAAAATTTTAAAAGGTAAAAAATATGAGGCACAAGGTAATATGGGAGATTTAGCCCAAAATGATGGAAATGATTAAACAGTCCTGAGAAAAAACTGACAATGTAGACAATTTCTCTAAAATTTCAATGTTATGCTATTTCAAAAAACAAAATATAAATATAAGAGTGGGTTGAAAGCAAAAACAAAAGGGAAGAGATGGTTCCAGAAAGTAGCAAGAGATGAAAGGACAAACTAGATCTTAAGCCAAAAGCACTACAATGGGAAAAGATCACTTCATGAAAATAAAAATGTTCACTCACTAGGAAGACATAATAAACATCTTTTAAAAGTTGCATGACCTTACTCGTATGAAAAATTAAAATTACACAGCCTTGAAATACTAAAAGCAACACTGTCTGTCCACCAGAAGTCGAGTCGCTTGTATTTGGAAGGCAGTCTGAGCGTGGGGAAGTGCACTGGTCTCTGGAATTCTCGTGAAGCTAAAAGCGGGCCGGTCTGAGGGGCAGCTCACTGAGGTGTGGCCTGGAGGATCTATCTCCGCCCCAGCTTCTTCCGGCCTCTCACTCCGCTTTCAGCCATGACGGCGTGGACAGCTCTCCGTAAGCCGGAAGGAGACAAAGGCGGTCTGGAGGGTTGGGAATACTTCCTGTTGACCTCAGTGGTAGAGTTCCAGGGATTTAGCCCATTCGTATTTATGCTTTGCATTCTTATACGGATATTATATTTTAAAAATATGAAAAACAAAAATAATTGAATTTACAACTAAAGCTAGTTTTCTGAGGCTTTGGTACAGTTCTAATATTACTGAACTCACAACTAAACCCTACAACTATCTTTCTCCTAAAGTAATTAATTGTACATGAACTAAGGAACGTTATTCGTTTTGCTTATTGAGAATCTGTGGTAGTATGTTTGGAGATGAAATGAGTTACTTTCAGATTCTAAAAATAAAGCATATTAATCAAGTACAACTGCAATGCCGTGTTTTACCTGATGAAGAGGAACAATTCCAAGCAAAGAAGACACTGATGATACATGCCACTGGGGACATTCTGTCCTCCTGCACCGTGAGCAAGGATGTCCCACCTTGCTCGTGTGCCACTGGCCACCCAGGAACAACTGGACTCAGTTGCCCTTTTATTTTATTGTCCAGAGCTTCTTACTGGTGAATGTTCACTAGTGGACATCAAAATCTAAAGATTTTTATAATTTGTACCGACTACTGTGGATCTGTATACAACTCTCTCTCTTTCTTCCTTGCCCTCTGTGTGTGTGTGTGTGTGTGTGTGTGTGTGTGTGTGTGTGTGCGTGCATATTGTCCTATTCCTGACCAAGTGGCTAAACTGTCGATCACCATTTGTGAGGCATCTATATTCTTTCCTTGGCACTCTCATCCCTACAAAGACCTGATGATCAGATGCACTTCTACAGAGCCAGGCATTTTAAAGAAGTCTGGAGGCTTACAAGTTTTGAGTTCATTGACCCAAAATTAGCCTCTTTTAAAAAATCTCTAGCAACCACTTCACCTAATCCAAGTCCTGAGCTTGACATTACAGATTTCCCAAGGTTGTGCACTCAGACTCCTCTGTCTTTAAATCTTAAGTCTTGTTGTGCTGCCTGCCCAACCTTACTTTCAGATCCTAGTGGCCAGAAATTAAGGTTTAATCATATGCACACTTTCCTCAAGTTGGATGAAAACCTGCCTGTTCTCATTCTCATTTTACCGGGCGTCTATGGCACTCAGCAGTAGCCAGCGACCTGATTCCCCAGAGCATCTCCCTGGAGCATTCCACCTGAGCACCCTGCCTGAGCCACCTGATGCATCCCCCCACCTAGTGCCCCAGGTCCCCTCTGGGAAGGTGCTCACTCACAAATCATGCACGTGCTCTTACAGTACACCAAAGGCCAGCTGCACCACATCCGCTTCCAGTAAGAGAGGCTCTTCGCCCATGGTCCACTTTCAAGACCGCTTCCTTGGACCATTCCTGGCACAAACTGTCTTATGAAGAGACTCCTGAAAAACAGACAAAATTCTACAAACAAGTAGCTTACCTGCTCCAAGAAACAACATATATAAGGAGCTGAAAAAAGCAGAAATGGAAAAGGGAAGGTAATAACAGAAGCAACAGAGGCCTCAGTCAGTCTCATGGGCTTTAAACCCTGAGGTGGCACTTCAGGTAGGTTCTCAATGGGGGAAAGGGAATCGGTCCTTTGTGCCTGATGTAATTAGCTCCCAGGAGAAACACTTAGTACTTCTCCATAAGCAGGAGCAATTCCTGGGGAAGAATCTGTTGTACTCACAGAGAAAGGAGAGGATTGGGGACAAAAGCCTAGACCAACACAAAAACACCTTAGGAAACACGCCTTAGGCCCTACTATAATGTTTACTGTTTTACTTTATTTTCACAGTGGGTGTGCAGTGATGACAACTGAACTGAACTGAAAATGTAGGAGACGGAGCACTCAAATTTCCCCCCTCAGTAATTACTTTACAAACATAGTATCTAAGGCTTCTAAAGGTACGATTGCATGTTTACTTCACACTTATTTTTACTGAGAATTTTTAAAAATATGGGTGTGGCCATAAAACCGCAAGGGGAAAGATGGTTGTGGTGAAAGAAATGTTCTGTAACTTAACTATACTAATGTTAATTCTCAGTTTAGCATGTTGTATTTTAGTCTTGCAAGACATTATCATTGGGAAAAATTAGGGAAGGGTGCAGAGGATGTCTTTGTATTACTTATTCAAAATATATGCTCATGTATAATTATCTGAAAATAAAAAGCTTAATTTAAAAAAGAATGACATTTCCTTTTTCAAAAATTATCAGAAATTCAGAGGCTTAAGAAAACCAGTTTGATTAAGTTGCCCTCTTCCCTGAGGGGCAACCGGGGATGCTGAATTTCTTCTGCTGCGTCTAACCAGCAGATCCCTTCCATTGACCGGTTCAGATGGTCATTCAAGGGTCAGAGACAAGAGACTGTTGGAAGTGCTCTGACCATGGCAGAGAAACGTAGCGAATGCATGGCAAGCGGCTTGACAGCCTCTAGGTGCATGTCATTTTCTCCAACTCCCTGACATCAACATTTCCTCCTCGAAATTTCCAGTAGGGTTCATTTGCTATAAGGTCTCTCAGAAATACCCTTCCCGCCTGGTTATTTTAGCACTGTCAAAGAATACAGAGAAAAATAGCATATGCTGAGGAGTTTCTATGAATCAGTCATAAACCTAGACAGCCTATGTATGACATGGGAATCAGGAGCCATTTTAACAGTTAGACTCTTACACAGAAGGAGCGTCATTTGCCCAACACCACACTGGTAGTAACTGGAAAAGCTTGGGCGTGAGTCAGTGCCGGTGTGCCACCCTACATTTTTCAATTTAAATGACCTTAGATAGGGCAGAGGCAGTGTGACATTTCTAAAAGAATGACAAGTGGCTTGCATCTTGAATATGCAGCCAAGATTAAAGACCATGTGTTGAAGAAATTGTCCTGAGCAAGAAGGCAATGAATGGTCATGCAGAACCCAGTGGCCTTTCCCCCAGATCTGGCGGAGTCTTGGGAGCAGCACCACTGCATGCTTTCAAAGTCCTCTTGCCTTCTTTCACCCTGGGATCATTCTAGGTTTTTCTATTTCTTTTATATCCTTAAATTTGAAGGAAACCAAAAGATTTGCTTCAATGAAAATATTTTAGAGACCTTAATAGTGGGTTTCAACTTCTCCACTATCCCTCATTTCTGTTGATACCCCTTTAACGTAGCACTTAGACCCTTATTGTCAGTGATGAAATGGTACTTGGTCTCTCTCTAATGTATCATGGCTCTCAAATTTTCTACTTACCAATGGCATCATCTATGTACAGAAGTGTTTGTGAGTTTGTTTGGATATTGGCTCTAATTTATCAGTTTTTAAACATTTTGAAAAAGAAGATAATAAATCAGTGCTTCCTAGTCTGAAAACATTTTAGAATAAGTTGCCACGTAATGGGTATTTGTTATTTGCTATTTTTGTTGAATGACTAGATAAAGCGAGAGTCCTGACAATGAAAAATACATAGCCTCAAAAAAGCTCAGCGTCCATTCACCTAAGCTGTGTTCATTTATAAAATAAAGATTTATAAAAAGGCTATTAAAATAGAAATGAATGCTGAAACTATTTTAAGATGGAGAACTGTAGCCATACAATAAGATGTAATTACAGATTTTGTAACTCACAGCTTTTGGGGAAGAGCTCTGAGCTGTCTTTCCTGCCCAACTTAAATATATATTTGACTTTCATGCAAATCTAAGAAGTGTGTCCTATCTGAAAACAGGCATCTGTCTGACTGCATCCTTCGGCAGTTGGAGGCCTTTTGAGGCATGCTTCGTTAGGCCCTTTCTAAGGGTGTGGCCGTGGAGACTTAGAGGTACCAGGTGTAGGCATGTGATTAATAATCAGCAGGAGGCCAGTCTCAGGCTTCTACTTGTCATCTTCAATTCCACAAAGGTTCTGGCCTTTCCTTCACTGAACTATCATGAATCTCTATGAGTGTGGTCAAATAAATCCTAAGGTGAGACCTAGAACCTTTCAAGTTGTTATTTTCATTTAAAAGGCTTCTAATGACTCAATCATATGCTCAACTGTGGTAGAACTTTAGAAACTATAAATTAAGCTAGAAATGTGATAACTTACCCCTAAATACCATCTCTTTGTTCATAAATCCCACCTCTCAGAGAAAAAGGATTTTGTTTAGGAGAGCAAAGCTTCAGCCCCTTCTGTGTAGTGGGAAATCATTTTCAACTGGTCACCATCATCTTCCAGGGCTCTTGGAACTACTCAATGCCTCGGAATTAAAATAAATTACACGTGTGGCTCTGAGAACGTTAAGCACTTATTTATCCACCTCATTAGTCATCTAAGTTCTTGTAGGGAGTAACAGCCCAGCCCCACAGGTCGGCCACTTCATGTTTCCTTAACACTTCCACTGCTTTCTAAACACCCGCTTCTTGATTTATGACTGTACTATGGCCTCAGGCTGGGCCTAATAATGCAGCACGTACCACCCCCGATCAGAGTGACACACATTCCCTCACACCAGTTTAAGTCATCCCATATGTGGGCTCTCGCTTTTTATTCTGCTATCTGCAAGTTCCTGAAAACAGGTGACCTGTGTTGCAAGCCAAGGTCCTTTACTTCACCATGAAGACTTTTAGTGCATGGCTCCTACTCCTCAGCTAACTTCCACCACTTAATATTCCTGAAACTTTTTCTTGGCAGCTTCTTATTTTGCTCTATCCGGGCCATTTACTTCCATGGGACTGTATTCCCTTGTATTTGCCCTGCATGAGCAAGAAGTTGTTTTTCGTTTCTTTGATGTAGTTGCTACTCAGGTGAAGAGCCCATGGGAAGTCCTCCCCTCAGTGCCTCCACTTGAGCCTTATGGTGTTCCTACCCATCATGGCTGTGTGACGTACCTCTCTAGGTCATATCGTGCATGTCTTTATGACTTACACACTCCAGACAACCAGAACAAGTCAACTGTATTTTGAAGTACCCATGAATAATTGCTATGTCTAGGTACTATGATAAGTGGTATACAATGACCACTAAGAATGATTTTTTTTTATGTCAGAGTACTTATTTTAGTAGATGTGAATAAATGCATGCATTCAAAAAAAAAAAAAAAAACCCCTACCATTTTGCAACATAGAAGAGCCTCTGATAAAGAGGTTAAAGGACAACTGAACATTGTTGCAAAGCATTTGATTTTGGATTGGCCTGTATAGTACAGTGTGCTTGGGGAGAAGAGAGAAGAAAGTATTGTGGGCTTTGGAAGGAGCAAAAGTTGAGTTACAATACTGATGCTGCTGTGCCGGAGATTGGAAACTAAAGATGCCCCTAGACAGGTAGAGGAGAACATGTCATGAAGTTTTGAAGGACATGTTAGAAAACATAAAGGTAACCTCGGTGTTTAGGAATCATCGGAGCTTTTGTGGCAGGTGAACAGCCTGAATAACACTATTTTTAGATAAATAACAATTACAAGGACAATGGTGAGCTAATGTGTGGATGGTGTCAAGCCACTTAGGAGGTCAATACTCTAGTTCAAGCAAGAGCTAGTCAGGATTTATATCAACCTCCAGGAATCAGAAGGAAGGATAGTTTTTTAAGAGGCAAATTGACAGTTCCAGGAAATTTATTGGATGTGAGGAAACAGTAAGGGAGTAGAAGCTAGGAAGCCATTAAATGGAATTAATTTCATGAATCTGATTACTGACCATTGGAAATGTAGGCACTCCTCCAGCAGCACCTGGCTCTCCCTGAAATAAGACCCAGAGATTCTACCAACCTCGGGTAGAATTCAGCCACAAAACCCTGAAGCAAGCTCCCAGGGGCCCTCCCACATGGACTACTGGGGACAAAGGAAGGATCTGCCTTACCCTGAAGTCAACCACTCACTCATTCTTCTGTTACTTTTCTTCACCAAACATTTACTGAGAAGTTTCGATGTGACCTCAAGAAATTTGGTAAAGGGCACAGGAAGGAGATGGAAATTATAATTAGATGAATAGGGCCCACCCCAAGCAAAAGCTTTAAGCCCCAGTACTTCAAAATGTGACTGCATATGGAAACAGACTCTGCAAAGGGTAAAACAAGTTAAAATAAGGTCGTTATGTTGGGTCTGTATTCAAATTAGCTGATCAATTTCTGGGAAGAGATATTTGGACTAATTTTTTTTTTTGGGGGGGGCACGGTCTCACTCTAGTTCATGCTGTTTCTGAGCTCACTATTTCACTATGGAGCCCAGGCTGGCCTCAAACTCCCAGCAATCTTCCTGTCTCAGCCTCCCAAGCGCTGGGATTATAGGTGTGTGCCACCACACTCAGTTTATGCATTTGGACACAAAGTAACACCAGGGATGCACACAAGACAGGAAAACTCCAAGTAGAAATGCGGTGAGATGCCAGCACCTGCCAGTCAGGGAAAGAAGCCTCAGAAGAAATCAGTCCGGACAGCACCTTGATCTTAGCCTCCTAGCCTCCAGAACTGCAGGAGAAGAGTTCTGTTGTTTAAGTCACCCAGTCTGTGGCACCTTGTTACATCAACCTCTTGCAAATTAATACAATAGATAGCTATGACTAATAGAGATAAGAGTTTGATCAAAATCAAAGGGCACAAAGGAAATCAAGATAAATTCAGACTGAGAGATCTAGAAGAACCAGTTCCTCAAATGAGGTTTGGAAGGGTGAGAAGAAATTTGCTCAACAAAAGAATAGAAGGATGGAATCCTCTGTGAGCAATTCCTGCCTTCTGGCCCCCCAAGTCTTCCCTCCACATTCTTCAGAAGCGGCACAGGCTTGCCGGCTCTTGAGCTGGCACCCTCTGCTCCATCTCTTCTGCTTGGCTTCATCCTCAAACTAGGTGACGGCTGCTGACAGCCACAGCCCGAGTGTCCCTCACAGTGACATCCCCTTGGGAATATCCTGATCTAACCTCATGAGCTGACCCTAGAACACCTGCCCATCTGTGCACCACCACCATTGCTGAAACAGGTATCCTCCTGATTGGCCACATAGCTTGATGACAATAGCAACCTGTGGTCATAAGTACTTCCTAAAGTTAGGGTTATTAGTGGATGTAGACTAAAGAGGGCAGGCAGGCAAAGTAGGGGCTGCTCGTTGTAGTACTCTTTATTTACATTTAGAGAGGAGGAAAATAAAGCTGGGGGGTGGGAAGTAGCTTATAACCATTATTAGTTAACTAATTAATTCGTCCATAATCTATTGAGCACTTACTATCTGCTAACCACTGTGCTAGGTCCTTGTTAATAGTAATAGTAATTAAAAAGAGCCTATGCCATTATGGGGCTTGAATTCTAGTGGAAGAAGGCATTCATAAAAAACAAATTTAACAAACCAGCTATATTCTAAGTACGCGATCACGAAGAAAACCCTGTGGGAGGTACAGTGACATGGGCAAAGATAACGACCCTTCACAGGGTATGCTCCACTCAGGTGACCTCCAGGTCATGAGGAGGCGAAGAGTCATCAGGCCAAAGGAATAGCAGTCCTCCACCTTTCTGGCGCCTCATCACCGGCCTCATGAGAGCAGCGCAGTGGCTCTGGATCTGGAGCTGTGGCCTGTAGCATAGCACCAGCAATCCGGACTCCAGTCTCAGCTTTGCTGTCTTTTACTGTGTGTCCTAGACTACATTACTTGATCTCTTTAAACTTAATTTAGTAACATGCCAAGTGAGTATGCATAGGTTAGCACATAACAGCAGTCAGTGTCGGGCCTGGCCCAAAGGAAGGACTCTGAGTAGGAGCCATGTCCGTGTTCATCCAGATGCCAAAGGTCTGACCTCAAGAAACCCTGACACTTAGTTTTATGAGCCTGGACAGGTTAATTCCCTAAAGTGTTAATAATTCTTGACTATCTTCCAGAATTATTTTGGAGACTGTGTAATACCGTGGATGCACAAGTACCTCGAACATGATATATTCTTAGACAGATATATGGGATTCTTATTATCTCAGAGAAGCTTCAGACTTTCAGAATGTTCTCATCTGGCTGAACCAACAGAAGAAACAATTTGCTTTACAGACTTGATGCAGCTAGAACAGCAGCTACCTGGGCCATTTAGAGCCTGGGGTCCATGAGATAGAAGGGATTCCAGATGGGGGAGTGTGCACAGGAGCCCTTGTTCCCTTTGTGCTAGTTGAGTGGATGCCATGTATTGTGGTTTGGCTCTGGAATGTCACCCAAAAGTCTCATGTATTTAAATGTTCTGTTGGTAGGTTGGGGCCTAGTCTGGAGGGGTGGATTACAGTTAAGTTAGGATTAAAGGCGTGTAAACTAGGATTAACGGTGTGTAGTGGCCACACTTCACACACCTGGATGCAGGAGGGGCTGGTCACTGGGCGGAGACCTGGAAGGTTATATAAGCTGCATCCTGCCTTCCCTGGGGAACTAAGACTATGACTGGGACTGCTCTCAACTAGTCTCAACTTGCCCACCTGTGTGTGATGTCCTGAGAAGCTGCCTCCACCTCTGCCTCTGCCATGTGCTTCGATTGCTGCCGGCCGCAGCAGTGGCCTGCAGAATGGACTGTGAAATTCTGAAACTAAACTGTGAGCTAAAATAAACCTTTCCTTTCCTAAATTTGCCGGTGTCAGGTATCGAGTCATAGCAACAGAAAGTAACTAAGACAGCATGTGTCACCTGAGACTTGGAGTCATCCCCTTAATGTGCTCCCAGCTCACTGCCACTGCACGGCCAACGCTGCAAGATGCACTCATGCCATTCAGCCTCCAGGGACGGTGGCAGCACTCGAACGGCAAATGGGCAGGAAAGAATGAAAGAAAGTAATCGTCAACACCAACCACCTCTTAGATGTCGAGGCCACCGGAACACGCATAGGATTCCCAGCAAATGTCTGGTGTCACAAAGGTGCCAGGAAACACAATTGTGATCCAATGTTTTCAGTGAATACTAGGGCAGACGTTCTGCTGCAGGTGTACATCTAGTCTCCACAGTGACGCCATGAGGTTAGTGTCGATAGGATCACATCCCACAAAGCAGGAAACGGGATTGGAAGGTTATGTGACCTGTCTATGATCACATGCTTTACAGTGAGCCCCAATCTGCGGAAGGAGAAACCGAAGGACAGCAAGTTGGGAGAACTCGTCCTGGGGTCTCAGAGCTGACAGATGGAAGGGGGTGTGGATGTGCACAGTCGGCATCCGCAGCTCCACTTCCAGTTGTATATTCAGAAGTGTGCACAACAGAACACGTTCAGGAATACTCACTGCGGCATTGTGAAAAATTGGAAAATTGTCAATTGCCTGTCTATAAATAAATATACTGTAATGAGTACAGATATAATATATATATACATAAATTCTATTCAGCTGTTCAAAAGGAAGACCCAGGTGTCTATATACAAATCTCAAAAACATATGTGACTTTCACTTCTGGTTGTAGGGGAGTAACATATGAAACCACTGTGGTACCTGAGGACAACAAAAGAAGTCAGTAAAATGAAATTAAACACAAGTATCAGAAAGCTGTGGGCACCCAGGACTGAGGAGGCTGAGTTGTGTTTATACTTTTTTGGATAACACATTGATCTCACGCATTGGTCAATTCTTGGTGCAGGAGGGGGACTGACAAGGCAAGCAGAGAAGAGTTGCTGAAAAGCTGTCTTAAGACAGAAACACGGGCATTTGAATCTGCCCAAGCAGCCGAGCCTCAAGGAATCGTGATTCCAGAGAGACTGGATACCCAGAAAAACAGCATAAGTACTCTACAGACTTAAATAGCAAGATACTAACATAGTGTTACTGTCATAAGAATGGGATAGCATGAGTATGCCTAGCACAGAGCCTTCCTAGCAGAGCTTCCCAGCATGAGGCAGAGAAGTGCTCAGTGGGCTGAGGAAATAAAAGCAGACCTGGGTGGGCTCTACATGGCGTTGTCCCACAGCAGCATGGTACGAGTGTAAGCCCGGCCAGGTGGCACAGGTTTGTAATCCCAACACTCTGGGACACTGAGGCAGAAGAATCACAAGTTTGGGCCCATCCAGGGCAATTTACCAACCTAGTGAGATTCTGTCTTAAAATCAAAAGCAAAAACAAAAAAGGGGCTAGAGATGTAGTTCAGTGTGTCCAAAAATCCAATGAAAAACAAGCCATGTAGATAATCCCTAGTACCGCACATTCATACACAAACAAAATTTTAATGCAATCTCTTTATCTAACTGATATTCTGTTATTCTGTTATGTAAGTATGGTAGTAAGTTATATAAATTTAAAAATGGGATATAAAATGCTTAAAATTTGAAATAGATAACTTGTCTTTAAAACAGTACTTATGAATAAGAATACAGTGACTGTTTATTTTTTATTACAGTAAAAGACACATTGCTATTAATTTCCTTAAAATACTCCTCTCACTTTAGATACACTTATTCTCTCGCTCTTGCCACTTTCTGGAACAGCTCCGGACATCCTCTTTCATGAGTATCTTTAGTTACACTACTGTGGCTGCTTTGATATCATGAATTCATTCGACACAATTACCTTTCAGGGTCATTTTCACTTCGGGAAGGAGGCAGAAGTCTCACAGTGCCAGAGCCAGTGAATCAAGAGCCTACTTTTCTGTCAGATGGCACTTGACATGAGCTTTCAGATATACCAGGTATGTTTACTTACATCTGGTAAAGACACTCATGAGAGAACAGCTTCAAAAAGCGTCAAGAACAGTGAGATAAGGGTGTTGAAAGCAAGGGGAGGGTTTTGAATGGAGCCCATCCCAATTGCAGTGTGTCTTTCACTGTTATAAACTTTTTATTTAAACACTTGATGTAGAGTTTGATCACCATTATGCATAAAAATGAGTGAGAACCATGCAGTGACCACTGGTCCTGAATGTGTTGTGAGCTGTGGCCCCAGGGCAGCACTGCTTCAGCTGACACAGGGCCCGTTCCTCGCTGTTCCTTCTGTTGTTTGCCAAAGAAGGACCCAAGAAGGCTCAGGCTGGGATTTCTTTCACTACTTGGTGTTCTCAGAACTGAAAACTTTTTTCTGTATCTTATATCAACATCGTTCAAGAGTACATTAAGTGGTGGGAATAGTGCTTTTGCTAAAAACATCCCTGAGAATAAAAATACTAGGAAGCAGAGTTAGATGTGATAAAACACAGCGAGTATAACCAAATATCTGCCAAGGTAATTCAAATAATTGATTTAGGAAAACATTAGAGATAACCCTTAGGAAAAAAAAAAAAAAACCCACAGCATTACACAGACATTTCTAAGTTTCCCAAAAGCTTTTATTCTGTGATAAGTTCCTTCGAGATTTGTAAGTCTCAAAAATGCACTCCTCCTTCTTTACATTTACACTTATAAAAAATTAGTTTTGAGCTATTCAATTGTGAAATTATGTTGAAGTCTTCAGCAATGAGTCACTTGTATAGAGACAGATCGCCCTGTATCTCCACAGAAGTTCTCTTTACAGAGAGCCTGCCTTCCCACTGGGTAGGCCTCCATCCCACCTGCCTGTCCTCTCTGTTTAGAGAGCTTCCAGAAGTCCTGTTCCTCGTTGGTCACTCATTGGAGGTCTGTGGGGCAGCATCTCTCTCATACCTCCCAGAATCCTCCCCCTGGGGCTGGGGACAGGCCTGAAATTGCAGGGCTTCTGATGAGGCCAATAAAACTGCTTGGCTAAACCTTGAATAGTTCAAGTCTAGGAACTCGATAAGGCAGAGAAAGCTCAGTGCAAACCAGGGCTTTGTTCCAAGTCTTGATAATTTCAATATGTTTCTCAAGCACTGCAGAGAGGTCCAGCCTCTAGCCAGGCTCACAGCGACCTTGAGGAAGGACAGTCCTACCCGTGGAAGTGCTTTTTCCCAGAGCATCAGTCTGCAGGGCCTGTGAGAGAGTTTGGGGACAAGGTAGCATGGCAAAGCGTTCTCAAACTCCTTGGGCCCCAGTTTTCACCTATGAGAATTGAAGGGTGCGTGAAACCCCATCTTTCTTCATGGACATATGAAATTAAAAGGAAGTGAATACCCACCGCCCCTACAAAAGTGAATATACATTTTTATAGCTCACCAAACCTGCAATAACCACCTTTCCCTTCTGCAGTGGCGACCCCTGCTACCCAGGTTTTAAAATGCCCAGAGACTTTCCCTGGGCTTTCTGCTTTATGATTTGAATATGACAAAGTCCAGAGAAAAGGAAGAAAATATCTTTCTTTTCAGGATCCTCCTCCATCTCACCCTCTCCAGCTGTAAAATGAGAACAACGATCATTACCATAAGGAAATACTTATCTCCAAGGGATACGGGGAAAGTTCATGAGATAACAGGTCCTACAGCTGCCAGGATGGAGAAGGGAGAGCAGGAGCCCCAGCCCCATGCTGAGGGAATTTCTCCAGGGGCCAGGTCAGTCCCAGATGGGAGCAGCAGAAGCAGAGAACTCCGGTTTGGCCCCTTCCTTCTATCCTTTCCTTTCTCTATTCCTCCCTCCCCCCTTCCCTCCTTCCTTTCTTCCTCCCTCCCTCCCTCCCTCCCTCCCTCCCTCTCTTCCTTCCTTCCTCCCTCCCTCCCTTCCTTCCTTCCTTCCTTCCTTCCTTCCTTCCTTCCTTCCTTCCTTCCTTCCTTCCTTCTTTGCTTCCTTTCTTCCCTCTTCCTCCCTTTCTTTCTCCCTTCCTACCTGCAGTTTCCCCCAAGAGTTTTGCTTCCCTGCCCTTCCGCTGCTCACTGGAATATTATGTAATCAGAGCCCCAGGACATCCTACCTGGACAATCGACTTCAATCTTTCTCTACCCAACACTTCCCTAAGATCAAGGACAATATCATGCAAAACCATTTGGCATTTACCCCCAACAAAGCTGTTTCTAAGTTTACATTTAAAAGGTCATCTTTCTTAAAATTAATTCTATTTCATTGCCTTCCAGCCACTTCAGGATGCCCATCTGATGTGGAGAGATGCCAATTTTTTTTTCTAGTTGTAGATATTGCCTGGGCTTTCACCCACAGAACTCCTGCTCCTTTTGGTCTGTGGCCACCCAGATGTCCTCTAGGCCTACCTGCCACTCGGCTTCATCAGTTCACACTGAGGCCACTGCACCTGCAGCCCTCCTTGTGCTGTCCCCAGGCACCAGCAGCATGCTGCATCTCCCCATTCAGGGAATCACCTCACAGGCACTTGTGTTGTCCTGTGGACCACATATATGTTGAGACTTTCACATAAATACAAGATATTACTTTGCACCATAATGAGCTTTCAAGGAAGGTAAGTAATCTTACTGCTCCTGTTGGGATCTCCAGAGTCCCTGACTGTTGCTCGCCACCGGCGATCAGGAACCAGCGAAGTCTGGGGGAGCAGGGTCTTGAGCAGCTCTGAGTGTGATGGATGTCACATCCAGGAGACTGAATCAGTGTTAACAGCTGGTTTATGGGAGGTGAGGGCAGGGCTTCTAAGCAGTTGAAGGGAGGAGGGTCAGCCAGGGTAATAGGGCAACGGTCACTCACTGATTGGAGGAATTCTGGGGTCGAAAGTCATCTAATTTGCATTGCGGGTCTTTCAGAAACCTGACCACGTGGTTTCTGGTAAGGGTCTTGGAGCAGGGGAAAATTAGGAATTTAGGTAAGATGAAACCTGAGCTGCATGACCTCCTGGACCTGAGTTAAGAGGGAGCGGTTCCACTCCTGCCAATCTCAAGAGAAGAGACTTGGGTTATGAGCCACCTTCTACCTACAATCATCCTAGGCTTAGTCAGGATCCCACAAGCTCTAATCTGAAAAATTAAAAAACCAAGGTGAAGATGGTGGTTCCCCCAACCCAGAGCACTATAGGTGCCAAGGCCAGAACTCCTAAGTTCACGTCTAGTGCTTTATGGCCTTTTCTCCCTTATCAGTAATGTTCAGTTTTTACTGAGTGATGATTGTGGATTATATAGAGAGTTAAAAACAATAATACTTGTTCCACCTAACCCCTCGGGATTCTGACTCAGCAGGTCTGGGGACTGAGAACATGAATCTTTGAAATGACCATACCATAGTTCTCTCTAAATTCAAAACCATTGTCCTATCAAATAAAGACTTAATTTTTCTTTCTAACTTTACCTCCCATTTCATCCAAATTAGTGGTCTTGGTAAGTCCAAGTTGAAAATTCACCATGTCCTGGAGTTTTTGTTTGTTTGTTTGTTTTTGTTTTTTTACTCCATCTGATCTCTGCTCTTGTTTCTATGAGGTCTTCCACCTAGAATATCCTTTGAGGTTGCCCAGAATCCTCTTTCCAAGACTCATGCAGCCTGACATAAGTGTACAAAGCCACATGAATGGTCTCCTCATGAATCTTGTAGTGTTGTACATCACGGGCTGCAATTTTGACATTTTCCATTGACTGCCTCTGCTGTTACAGATCTGTTTCACTGGTTCTGCTTGTCTCCACAGAAGAACCGTTAGAGAAACAGGTGAGTGTAAGCAATGAGGCAGAAGAAGCAGAGGTCTCGAAGTCAGGTCGAGTCTACATGCTCGCCCATCTGCACACACGTGATGCTGAGCTGATGGTGGTTTCTCTACTCTTGCTTTGCTATTGCTTATTTTCTTTGTTCTCAAACTTCTTAATTATATAAAAAAGAGATAGTCAAATTAAGCAAGATTCCGCTTTGAAAAACACCTATCACCATTACTCTAATCAAATAGACTCTCAGTATCATCAGGGCCCCAACCTGGGACCTAGATCTGGGCTTGCTGTCCAGCTTTGTTCTCACACCAACGCTCATTCCAAGAACTGGATTGTCAGAGTTACAACCCAAAATGTGACTTTTTTCTGTATCCAAAATGCAAGAGAATTTCAGGTCTTTGGATACCTGTAAATACATGTGTGAACTACAGGATGGATGAACAGAGTACAACCGGATTGTGGACGCAGCAAAGAACAAAATTGGAGGGATGTTTGTGTGTGGTAAGGGTTGGCAGAGAAGACTTGGACGATGTGACACTGAGATCTGAGGGTCTAGACAATAATACTCTTCTTCCACTTCAGGATTCAAACCAGGTCAGGCCAGTATAAGGAACAGAACCATATGAACAGTGCTCATCCTCCCATCACCCTCTTCCTCCCATGCTGTTGTAGGCTAACTTTGGGATGATGTGCACTAGGGCTGAACAGGGTCCCCACGCAGGTGCTGTTATGCTGCCACACCAGGCACCATCACTGCTCATTGCCCAAGCCAATCCCACCCTGCATGCAGGTACCTACACCAAAGAGCCCAAGAGCAGGGAGCCTCAACAGGAAGCAGGAAAAGTAGCCCGGGATGTGCCAGCAGGGGGAGCCCTGCCAAAAAAGAGGGTAGGGCTGAGGAAATTTCTCCAGTCCCAGATGGGAGCATCAGGAGCAAGGAACTCCGGTTTGGCCCCTTCCTTCTATCCTTTCCTTTCCCTGGATGTTCAAGTCTCCGTTACTTCCAAACTTGGAAAGAAGTAGAGGAAGGATAAGGGCTGGAAAAGCCCCTCCACTCTTTCTCATTCTTGGGGGAGTGGGAAAACCCTCCATCCTGCCCCTCCATCCCGGTGGAAATAGGACGGCCAGATAAGTATTTGTCCCCAAAATGATCATGACTAGAAGGCCAACATTCAAGGAAATTCAAGCTGAAGTAATTTTGTGTACAAAGGCCAGATGGGTGAAAATGCAGGACATGTACACAGAAAGGGGGTTACTCGAGTGCCTGAAGCCTGACATGCACATAAGGAAGTGGAGGAGGAGAAGGCAAGAAAGATATTGCCAGATTCAGAGAGCCTCGAATTCCAGGCTTAGGACTTCGTCTTTGATCACCAGGCAGTGCAAATCCATGCCTCTTATTGGAAACATACCTCTGAGCATCTGCCCCCATCAGAAGAGTGAGCGGTGCCGCGTTTTGGCAGAAGAGCTGGCCATGGCTGTTCTCTTCCCCTTACTTGCTGGGTTTCTCTGGTTCCAGGATGAAATCGTGTGGAAGCTTTACCTATAAAAGAATGTAGGAAGCCTGAAGCCACATTAAACCGTTGAGGTGAATTAAGAAACAATAGAAATATAGCTAGCAGCAGGCTGAGAGTGAAACCCACTGGTGGGGTTGGAGGTGGCAGAGGAGAAGGGAAGCTGAGGGACTGTCGGGCCCAGGACTGCACCACACTGAGGACTGAGCTGCAGGTAGGCATGGGCTGAGGGACAGAGAGATGTGAGCTCTGGATTCATTACTTCGTCAGAAACAACATGAGGAAGAGCTAAAGGCTGATTCACCAAGAGAGAATTTGATTAACTGTAGAAAGAACAATACAGATAGCCCAAGAAACTGAAGGGATCTTCCCATTTCTGCTTCCCAGGTGGACAGGATGAGCTCCATACTTGCTAGATACACTGCAGCTACACAGGGCCTTTATGTCCTGTGGTATTTTTCATGGCTCTTGACATGCAGAAATAAGGACCACCAGGGGAGAGTAATCACCATGTGAGGAAACAGAAGCCCACCCCCATGGGCAGCTCTAAAAGTAGGCCATCTTCCTTCAGGCTCCTTTAATGTCTCCCAGTTGTGTTGGTAAGGGCTTGTGTTGAAGAAGACTTAAGAGGTGGTCACGGTCCCACATGTCCTCTCTACCTAGGTCTGCAACAGAGGATGTCATATGATCCTTCAATCTGCATGATACCAGCCATGCAAAGCTACTTCCGAATATGACTGGGTTCACTTACTCCAAGAGGGTTAAGTAGGATGATAAATGATACTGGGTTTCGGAGCAAAGAGAAGATATTAAAATGAGGATTAATCGGAAGTTCAGGGCTTCCTGCACTACCAGATTTATCTCTCTTAGTTCCTGATCTTTTAAACAGCCTAACATTTGTAAAAGTGGATTCAAAGATACAAATTCTTAGTCAAAGGTCAGAGGGTTTCAGAGCAGTATTTTACAAAGCAATCGCTTGAATATCAAAGACAGCATGTCCCTTCCAGTTTGACATGGTTCCCATTTCTTGCTGTTTCATGGTATTGTCCTTTATTAGTCAATCAACAAGCAAATGGTACTGGACACCTGTTCTGGGTCAAGCATGCCCTCCAGCTACATTTTCATTCGTGCCTGGAACCGCAGACATCTGAGTAAGTGACTTCCATCTGAGAGCAAGACTCCAAGGTAGGATTCAGGGCTAATGTGGACAATTGTTCGGTGATTCACCTCAGCCCAAGCCCCACATTCTCTGACATTCGAGTCATTCCCAAGCTGAGAGGTTGTAACTAATGTTCGCTACGGTTTCTTTCAGAATTCTTTCAGAATTCTACTGTTTTTCTTCGCAGATCCCCACAGCCAGGGGCCAATGGCAGGCTTTCCTCCCCCCTGAGCCTACCCAGGTGGCCGAAGCCCAGAAACGTTCAGGGACTTGCCCACGGCCCCAGCGGTGGGGGTGGGGAGGACCGGTCTGTGACTCCCGGCCCGGAGCTGGATCCCCGTCCTTGAAGGGCTTGGGTTTCAGACCCTGCCCGGGAGAACAAAAGAGATCTTGCCTGTCACATCGCTGCAGGCCGAAGCCGCTCTGCTTGCCGACTTGGCTGCTTTTCCTCTGCGCTGTTTCACATCAAATGCACCCCCTCCCCTCAGATGGTTGGCTGAAATTAAATATCCTGAAATTACATCGAAAGGGGTGAAAAAAAAGCTAATGCAGAATCTTAAGCAACATACAAGCTTAACAGTTCCCAGGCTTTGAAACGCGAAGCAGGCAGGAGGCCCGCGGGGAGCCCGACGTCCTCAGGTGTGAGGCCGGCCAGGGACGGCGGGGCGTGGGGACGGTCACAGCCGCCCTGGCGTGGAGCGCGCGCGGCCGCGGAGAGGCCTGGCGCTGGCCGGGAGGGGGCGCGGCGGGAGCCAGGCGGGCACCGGCGCCCCCTGCTGGGCCAGCCCCGCCGGCCGCGCGCAAGGGCTCGCTCCCGGATCAGCTCTCCGTGGAGAAGGGTGATGGATTGCACAGATCGCAGGCTCACGCGGGGCGCTGGGCCGTGACTGCCGCGGGGCTCGGGACCCCGCTCCGGGCGAGCACCTGGACTCACTTAGCGAGTCGCTAGCATGATCTACACTGCGAGTGCCTGGGACGCTGCTGGCGCGGAGCTCCCGGCCCGGAGATGCCAAATTCCTCGTGTACGAAAGGAGCTTTAGGAACTCAAGCAAAAATAAGCACACTTCACTTTTCCTTCTCCCTGCGCCTTCCCGGAGACCCAGGCGGCGGGCTTGCCGGGACGATACGCAATACCTTGTTACAAACCGTGTAATGTTTTAGAAAGTATCTATCTGACAGCCCTGGCTAAAGCCAGATCTTCTATCTCGATTACTTCAGTACGCCACATGCATATCCCACCGCAGCGTCCAGCTCTGGGAGCCAAGGCCTCTCTGCCTCGTCCAACCTTTCCATCTGGAAGCAATGAGCCTCACATTCTGCCCCCCCCCCCACCCCCGTGAACGCAGTGTCACCAGAAAGTAGCAGCGTGTGAACTGCCCTATCCCCCCAGGACACAAGGGGGCTCCTCGTCCTCTGCAGGCCCCATTCAGCCACTCAAAAGCCCAGCCTCCCCCCTCCCTCCCACCCCCAAACAGCCCCCATGCTCAGCATGACACACCGGGTGGACCACAGCGAATTGACAATCACTGACACTTTAATCCCACTTTTGACATACTGAGGGATGCGGCTTAAATTATGGGAGGGGCTTGGGGAGTCTCTCTGACCAAATGTGTTTGCTAGGGCAGAGACATCCCTTTCCAAGGACCCTTCTGGTGCTTCATCGGAGACCCTGCTTTGGAGCCTGTCTTGTGAGGCCTTTTCCACTCACCCTGACTCCTCATCCGTTGTCCGGAAAGGTCTCCCTGAACTCAGTGTTTGATGGCCAGGGATGGTAACGACCATTCCTGTTATCCATGCTTTATTTGTTCATTGATCAAACTTTGATTGAATACTTGGCACGCCCCTTTTCTCTGACCTGTCGCATGGCAATACCAGATGGGCCTCTGGCTCCCAGAGTATGAGTCTGCAGGGGAAGCCGGCCTCATCTCGAGCACAGTTAGGCTGCTAATCTCCCAAGCATGAGTCATGGAACCCTTCGGGCATGTCTGAGGAGGCCTGTGTCCTGGTTCCACCCAGAACTACTGACGAGCATTTGTGAAAGTGAAGCGTAGTAATGCATATGCTTAATGAAGTTCCCAAAGAAGTCACATGTGTACATATTAAAATTAGGAGACTCCCAGAGGTAGGTCAGCTGAGGCGCAAAGATGTAATGCACAATGGGAGGAGAAACCCTGTGAACAGAAAGGAGGATGTAGGCCCTTGTCTGGAAAAGGTAGAACACTGCTGCTCACCCTCAAATCCCAGAGTTCTGAAGGGTTGGCAGGAGTGCAAATCACCTGCTACCTGAGCTCCCGGGGCTTCCCTACTTTTCTGCTCTCCTTTAGTTAAAAGTTTCTGAGGTTGGAGGGGCAGAGGCTAACCGTCCTGTGTTGAGTCCTTGGAGAAGGGCCTTGGTGGACTGGGAGGGATTTGGAAGAGCATCTCATCCAAACTCTGTGTTTTATAGAAGGAATACCTAGCCTTGGAAGGGAAAGTAGCCTACCCAAGGTCACATGGCCTCTCAAAACAAATTTATTTAGGCTACTTCTTAAACTTGGAGATGCTGCGTTTGGGTATAAGCCAAACCCATGTTTGTTAAGGACAAAATAGTCTCCAAGGTCCTAAAGCATTGCCCATTCCCTCAACTTAACACTGAGAGTTTAAAAAAGTGCTCACCTGAGAGCCATTGCTGGGGCAGGGCCTCCAGCGGCCCAGCCTCCACAGGCAATGTGCAGAAAGCCCGTTTCCTGAAGTGCTGCCTCGCTGTACTGGAGTTAACCTCTTTTTGGCAAATTAGTTCATGACCTGAGAACAGTTAAATGAAACTGTAGGCACATCAAGAGGGGGTTATTTGTGTTCTGTCTGTTTTTAGACCAAGTCTCTGATGTGTTTATTTGGAAGCTTGGCTCATGCTTACTATCCTACTACTTACAGTTAATCCTGTGTTTTCTTTGAGCTACCTTTAAATCCACATCGCATGAAAAATACTGCCTGATTTTGAAGTGCATGGTATTATAAAAAGAATCCCAAGGTTTATGATCTCAAATTTATTGTCAGATGTATTTACTTCTCAATTTTCTTTCTTACTTTTTTTTTCCAGGCTCAAGTCGGCCTCAGAATTTTTAGTATGAGTCATGAAGGAACAGAGACAGGAGAAAGTAAGTAGTATTTCCCAGGGAACTTTGTGCCCTACATAAGGGTAGCCCACAGGTCCTCAGCTATAGCCACTTGGAAGGTAAGCTGGTTCCAAAGAGCAGGCAAGGAGCATGCCTGACCCATACCTGTGTTTGGCTTGTAGGGCAGTCAGCTAGTGATGGCTGGGATTGTTGTCACCTACACAGGCTTTATAAAGCCAATGTCTTTGCTGTTATTGGCATTATTTTTATTAAAATGAGACTTCAAAGACCTGAAATATTTTGTTATTTTCTTATATATCCAACGAGAAAAAAACGGGAAAAGAATTTTTCTTTTTAAAGCAGTTCTAAATATGGTTACACAGTCTGAAAATAACTAAAATATGAATATATCCATATACATCATATATCTTACATTTTGTATCTATTATACAACAAGGTTCAGAAAACATCATGGTTGGTTTCTATAGCAAGTTTTTAAAAAAAAAACTTACAACAAATCTTTTTCTCAGAACTGTTCCTTCCACCTATTTTAGGCAATTAAATTAGTTGACTTGTTGAGCCTGGATTATTTTAATGGAAGAGGGAGGACTTAGCATGTCCATGCCAAGGTGCTGGGGATGTAGCTTTCTCACTCTTGAGGGTGACCCAGGCGGCAGAAATCATGAAGGCACTCCAAGACTCTCCCTCATCCTCTGCTCTGGGGCTGTTGTTTCCTCTAAAGGCCTAATGGTAGAATGTGCGGCAAAGACAGAATTCAAAAAAAAGAAAAAAGAAAAAGAAACGAAATGGTGGTGCAAATCCATTCACCTTTGCTGGTTTTCCCCAGTGTACCTGGCACCACCCTAGTTAGCTGGGAGGAAACAGGGGAAGTACCGAACACTTCCCTGTGCCATAAGGTCACCTTTGTTGTCTCTCCAGTTGAGTCACCCAAATCTCATGTCTTGAAGCTGCCAATGCACCTGTGGTGGGGGAGGAGAGGAGGAGTAACGTTGACAAATCATAGTGGTTTCCTCAATGTATGGCTGTGTCTTACGTCATCCTGGGATATTAGGTCTAATTGTTCCGTGTATTTGTTTCCCAAGAGTCTGCCTCATCTACTAGGCAGACTAGGTATTACTGCCAGCAATAAATGATGGGCATAATCTGGATGTTTGGTAAGTATTCAAGAAATCCAAGGGATCCCTCCGTGGTTCAGCGAGGCCCATCTGTGAGGGTTTTCTCTTGATTTTTTCCACAAAGGTGATGATCCACTTTCCTCTCGAAGACTCAATGAGCTCGAGGAACCTGCAAAGTCATGTTACTATCTGGCCTCTTAACTGATTATAAGTCCTGAGATAATAGTTAAAACTTGCACAGCTTAAGGCTCACAAGGCAAATAACTTTTATATGTTATTCTATTTATCAATATTGTGCCTGGAATTGTGGTATTCAAAAGGACTCGACTCTTCTGGGGACCCATTTGTGTCCACTCTAAACAAGTCCACATTCCAGCCCTACAGAGTCTGACTCACACGTGCAGAGACCCCAGCACTTCTCAATGAGCCTTTCACATCTGAACCGTCCATCAGACATTAATGTGACGGAACCATCACCACACAAGTTCTCTCTGCCATTAATATCCTGGAATGAGGACGTCAAGTATACACATCCTGAGATTTAATCTGTAAACAGAGCCTGGAGCGTCTGGGAGGAGGAGATGTGGCTATGCTTCATTAGTGGTGCTTCTATAAAGTTCCATGGGTCTATCTTTGGCCCTAACCAGAGATGTTTTCTTAACAGTTGCGGGGTAGAAGCTGAGGTTGACCTTACTCGATCTGGGCCCCTAAGCTAATCCTAGGAATGGAGGCCACTCTTGCCAAGTGGCCGACAGACCTCAATTTTCAGAGGCCCAGAAGGCCAGAGACAGGGCAGCGCGTTGGCTAGTGCTGCCTTTGGCCCCCTCTGCAGGGGACTCATGGGGGTAAGATGATTGTCTCTCCTTCTTCTGGGAAGCGACAAGGGTGCTGTGGCAGAGCCCCTCTGCAGTTCCAGGATCCCAAACACTGCTGTCAGCAGCAGTAACTTCAGGGCGTAAGGTCCAAGCGCAAATTTGAAAAGAATTTAGTGATCATTTCTGAAGTAACGAAGTATGTGAGAGACTGACAATGAGAGACACTCAGGACAAATCATTTCCAGCTTCATCTTTTCATTCCTATGCCAAAAGTTAGCCCGCCCCACTCCCTGTGAGAAAGCAGCTGCTGTTTCTTCTACTCGGTTCCTGTAGGCTGTGTGTACTAGGACCATCAGTCCAGGGTCAGGAGACAAGAGAAAGAAAGGGAAACTCCTGTTTTCTCTAAAAGAGGAAGAGGAAGAGAGAGAGAAATAAAAATGAAGGAAGCAAAACTAACTGTTTGAAATGAGAGCAGAACCTTGCCTTAGAAGCTGATTTTGAGCAAGTTTTCTTTCCCTAAGAAGAGAGGATCAGGACCGGCCACCACACACACATCCAACTGGAGGAGGTTGGCCTAGGGAGTCTCTTTGAAACAGAGGCACACATTCAGCTCTGAGAAACTTATTTCTATAAATTTGCCCTCTGACACCCAGAAGGATATACTCTGAAGCCTGGGGACAGTATTAACTGTTGGTGGCACTGTGGTGGCAATGTTTTTTAGACAGAGACAGCTCCTGGGGAGATGCAAGGCAGAGTACCCCATAACGGGAGAGGATGGTGAGCATTTGTCACTGTTTCCTCTGCTTCTGCCTCCGCAGACACCTTGATAGCTTATTACCTGCCCCAGTATTAAACGCTCCTAACACACGGGCACGTGCACATCTTTTCCTCCATCTGATAGGGCAATAAAGGGTTGCAACCGAGTGGGAGCCTTCTCAGGTGAAGTACGTGCCTCCTGTTTGCCATAATCACACACATTTACCTGCTTGAACCTATTGGCTCTGAACTTTGCAAACAATTCTATTATCTGCTTTAATTTTTAGCCACCATATTTCTGTCCTCACTTTGTACCTGAGAAGGCAGTAGGAGTCATGGTGCAACTCAACAAGCATAGCTGATCTGCTGTGGGGCCCAAGACTGTGAAGCAGGAGACCCACCCCACTATGTCCCCTTCGGCATGCTCTCTCTCACCAGGGCTCAAAGTCCTTTCCAAGGCCAATGCACAGAAACCCTCTCACTGATAAACACTCCACGGTTAATACTCACTTCTGTTCCTCTATGATCAAAAGAAATTCTGTTTCCTTAAAGATGCTGGAAGCTCCCTATGGAGAAAGAAATATTATCCTTTCTCTCTCATCTTTTTGCACTTGTAGGTTAACAAAGGTTTCTCAGACTTCAAGGGCTCTGCTCACAGTCACCAAGCCAAGGAAAAAGCAGCTGGGAACACAGCCCAGGAATCGATTCCAGAAGCGTAGAGCTGGCTCCCCTGGATCACACCTCACACGTGCACACCCTGACTGTGTACACCGAGAATACATTCTCAGCCAGATCAGTTCCAAGTCTCACAAGAGCTCCTTGTAGCCACAGGACACGTGTTGTTATTTTCCCACAGAACAGATGAATAGATGAATTGGCTTACCACAATCATCGAGCAGGTTAGCAGTGGGGACTGGGACCTGAAACCTGAGTTTCTGGCTTCTTCCAGCTTTCTTTATACTCCACAGTGCAACATATTATGTCTTTGGAATAACAAATAAATCAAATAATGCCAAAGCTAGTATTCTGATATATAGAAAGGAAGAACAATTTGCAAATTTATGATTTTAAAAGTATTAATAGCGGAAATGATTAGAGAGCGTGAAAATAACAATTATTCATCACTGAGACAAATGCCCAACATCCAAACTTTAAAGCAGAAAAGATCAATTTGCTTCACAGTTTCAAAAGGTCTCAGACAATTCATTCACGCGTTGCCGGCAGCAGTGCAAGCACACGGCAGAGGCTGGAGAGCTGCTCAACACACTGCAGAAAGAAGCTGAGTGAAACAGGACCCTGGTGTAGACAGGAGGGATCTGATATCTGGAAACTCAGGCAAGGCCGGAGCTTTCCCAGGAAGAAGCTATGACGATGTTTCTTCTTCCTTCCTTTACTTACGTCAAGCTGCCAGATGGGCAATATCCCCCAACCCTGACACCAAAAGTGGGTGCCCCCCCTCACGTCCCAGCCCACAAGTCAATATCAAGCACCTAAAAGCTCTTCCCTGGGCATCCCCCAATCTCCCAAGCTAACCCAAGCTCTCCAGGTCAAGCCCAAAGCATCTGCCCCTTCCAGCGAGGCTCCACCCCTCAACAGCACCCAGATCCACAGTTATCTCCATCCAAATACATGAAGCTTTTCGGGGACATCCTAAATCCAAACCGTAGCACCAGGTGTCTAACTTCTTCCTTTGTTCTTTGTATTCTGCAGTGCAATGGATTATGTTTTCAGAATTACAGGCAAATTTAATATTGCTATTTAATTTCAAGATGAAGCTAGTATCCTAATATATAGAAAGGATGAATAACATGCAAATTCATGATTTAAAGTTTGTACTAATAGTGAAAATGATTAGAGATAGTGAACATAAGAAGAGAATTCCCGGGAACAAAGCAAAACCTGCGGTAGGGTGATTACACATTGCAATTTCATCACTTTGAACTTATTTAATTACAGTGCAATGTGCATGACCATGTTAGCAGAACAAAGCAGTGGTTCCAGGGTGACATTTTGGCACCTATCAGGCGTCTGCTTTGGGGATTTCATCTGCGTACACATTAAGTTCTTAAAGCCTCAAAACTGTGTGATGGAGGTATTATTGTCATATGAAATGATTGCCATTTAGTGCTAGGATAAATTTTAATATGGAATACATTCAATAACGGAATTTATTAAGCATCTTCTAAGAAAGAATGAGCATGCACAGAAAAACAAACTTCAAGATCTCAATTACAAGTATCGGGGAAACCAGGGGGGTCCCTCTCAGAGACCTTTGCTCTAATATAGTTAATCATAATGTGCATTTCAGAATAGTTAAAAGAGTAGATCACAAGTATTCTCATCATGCCCCAAATTACGTGAGTTGATGTTTACCTAGCCTGATTTAATTGTCGTGCAGTGAATATCATAGTATCAAATTGCAGCTCATATATACAATTTTTATTTCTCAATTTGAAAATAAAATTTAAAAACAAAAAGTATCCTGTTTTAAAAATTTTCCCTAGAAAATAACAATAAATGGGAAAAGATAGAGACATAGATACAGCTATCAATTTAGCTTTTAATTACAGTAAAAATGAACACAAATAGAACAAGAGCTAAAGAAGCCATGGTATATTGATGATATATGATAAATTTATAATCATCAGAAGAAAATTGAGGTGAGGTACACAATTATTGCCTAATAGTATACATACGACCACATGAACCCCCCGTTGGCACATTCACACAGCTACATGTGACACACCACAACAGTAGCAATACAGCAGTATTTATCTTTGAGTGTTTGATGATTTTTAAAATTTATCTTAGTTTTTTTCCTATGTTTGTGTCAAAATAAATTCATACTGTTTTTATTATTATAAAAATATTATAAAGTTTGTTTTACAAATTGAGCACATGATCTTCTTTCTACTCTTGGTTTCCCATCACCCTAAAGTACCACAGCCATCCTTTCCCCCAGGACCCTGTGCCTGGCTAGAGCGGCATGCTGAGATTACCCCAGCACAGGTCCATGTCGATTAATAAGGGAACCTCAGATCAAGTGGGTGGCAGCCAAAGTGACATGATGAAAATATCTAAAATGCTATATATGTTTTTGTATTACAAATACAAAAAAGCTGAAATTTAGTCAAAACCTATGTAAAGATGGGAACCCAGAGTCCATGGCAGCTTCTTCCCTGAGGAATTCGAGTCACCCAGGTGAAAGCGCAGAGTGCCAAGGACAGAGGACAGCACCAGCTCTCCCCTGTGGACAGTCTGTCTGGCAACATCGGCCTCCAGATCTGGGATCCAACCAGCAATAGACCTGCTTTGCCTAGTCCCCCGACCAAGTAAACTTAGTTAACACTTCGTCCTTGGAAGGAAATCTACCTGGGTACTTAAAAAATAAATTAAAATTTGCTACGTTTTAACTACCAACTACCTCTAGCATAAACTTATCATCTAAATTCATAACTGATGTTTAGGAAAAAAGTCTCATAGGTTAAAGCTGTAAAAGCAAGTATCTATACTCTTGGGAGGACTAAACTATCACCTTAATGTGAAGAAGCTCACAAATGAATTCCAAGGAAAAACAGCAACTTATAGTCAAAAAATAAAAGCAAAACAAACAAACAAAAAGGTAAATTAAAAAACAATAAGCCAAGGAATCGTAACTAAGAATCAGCGAACAAGCCACTGTCAAGATTGACGAGGCTGGTGGAGGGTGAGCGGTCTTGCTGTCTTGCTACACCTTACGTGCAGCTTTGTGAGAGTGCACCACTATCTTAGCCAGGCCTGATGGCACAAGCCTACAATCCTGGCACTTTGGAAGACCGAAATAAGAGGATCACAAGTTTGAGCCCAGCCTGGGCAACTTGGCAGCTTAGCAAGAGCCTGTTTCAAACAAACAAACAAACACCAAAAGGAGCCAGGGAGTAGCTCAGAGCAAAGGCCCTCTGTTCATTCTCCAGTATTGAAAAATAAAAGAGCACCACGGTCTTCATTCATGACCTAATCACACTCCGAAAGCCGTGCCTCTTTGCTAATTGTATTGGGATGATGTCAATACATGAATCTGGGGGTCCACAAACATTCAGACTATAGCAAATGCTACCTATGTAAACAAAATAGTGTTTGTAGGCTTTACAACCAAAATAAACATGTAAGTTCAAAAGTGGGTAACTGGAATCCACGTGACCTAAAAAGACTTTGCATTCTTAAAAAAGAATAAAATATTGATTATTTTTATCTTGATGAACTCAGTATTTATGCTTTAATTTCTGTGATAGTTACTGAAATTATAAAAATAGTAAACATATTTAGAAATATGTTTACCCAAATGATTTTTAAAAGTCATTCTATAAAAATTAAGACAGAAAGAAAAATCTTTGGAGAACAAGTAAGCCAAATTAGATGAAAGGTGTCAGTCCATATTAACATGAACTGTTCATTGAATAATGTTCTCATAAGTACAGATATTTTGACAATATAAAATTATTAATGTTAACTTTTACTAATATAAGAGAACTTAGGAATTCAATTGATTCAAAGTAAAAACATAAATCCAGAAAATAAACACAGTATAATTATATTGGGCAAAATAGACTATAAGGCCATGTTGATAGCATAGATCATAATGAGAACATTCTCACTTACTGAGATAATACAGCAATTCTAATTTGTAAGTGCTTAATAATACAGATTAAAATATGTTTTGCTAAAATTATCCCCAAAATAAGTAAAATCACAATCATGATGATTTCAGTACATTTCTCTCAATAAATGACAAGCCTAGCTCCATTCAAAAAATTGAGTATAAAATTCAAAAATAAAAATAAACCCAAAATAATGTAGCTAAAAGACAACATAAAAAGTACAAAAAGCCAAGCCACAGAATAGAACAGTATCTACAGGCATTACAGACACACAGTTGATCAACAGTAAGTATCCAGAACATGTGAATGACTGCATACATACTCAAGAAAAATGCAAATGTACACAAATCATGGTAAAAAGATAGGAACTGCTTCTTACAAACTGGACAGAAGTTTAAGAAAAGTTGTTTAGCTTCAGTGGCAACTGGAAAAGGGTATTGAAACCACAATACAAAGCTGAATGTCAATAAATTTAAAAATTAGACAATACCAACTTTGGTAGTCTTTTTGACTTACTGCTGGCTGGAGTGTAAATTGGTCTAATCACTTGAAAACAATTCGGCATTTTCTCCCTTGGTTGAAAGTTGATGTGTTCTAAGATCCAGTTTTTCCAAACTTGTTGAATATTCTACAGAAAGCTCTTAGACACATGCACCAGAGAACATGTATGAGCATAACCCAAACAGGAAACAGGAAGCAACCCAGTTGTCCATCTACAGTAGGAGAGTCAAAGGGCTTTAATATACTCAGACCAAGAGATTTCATATGGGAAATAAAATAGAAAAAAATTACCACATGCAATAATGTAAGAGAATTTCTAAACTTAATGTTGAATAATGAACAAGGCATAGAAAAAATACATTATGCTTTGTTTTGTAAGAAGTTGGAAACTAAATTACCTTTTTGAGAAACGTATTAAGCAATAAATATCCATGGGAAACAAAGCAGTGCTAGGACTGACTATGTGAAGCCCAGTGATTACCTCTCCCAGAGAAAGTCTATTACGGTTTGGATCCCAAAATTCTCTTCTATTTGAATATTATGGATTATCTATGAAACCAGGTGCTGATGGGAAATTGGGGCCTAGTCTGGAAGGATGGATTACAGGCATGTAAATTGGATTACAGGCATGTAGTGTGGGCTTACCACACCTTCCACATGTGGATTCAGGAGGAGATGATCCCTGGGATGAGACCTAGAAGGATGTGTAAGCTGCTTTCTGCCTTCCTTGGAGGACTAGACTCAACTTGCCTTGACTTGGCGTCTTGTTTGTGATGTCCTGAGGAGCTGCGTCCACCTCTGCCTCTGCCGTGTACTTCCATTGCTACCAGCCACCCCCGAGTTGACTGTGACCTTCTGAAGCTGTGAGTTAAAATAAACCTTTTCTCCCTTAAATTTGTGTATGTCGGGTGTTGAGTCACAGAAATGAGAAAGTAACTAAAGCACAGTCATAGCTAAGAAATTGTCACAGGGCTTTCTGGGTTCTATAGATGCTTTGTTTCTTTACCTGTGTACTACTTTCACAAAGATGTTACTTTTATAATATGATCATGCATTAAATTCTGCAAATATACATGTGGATATACAAAAATATGCAAATAAAAGCATATATTTTAAAATATGTATCTACAAATTGGAAGCATTTTTCTGAACAAGGAAAAAAAAGAAAAAAGAGGAGGAAGGAGGAAAGAAGGATCCAGGGTGGGAGTTGGATTTAACCAAAGCAAATTCCAACAGATACTAGATTCGTCCTCCCTCAGAACTAGTGTTCCAGCTGCTAGGATGTGGTCACGGGTTCTTGGGTGATGCAATCACTGAGGACAGTGGAGAAGCTACCACTTCAAGGTGCCAATGCAGTGAAAGCTTCACACGTCACATTCCAGGCTGACCCTCTCATTTAGACACACTTCAAGCTCACATCCCTTGGATTTCAAAAACGAGCCTACACATTTCCTCTGTAGAGCATGCCAATGTTCTTCTGGCCCATGTCTCAGAATGTCCACTTCCAGCTGTTCAGAGGCACCACTTGCTGCTACAGCCTGCTGATCAGGGACACATTTCCTCTTCCAGTCCCTTCCCCTCACCTCTCCTTCCCTCTTCTCTCTTTCTTTCCTTCTACTTCCCCATCCTTCATTCCTTCACGATGTGGACCTATTGTCTTATGTTATTACAGTTCAGCAAGGCTTGACACAGATACAACACGTCATAGCCTTTCTATTGCCTCAACTTCCTCCTTACTCATCGGAGAAGAAATGGCCTTCAGAATTGGGATATAGGTAGGAATTTTTTTGTAGGCTCAAGAGAACTAAAATAATTGTATATACACTTTATTAAAACATTCCAAGCAGCCACTAGCAATGTGGAGTCAGGCAAATGAGAAAACTTGGTGTAGGTTTTTGTTTCCCTAGAGTTTTCAGCATTGGGGAACATTTGTGAACCACCCACTCATGCCTGGTTCTCAGCTGACCACCCTCATGTAGTGAGTGGGTGAGCTTCTCTGGTTCTAGCATATAGATAATGAAGAAATAATTTAAGATCATTATGGCTTATACACAGGTAGATTTTATTCTTAGGATTTGTTCCAGTTAAGAAAAAAACAATGATAATAATCTTACTAACTGTTGATCCACTATTCTGTGCCATGTATGACACTACTACTTGCTTTTTACGCATTGGTTGATTTAACCTTCAATATATGAGTTATTTCCTGGCAGGTGAGTGGAAGTGAGCTGAGTTATGGTATAGCACCTTTAAGAAGCAGCTCAAGACCCTCTCATCACCGATGGCCCTCATCACCCCTGGGAGCCTTCTGGCACACCCAGTCCATCAGACTTTCTGCCCTTCTAGAAGATAATTATCATTGTTCACACCAGTAGCCCCTGGACTGGTAAGCAATCTTGCCTCTAGGGGCCTCTGAAATGATTATGACACGTAACCCACATCGACAAATAGACCTATATTGCCCACCCTGGTTCAACAAGAGATCACAGTGGTTGGCTCCAGCTTTGTTTCTTTCTCTCATTTAACTCAGAGATGGGCACAAGGTAGAAAAGGGGCAGACATCTGAGGAGCACGTGTGAAGAAAAGCAAGTGTGAAAGGACAGTGACTGCAGAACATGCTAAATCCCTCAGCATCCATAAGCACATGTGGAAAGATGGGTGGGACGGGGCAATTTCCACAGTTCAGGCTGCAACTGATTTTTACACAGATGCTTAACAACTGTCACAGGCTGTTCTAGACTGTCCTTTTTCTTCAAATAGCAAATTACACAATTTGTCTTGGAAGTTTAATTTCCAAGCCTGAAATATTATCTTAAACAAAAATATTAAAATAGAAAATAGAAAGAGGGATGTATAAGTCACAAAGACGACATGGAAGAGAATTGAGTGGGGGAGAGAAAGCAGTGATAAAAATTTCTAGACTCAGTGCTCGTAACTGTTGAAAACTACTAGGTGTCCTGATAGTTCCATTTTCTAATCAACTTGAAGTATAGAAATGGATGTCATCACTTAAAGTTTATATTAGCAAGGACTTGTCTCAATGGTGTTTCTCATTTGTTTTAAAATTCCATTGTTTTATCCAAAATCCTCCAGAGAACCCCCCCCCCCCCACACACACACACACCAAAAACTAAGCTCAGGGAGAGTGTTTTGCGTTTTGCAACTGAGCAGTCCAGAGTTTTTCATGTGTGGGCACCACCCCACTCCATCCTGTCCCGTTCTAAATTGAGTTTGAGGGTTTTTTTTTTTTTTGTTTTCACTCTTGCATAATATGAAAATGAGTGAACACATTTTACTCAAAATTTCCATCCCCAAATTCCCTAAGTGGTGTGAAAAATCCTGGAAAATCTCAGAGCAAAAGAGGACATTGGGAAAAAATCAGGACAAGTGGAAACAACAGTGAGGAATGGAACCAAATGTTGTGTCAACACGACCAATATGGCCCAAAGGTGTTCTCTCTCTGGAGCTACTGGAGTAAAAGCATGTGTTCACCTCTGCTCAACAGTTATGATCAGAAATTGCATGGTGCCCATGCACGTGTCTCCATCCCTCTCTGTTATCCTGTAGGTGTTTCATGTCCAGTGACTACAAACTGTGATGTGGCAAAGACCCCATGAAAGTGATGTCCTCAAGCAGTGCTGGTGTGAAAACAAAGGAGAAAACTAGACATTGGAATTAGTATGGTCACGGTGATATGCACAAATCCGAACATTATGCCAACTGATTAGAACTCAGCATCTAGCATATATATATACACACACACACACACACATGCAAATATATACACCTCTATATCCACACATGTGTATATCCACAAATATAACTGCATGTGTACACAGTACTTAATTGAACTATGTGTATATGTCAGTATGTTTGCTGTAGGGTGGAGTGGGCCTTCCACAGCATGGTGTTAGCAGAGACCAGCATTGTACAGCAGGCAACGTGGGGCTTTATTACACATTTCATTCAATGAATAAACTTACACACTTCATTTAACGAATAAAACAGTATTTGAAGATACAAGTCTCTCTTCATAGTTGAGAAAGGCAATTATTTCTGAATAATAGAAATGATAATTATAAAAGCATAACCGGCAAATGAACGATATTAATAAGGAGAGAGATAGGAAGTGGAGTGATGCTGGGTTTGTTACAGAAAGGCTCTCAAGAAGAAGCTGGTACTTGGGTTAGGCGTCAGAGCAGGGCTACGGAAGTGATGGGAACGGTAGACAAGGTGCTCAAATAGAGTGTAGCACACGGCTACAGAAGTCTTGAGAGCAGGACGATAGCTAAATATTTTACTGAACTTGGGCATGTATACACATTTAGAGAAGTTGCTGAAAAGAAACCAACACTGGTCATAACAGCAATACTCAACAATGGAACTACTGGGTAAACTTCCTGCCCACCCATGATATCAAGAGAATTAATACAGTCCGGAAAGAGCAGGATTGGGCTATAATTAAGAACCATTCAGGGTCTGGGAAATTTTATTTTTCTTACATACAAAACAAGAGGTCATCAAAACCTGATCTCACCACACTATGTCCTTTCTTCTATGCCTGCAACTCTCCATAAATCCTTTCTTAAGCTTCTTCCAATAAGTGGTGTCATTTCAGGCAGCATGATACCATGACAGAAAGTGATAGTTCAGGATTGAAAGACTTCTCAAATGAGCTTCTATTGGTAAGACCCTTTTTAATGCTGTTTTCGAGAATCAATGGCTCTTACATTTTCAAAAGAAAGAGTAAAGGGATCGAGTCATCCTCGAAGATCCCAGCACATTTTGCTTATATTATTAGAATTATTGGCTTGGAATTATTTGGGGGGATATTTGAATTCCTCATAGGATAGCGAGTTCTGTAAATTAGGGGAAGTGATGAAGATATCTCCCCCAGTGAGAGCAAGAAGAGGAAAAAATAAAGAATATAAACATTATGCCTTAAATGACAGACATTTTAGGTTGATATGATTTCCTAAAATAAGAAATATAAATTCCTTTATTTATCTAAAAAATGATAATGCTGGCACCTTCACACTACCTAAACCGTCACTGTGAGTCTCTGCCCCAAGTAAGCTCCTGAACATAATATTAACTCTTTCCTTCTAGTAGCTACAGTGACTTTGCACTTACTATTCTCTAATTGCAGAAATAATGAGGGTGGTGTTGAGTGAAAGAAGAATTGAATCAAATAGCACACCTGCTACCAAATCCTCCACCCTCGGTGGCTGGGTTTGTGACCTGGAGTCACCCTTTCTCCCGGAGGACTGGTAGCCCCCCACAGCACTACAGCGGGAGGCTGTTGCTTCTCATGGGAGCAGCAGAAAGAAGTTTGCACACGGCGATGCCTTGTTAGTTGCTAAGTATTACAAAAATGCAAGAGAAAAAATACCATTTTTGCCTCAAAATTGGAATTCTTTATATCTCGAACAACGCTCGAAGCATTATGTGAAGAAGGAAGGACCATTTCCCAGGCCGAAAACCAGCAAGGACTTCATCCCGAGCTCTTTTCTCCGGAGTGTTCCATCTGGAACCTTCCCATGTTCTCAGAACCCACCCCAAGGCTGACTTTGGAAAAGAACAGGTGAACTAGTCCGGATGTGGCCAAAAGGTTGTGCAGGGAAAGTGACCGGTCCAGGTTTAGAGAAAGGGGCCCTCATCTGAGAGTCTGAATATGCCTTTCCTCCCTCCTGGGCCTCACGTTCTTATGAGGAAGCAAAATACCATACCGCGTCTGCGCTGGGGGTACCCACGCCCTTCACACCACTCTCTCGTCACAGGAAAAAGAAGGGTGGCTGACTATTTTGTGAAGAGGGAGTTGGGGCCAAATAATCCCTTGAACTTCTTTTCATATCGTGCACCGTTAAACCAGAGTAATACACAATAAGATGCTGCCAAAGCTAACAGAAAGACCGGAAGGAACGGCAGGCATAGCGGTTAAGGAGCTCACCTTATCTGAGTTTGGATTCCCCAGCACCACGTATAAACCGGGCATGGTGGCGCACGTAATCCCACTGCCCGGGAGGCCCAGGCAGGAGGATTGGCATTAGTGCAAAGCCAGCCTGGGCTACATAAAGACTAGGGCTTTCCGAGTCTAATCTGGTTTAGATTCTGATGTGACACAGGTAGTCAATTGTACGCATACTGGCAGAACACTGACCCTCTGTGGGTGGCTCTGAGTCAGTGGTACTGCTGTTCTTATAACAGAGTAAGTCAAGGGTTTTGTGCTCTAGCTCATTGCTTTCTGCTTTATCTAATATGGATGAAATTAAGTAATTTCTTGAATAGAGAAAATTAAAAAGGGTATTTTTCATAAGAAATTAGATATAACTTTGGTTAATTCTTAGAATGCTTGGATTTTTTTTTAAGACCGGCCCCTAAAAGAATTTTTTTTTCCTCTCTTTTCTTTTTTTGTTGTTGTTGTTTTGTTTTGTGGTGATGATGGAATCCAGGGTCTTCACACCAAGCTACTTTGTTTATTTTTTGATTTTTCAGACAGGGTCTCACTGTTCTTTGGTTTCCTGGGCTGGGTTCAAACTTCTCATCCTCCCTCCTCAGCCTCTGAGAATGCTGGGATTACAGGTTTATGCCATTGGAACTGGCTTTGAAATGATTTTGTGATTATACAACAGCATAGAAAGAACGTTTTAGATAGATAATAGGATAGAAATTGGAAACAAATTATCAAGACATGTAGATGATAACACTGGTAATAATTTTCTAATTTTTGAGAAAAATTCAAAAACTGAATACAAAAAACTTAGTTGACGCAAATTCATGATGGATTCTCTCAGCAATGAAGCAGCAGGATTCTCCAAGCACCTGGCAGCACAATCTCCCAGAAGTCCGCAGCGTGACGATACCAGCAAGGAACATGGCTGTGCATTCAATGTCGTGTGGTCTTTGAGGCAGATCATTCATAGCCCAGGAGGCAGAACCTTTCATCTGCTCCATTGCATGTAAGATACAAGCAGCAAATTCGTTTATGGCCTTGGTACGTAAATGTAGAAGAACAAATGTTTTTTTTCTGAAATGAGAAGCAAATATGAAAGAAAAGGTGAAAAAAGCTGTTACACAACACATATGGAATCAGGTATTAGCTTCGGTTTGAGGCATCTGCTTTGAAGAAGCAGAGATTCCCACCCCCCCCCACCCCCCCGCCACCAGGGTCAAAGATGCTTGAAATTCACATATAACATATTTTCCTTTTCTTAGTGGATTACTTAATTTTTAAAGTAATGTTGGCCTACACCTTAAAACAGCAACACAACTCTAGAATCTCTAAATATACATATATTTTTGGCTGTTTATCTATTCCATAACAAAAGGAATTTAGGGTGCATAGGATAGCTTTGAGGTCATGAGAAATTTAGCCTAGCTCTCTACTTCTTACTTTCATTTGCACATGGCTTTCATTGTCACATCCGCTTCATGTCACAGGCTACCAGCAGTGGAACAGCCATCCTGCACCCATTCTGGGCAGCAGGAAAGTCGGAGAATCTCCACTGGGTCCGCCCTGGAGCTCTGGAAAGCTCTGCCCACCCTTCCGCCATCCTGGTGTGCAACTACATTTCATTGGCCACTTGCAGCTGCAAGGTGGCCTGACAAGTATAATCCTTTCTCTCTGCACATTGCCAGAATGCATAAGGTCACGGCAGGCAAGAAAACAGAAGGGAAGACCTCTAACTCTTGTCTACATTTGTATTTCCCAACAAATATTCAAACCAGAGCTTAACTCATTGATGTAATTCTTTGAAGCCAAAGATAGAATTTTTCTTCTTTTTACAAAAATGTTTCTTTTTAACATTTGTACACTGATTTATGGTTTGCAAAGAATCTTTATAGAAATGCTCTGCTTAGCTGGATAAGGTGGCATACACCTGTTAATCCAGGATGCAATCTGTGAGTTTGAGCTTAGCCTGGGCAATTCAGTGCCCTGGGGAGACCCTGTCTCAAAAAAAGAAAGAAAGAAAGAAAGAAAGAAAGAAAGAAAGAAAGAAAGAAAAAAGAAAAAAGTCTAAGGGTACAACTCTAAGGGTACAGTGTGGACGCCCTGGGCTCAATCTGAAAAAATATCTATTTGATTATAACAGCACTTGCAAGAGGTAAATATTTCATAGACATCATCAAAGAATTAAATTTCATACCGTTAGTGAGCGGGTGAGACAAGTTACAAGCCAGCTCTACTGACACCAATGCTTCTGTTTCTTCAGCTGAAAACTGACGAGCAAGCTATCTGTTCTCCCTAATTACTTTTCACTTGGTGAGTTATGAGTTCCCATTTATCCTATCATTTTGTCATAACCAGTGATTTCTTTTCGAAGATTTTTAAAAGGAAGAGCCAAGTGAGGTGGAGGGTGTGTCACTTGTCTAGTAGAACTCCTGAGCAATAAGGTTAAAGTCAAGCAGACGAGAAGAAGTTTCAGTGTTTGCCAGGGATCTTTTGAAAGATCTCAGATGATACTGTCCTAGGTGGTTTAACCATCCATTTCATTAAGAACAGGAGTGGCATATGCTCTTCTCAAGTGAATATTTTTCTAGTTTTAATTGCACAATAATAATAATTACCATTGAACACTTATACTATACGGATAAGGTCACTAAAATATTGCATGGGACATACCTTCTCTCCTGACTCTGTTTCTGTCCTTGTCCCTGCCTGTTGCCGTCTCTATCTTTATCTCTGTCTCTTTCTCTTTATCGTGTGTGTGTGTGTGTGTGTGTGTGTGTGTGTGTGTGTACATGTATGTATATATAGCATACATAATTTCATTGCTTGGGGGTATATTTATATATAGTAGAAGTATAAACCATGCAACCTTTGAGGAAGGTTTAATAATTTTAGTTGCTATATCTAAACCCCTTATGTGACAGTTTTTTATTTAATTCTCACAACAACTCTTCAAAAAGTTAAATATGTTAATATGTATCCAAAGCAATTAAACTTAAGATCACATAATTAAAAGATGAGGGTTTACACTCACACGCGTCTGCTCCATATACTGTAGATAAAAACATGTTTTCTCAAGGGCTTTAAATGAAAACAAGCTTGACTTACTCTGTCAATGACAGGACTTAGCCATTGATTGATCATCTGCAAGAGAGGAGGGAGCACATGAAAGCTATAAAGAACCCAAAATCTGCTTCATGAGCAATGGCTGAAGCATGTGATGCTTTTAATATCTTCCAGATTATTAAGAGAAAATTTTAAAAAGCAAAGAAGTATCCTCTCTTGAGAATCATTAAAGCATAAGTTTTCAACAGGGAGTAATTCTGCACCCAGAGGACATTAGGTAATGTCTAGAGACATTTTTTGGTCACCATAGCTGAGGGTGCTACTGGAGTCTAAGGGACAAGATCCAGGACACCGGACATTCTACAATGCACACAACAGCCCCCACAAGGAAGAATTATTTAGTTTTCAAATTCCAATAGTGCTGATTTCAATTTGGGGTTGAGAAACCCCAAATTAAAATAGTCTGTTGGGGGTTTAATGTTTTTCTTTTTATTTTAGGTCATGGATCTGTACGCAGAGAGCCAGAGGTAACGGTTTGGGGGCTTCCATGAAGAGTGAGTTCTACATTCCAAATAATTTTAAAATCTCCTCATGTTGTTCACTGAGCACATACGGAATGAGGAAGTGGCTGGAGCCCTCTGGAAAATGACACCTTCTAGTATTCCCTGCACATCTTTAAAAGTCAAGCCTGGTCTCTGCAGATCTGCTCTTTCTGTGTTTTCTGATGGTGGAGCTTCCTTCTTCATGGTGATGTTTTCATTGTGTATTACACACAGTCTGTTTTGATCACCGTGGTTTTAATGTAAGTGTTTTGCTTCTGGACAACTCAGTCCCAAGGGCCACATATGAGTAGTACAGAGACAGGCTGTCTGTATTTGTGCTTGCCCTTCCTTCCTTAGCCACACAGAGCCTCTCTAGACAGCCCTGCTTTCCTGAACATGGAGGGAAAGTGGGATTGTAGTTGTGCAGCACTGGGTTAGGACTGGATGCCTGGGGTATGAAATCAAGCTAAGCTAAATTCAATCTCATTCCATCTATCCTCTATCTATTAACTTTGGTCAGTGTTGAAACTCCTGAACACCAGAATCATCACCTATAACATTTTCAAAAATTGCTTACCTCAATAGGTTCTGTTAATGATTAAATAAAAAAGAAATATCTGAAAATGGTCTCCTAATTCACAAGGTATCACTCAAAAAGACTGAAGTCTTCAGAGACTGTTTGAAAAGAGGAGTCTAATGCTTGTGGATTGGGTTAGAGGGTTAAAGCAGCTGTCTGTGTTTGTGCCTTATTCCTTCTATTGACAAAGTCAATTTTATACAGAAGCCCTACCCTCCCTCAATTAAAGAAAAGAAGTGCTTTGTGAAATTTGTTTAAACCCTTCCTCCTTTCTTATAGGGTCGATATTTAAAGAGAGTAAAATCAATTTTTCTTAGAGCAACCAAATGTAAGAAATTCTCCATTCTGGATGACAGAATTTGGTAAACAGCAGCCAGTTTTAACTGTTTATGCCTTGGGTTCCAATTGAGTGTGTGTTGTGCCTTCAGGATCTCTTGACAGATGAGAATTTGCAAAGTGAAAGACACCAGACTGATCTTGGCTCTGTGTTACCATATGCATGGGGACTCCGTCTGAGTGGGACCCTCCTCTTCCAGGAGGCTGAGCAGGGTTTCAAGGGCAAAGCCCTAAGAGTTTGACTTGTTTCAAGGCTCTTTGATTTGTGGTGCATTGTCAGTTGCAGAATGCACAGAGCGGCCTAACTTCCGAAATAAGTAAACGTCTAGAGAGAGCAGTTTAAAGTTGGATTTAGGCATCTTTTCTCTTTCCTATTTTTTCTGCAACTTACCACGCCATGTTCTTCTCTGCTTCCACATCAGTCCTCTACATGACATCGTGAGCTCCTTTGGCTCACAGTTTATTCTCAGCACTTTATAGGTAAAATATACAAGATAAGCTCAGTAAATAAGATGAGAGGAAGGAAGAAAGAGGCGGAAGGAGGGAGGGCAGGAAGAACAGAGGAAAGGGAAGATCTGTTGACCATCTTTGATCATGGGTGACGACAGAATAAGGTTCTCCTGTGTGGTGAATTCCGTCAGGTAAACGGCCTTACCTTACAATAATTGTGTCTTTGTTACAAGCCATGATATAGAACCTAGCTCTGTGGTAACTGCCCAGGACTTGGTTTTGCCTCCTCGGGGTGTCATCCGTCTTGACATCCCTTTCCCATTCTTTTATCAGGTTTCCTCGAAACCCCGCCTCCATCTGTTCTTGCCCCTTTGCTGGCGCACACAGTCACCCCATCCCACCGTTCGCATTTGAATGGGGCCATACAGCCCTGGACACCACCTCTGGGCCTAGCAAGGAATGCTGGCGGAGAATGGCCCCCCACAGTAACTTGGGTGTTCTGCTTCTTCCTCTGGGTATGAGTCGTGCCATCAGCACCAAGTCTAGGTTCCCAGAAACCAGAACTGTGAGCCCTGCTGCTCTGAGAGAGAATCAAACAAGGCCTTCTTAAATTAAAGCCATGCCTGCAGCCCGCGCAAACACGGGACTAAACTTGCATTCCCACAAGTCCATGTAGCCTCCTTGGACTTGTGCCAAGGCCAGTACAGTTGCCTTTCACTGACTCACCACTAGCCAGCATCCATGGGTGACAAGCCTGGGCCTGATGCTCACTAGTTCTATCTGGTTCAATATGACAGTTTCTGTCATTGCTTCAGCAAAAACCGTGAAATGACTTGAATATTGGGCTTCTCCTTGTTATTTCCCAGAGTGTACTCCTTTAAAGTTGTACAAGTCACATCTGACAAGCTGCTGCCACACACCACACTGACACCTCAATTGAAGCAAATTATGCCAATTCAACTGGGAATAGAGGTTAAGGGAAATTCAATACTAGATGGTCCATCTCTGCATGGTTGGTTTGTACTTGTGGTTGTTTTGGATGAGCACAGACCTTCACGCCCAATATTTTTCTGTCACCAAATGTCACTAGACAGTATTATTTCATTGTAAAAGTTTTCAGCTGACACAATCATAAACAGTAAACATTTCTGGAAGGAGCACTAAAGCATATACTTTTTTTATAATTTAGACCAGGAGACAGAAAAAAAAAAAAGGCTGAAAGGTGTATCATTCAATACAACGCAAGTTAATTTTCTTTCTTTTCTGTGTGTGACTGTGGGTGAGGCTAAGGTGGGAGATTGGCGCCCCGATTTTAAGCATTCTCTGCAAATACTCCACTACTGAGTTACACCCTCAGCCCAAGAAATTTGTTTCTAAACCACTTACAGCCCAGGATGGCTCCAGGTCTGGGAGCAGTGAGGAAAAGGATTCAGCTCCATGAAGTCATTCAGAAATGCTAGGATAGCTGTAGGTCTGTAGCTGCCACCAGGGGGCTTACAAAGCAACCGTGGAGGGGTCATTATCTAATTACCTTTCAAAGTGAACATTCATGAAAGTCTGGAGACAGGAATTTCTAATGGGTCACAGCTAGAAGTGGCACTCAGTTTCGTAGACTGAGGTCAGTCCTGTGGTCACAACTAATACAAAAGAATCTGGGACGTGCAGTAAGATCTGTGCTCAGGACAAGCGAAGCGTGGGTTTTGTTGCCTAGAAAGTGGTCTTCACCACAATAAGTACATTTCTGTCATTGGCAGAAGAGAATTTTTCTGAATAACCACACTTTTCCCAGGGCATATGTGTCTAGTTTAGGGCTAGGGTGGGAGAGGCAAAATTAAAAGAGAAACCGTAATGGTGGAAATACCTATTCGGTCCTGGTCTTGTCCCTGGCTGTCATCTGTCAGCGGGCAAGGGAACACAGCCTCTGGTTCACAAACAAAGGCAATTCTTTTCTTCTCTCAGGTCTATGAATATGGGTACCTTCCCTGCGATAAGCAAGCACCCGCTGGTAGGTAACTTACTCTTGGCAACTTCTGTCCTCAAACCTGTGAGAGAGGCCATCAGTTTCAGTTCTAAGACATTTGCTAGCAGCGAGGTAGGGGCAGCGTTTGTGATTTTTAAATTGAACCACTGGCACTCAACAAACTGCTATTTGAAAAAGATAACTTCTGACAGTCCAAAAAATTATCAATGCTATTTTGCAAGCCATTTGTGAATGTCAAGGCCTTCAAATTCAAGTTCAAAAGGACAATTTTGATTTAGGAATTTAAAAACAGTCAAGTGGATAATAGTAATCATCATAACGATTGCACAAACTAATAGGTTGAAACGCATGATCTCTTATAAATCTGCATGCACTTACATATTTTTCAGCTTTCGCTACTATTTTCATTCTAAAAGCAAGTTGTAGGTGGAAAATATTATTAGCATTTGGGTAAGGCCCCCTGCCAGTCTAGAGAGGCCTCATTAATCATCGAGATCCTATCCTCACCTCTTGATGAACAATGACTCATCAACAGTCACACAGCACTTGGGCAGAGGTAACTAGATTTTGAATTTTCAAATTTTCCTTGCTTAAGAAATTCTTTTCCTCTGGCTGTAACACTACTTTAAGTGAATATGCATGTGTTTATGAAAGAAAAGTAGAGAAAGGAAAATGAACTGTAACTGAGAAGTGATATTTATACTTGGGGTTTCCTTTCCTTTTCAGTTCTGGGCTTAATTTTAAGCACCTTAGCCCCAGGGGATAAAGGCTGCTGGGAGAGGCTGAGGGCCCATCTCATCGCTTACTCCACACCACTTACTGTAAGTACACTGGGTCCCATACCCTAGTATACCTCTCATCCAGAATGTTCTGGAAAAAACACTGTGAGAAGAAGAGAGACAGAAGAAACATTTAGGAACCAAGAGAGATGACGTGACTGTTTCCTTCACAGGAGGCTCATTACAACTTGAGTCTTTGTCTGTCACTGCGTATGTCAAGGAAATTTGATTTTAATTCACCTCAGCTGGTCCTGAAGTTACTGTTCAAAAGAAAAAACAAATACCTAGCAAAGAAGGGACTTTGACAAGCTCTTCAATTTTTGCTTACTAGGTTGGGAAAGTATAAAATACACTGATAAATTGAGAAATACAATGAGCTCACATTTAAGAGCTTACATTCCCTTTTAGCTTTACTGCCATTTAAACCAAGCCTTATGACATCAACTCTTTCCCAGAAATTTCTAGACTGGTTGGTTTATTAGTGAAGGGACCAACTTCTGTGCTTCTAACCCGGCATGGAGAACTGTGCTGCACCCTACCTACACATGCCATTTTTCATCTGATGGGCCCGTTCAAGGTGTGCCTGGCCTCTTGGCTCAGGTAGTGGGAGAGCTGTTCCTGAGCTTCCAGGGCTCACATGCAGCTTCCTCTCCTGGGAAGAGGTGCACCGTCTGGCTTGCTCTTTAAGGTCAGCAGCTGCAGGAAGAGGAAATGGAAATTCTCTTCATTGTCCTGGGTCTCTCTCTTTGCCAAAGAACAATTGATCCCTGAAACTGCTGCAAAGGCAAGAGGCTTCCCAAGGACAGCAGAAGAAAGAGACAAACTAACCCAAATGGTTGGCCTCCCTGGGGAATGGGAGGTGTCTAGAAGCAAGCAATAACAGAAGCAGGCAGCAGACAGCAAGGGGAGCAGAATGTCCTGTTTATGGTCTTTGGGGACAGAGGCAGGGAAGACTGGCAGCCTCACTGAGGTACTGTCTCTTTAAACAGCTGTCTCTGTAAAACAACATAACTGAATCCCTTTTTAAGCAAATCACCTAAAATATTATCCGAATCAAGGCATGCCTAATTTCAGTGAAGCAGTACATCCTTCAGACACTACTGAAAGAAATAACCACTCCCATAATCATTGCAAGTCTTCAGAAAGAACCCTTTCAACTCTAGAGCCAGTGAAAGAACACTGGGAAAAATATGCCCAGGCTCTATGGAGGTGACCTCTTTCATGCAAAAACGAGAAGGGATTCAATGACTAAACAGGAATCCCTGAGATAAAAACCACATTTACTACTGACAGATTTTTTTCTGGAAAAAAAAAATACTGCTGTGCACTTGAAGCTAGAAGAAAAATAAACTCAGAAGGAAAGAAGGAAGAGGATCCAACAAGCACTGAGAAAGGATGATGGTGAAGTATGATGTTATGTCAAAATCCTGTCAACCACAAATACCAGCAGTATTGGTACCCGGGAAGGCTGAAGTCAAAAGTGATTTGATTGCACACAGGACAATAACAGCACAGCAGGAGAAACAATTGAGAGAGTGGGGTCCTTGTTGTATTTAGGAGGGGAATGAGATGCTAATTTTAGACTTTGTTAGAAAGATATAAATCTAAGTTTTTATGTTCCTCATAAAATATGTTTTCTTCTATTAAGACAGAAAACAACAAAACTCCAAAACAAGTATTAATACTATTTAGTTCTGAGTCTTGGATGATTTTGACATCAGTGGGTTGGCTGGAAGAAGCAAGAGTATTCAGTGGTAAGACAAAGTGAGGAATCGTCAGAACTAAGTACACAACACAAGACATTCTGAGATTGAGTCTCCCAAATAAAACAGTGGCCTTGCGCAGACCTATTCGAAGAGAGCAAATGTTCATGATGGTCAGTCAACAAGTAGAGTACCAAGGACAAAAATGAGTAAAACTTTTAAATTTTCTCCAAGTAGTAGCAAGGAAACAATAAACCATCATCACAGAAAGGGCACTGAGGGAGAGAGAAGAACCCAAAACAGACACGTTGTAGTTCCTCTAGCTTTCTGGCTAGGGACTCCCATAGGAGTCTCCAACAGGCACACTATGCAAAATGGCGGCTACCGTGAAGAGTAGCATGTTGTATTCTTGACAATCACCAAAAGGGTAGCTTAAATGTTTTTAGCAACAGGAGAGAGGAGAAGGGGGGAGAGGAGAGGAGAGACTGTGATTTGGCCACAGCTTGTCTCCTGAGGTCGGACTTGGTCCCCTGGGTGATGGTACTGAGGGGAAGGAAGTTCTATGAGGTGAGGTCTAGTAGCTATTTAGGTCACGAGGACCCCACCCTCATGAATGGATTAGTATTGTCTCCTGGGAGTGGGTAGAGAATCTGGTAGACTGAGACTAGTTCCTGCACCAGCTGTTAGAAAAAAAGAAGTGTGTCCTTTCCCCAGACTCTTGTTGCCACCACTATGGTAACATTTGGCATGGGGCCTTCACCCAAGGTAAGCAGATGCCATTGCCATGCTCTTGATTATCCAGAACTTGGAGCTAAATAACCTTTCATAAAGTAACTAGCTTGTATTATTTTAACACAAGATGAATTAACACAATAAGTATGTGATATAATGGAGATGTCAAATTGCTTGGTTTAGCTATTCCCCAAGATGTTCAGGTTTCACCACAATTTTTATTTATTAATCTGGAGAAGAAGAGAGGAAGGAAGGAAGAAAAAAAAGGGAGACTGCAATAGGTCAAATATCAAGGCTCTTCAGAAGAACTGGTGTTTTACCCTAAAATGTGATCCATGGGTTATTACCTAAGAGTAAGTTTCCTAGTTCTATCCATTCCTAGCATGAAGATTTCGGTTTCCTCAACATTTTCATCTTCATCTTAAAGTCTCACATTAAAAAAAAAAAAAAATCTCTTCCAGGATTCCTCCAGAGCAAGAATGATGAACCCTTCTACTGCCCAGGGTCATTTGGATATTTATGACATCATTTTCAGGTCACACAGGTTTGTCAGCTTAAAACTTAGCCTGCTCTATTTGGCAAATGTTTAATTAACTCATCCTTAATGTGACGGCAGAAATTTCTTCTCTTTGGTGAGGCCTTGGTCAGCCAGACCAAATGGTGTTAGCTGAAGGTTCGCCACCCCTATTCTCAAGTCTAGATAGATTTGGAGCTAGATGGGTCTTTGTGGGGAGCCGAACCCTAAGATGGCACCGGGCAACGGGCCAAGGGGCAGGATTAGATGCCGCACCCAAAGGATGGCGCCTGCGTGGCAGCCACACCTCCTAATAAAATGTGATAAACAACTCCATATGTGGAAATCGCGGACTGGCGACTGATCTCCTCATGTGCAGGCTCCTATCCAAAAGCGCCACGTGGTGAGATGTGATAGGCTTGTGGGGCTTATAAAATCGCTTGCAGCTTGGGTGGGGGGAGGAGAAGAGAGGAAGAAGGAGAGAGAAAAGAAGGTGCTCGAGCACAAGGTTAAGAAGAGGCCTGAATAAAGCTTGGAGAAGAACCGCGGCTGTTGCGTCTTTCTTGCGGGTCGAGGGAGACGCGACAGGTCTTCCTTGACCTATTCAGGTAGGATTCAGGTGCTCAGACTAGGTGGCCCAAAAGTGAGCTCACCCACCGTTCTGATAGGTGTTTTGCCAGCTCAGGCAGGCGGGACACACGTGAGAGACCCAGCCTGTGACTTCTGGGTTTTGTTCCAGCCTCTGCACTGAAGACTCCTGCTCTTTAAAAAATGTTTATATGGTTGAGAATGGCCTGCAAGACCAAATGTATATTGTGGAATCAACTGTTTGAAAAATACACACACACACACACACACACACACACACACACACACACACACGGAGAGAGAGAGAGAGAGAAAGTCTCATTTCCAGAGAAGTTTACTGAGTGCAGTTATCATGACCTCTCTTAAATTGTTCAAAGGCTCTGAGACAGATATGAGCCTTTTTCAGCTTTTAGAATGTGTGGACAAGTGGCAGGGGCCAGCTACCCCCAAACCGAACACCTTAATCACCTACTGCTCATCTTCACTTTTGGTTTTTTACTTCCCTCCTCTGGTTGTCTTCCTCATATACTTAGGATTCAGCTGGCGTAGCTGTCTACTAGAACACGTGGCTACTTGTGTGCCTTGCCTCCTCCACAAGACCAGGGGTGGGCACGGCAGCTTTCACAAACATGCGCTACCTTTCTTCGGCCAAAAAAAGTGTAATAGCAAATCTTAGAAAACATAGGCATTGTGGAGTGAATTTAACCTCAATAGAGAAAAACATTTCATTTTTTCTTGATTCTGTACACTTGCTCTGCTTCTCGGGCTGCCTAAACAGAAAGGACTTCTTTGTATTTTAAATCTATTCTCTCATTTTTAATAACTGGAAAGTTTACGTTTTCCATTTTTGCAAAAAAAAATATAGGTTATTTGATAGATTCTTATGAGGTAGTCTGAAAGGTTATTAAAATTCAAATTTGATACACTTTTAAACAGATTTAGCCATTGAATTTATTCAGCCTATGCAAGCATTACATTGCGAAGGACAACGATACTTGTGGCTATAACTTTTAGTCTTCAAATCACCTTCTGTCTGTTCCTAAGCTACCCTATGAGGTGAATAGGAAGGATAATCTTGTGTTAGCTTTAACAGATGAGGAAACTGAGGATCACAAAGGTTAAATTACTTCCTCAGGAAAAATGGCTGATAAATCACTGGCATGCATCTTTGGGGTCTTAGTGCAATGCGCATTCTACTAAATGGAATAGACTTAGCATAATTTATAGTCATACGCCATTGGAAGCTACATGGCAACAGAGGCTAAACATGACTGACCTTTTGCACCAGGGAGGCTTTTGTTTTAAAATATAAACACTGGCCTCTAAGTCTCAACTCAGGCTGGCCACCAATGAACAAGTCACTTCTTGACCTCACATGTCCTCTATGGCTCTTGTGGGTGTTCACAAAGGGAATCGGCTAGTTATTCTTGTCTATTAATTGGAGTCCTGAGAGGAAAGAATCTACCACTTATGTACGTAAAGTGAAGGTGTGAGGAGATGGCATTAGTATCCTGGGGACTGAGCACTTGTCTTGCTGCAGAAAGGGCCCTGTAGATGTGGTATATAGATAGCATCCTCATTTGCCCACTCTTGAGTGAAATACATAGTGTATTTGTGCAGACTTGTGTGCCAGGCACATGCATGACACTTGCTCATTCGTCAATTTACTAATTTCTCTGGGAACTAGTAGGCTTTGCCAACTTACTTTAGACAGAAAGAAAGAGAGATCCAGACAGGCTGCATGTCTTGTGGGTGATGAGTTGGCATTGTAAGCCAGGGCTTTCTGCACCTGAAGCTCGTCCTCGGCCTACCTGCTTGCAGTCAGTGGGAGGCAGTAGGGAAACATATTAGACCCACAGTGAGAAGAACCCTACACATTTCTCTGTTGAGACAAGGACTTTGGACTGAACATAATTTTTTTCAGGCTTGAGGAGGCTTGAGCAATGCTGGAAGAGATGACAGAGTTAAAAATATCAGGTAAAGGTACTCAAGGAAAATGGTAAAAAAAATAGCTATTTTATTACCAACGTGAAGGTAATTGTGTACTAGTGACTATTTCTTTTATTAACAACATTAGTTTTAGGCAGATTGTTCAATGTTATCCTATTAAAATCAAAGAGTCACTCACTAGGAATGAAGTTGTATGTATATTCATTCTTATAAATTAAGAGGAACTTTAAAAATTATTCCTTACTCATTGAAAATTGCCAAAAAGAAAGGCATAGTAAGATTTTTCACTTTTTATTTGGAAATCTATCAACTTGGAACTAAAACAGACAGTGAAATGCTCTTACTTTGCGTGAACTGGGATATCAGAGGTAGAACTCAAGTGAAAAGTCACTGGCTCATCTGCTGCCTTGAGAGAGACTTCATTCAACACCTCAGGTTTCTCGTACTGTGTTGGTTCTCAGCCAAAGGTGATATTGACATCACTACTCCAGAATATTTAACAATGCCTGGAGGTATTTTTGGTTGGATTGTCACATTGGAAGTGTCCTAGGTTCATCTAGTGGGCAGAGGCTATGCAAGCTACTAAACATCTGATGGTGCCTATATAGTCCAGTCCTTTATAGCACAGAACGATCCTGCCCCAAACCCATGTGATCTGAGCTGAGACACTCTGCTTCACTGAAAAGGGGTGGGAGGAGCTCAGATCAACTGTGGAATGGAGTAGCAGGATGCAGACACACGAAGTGCTCCTAGTTGTCACTCTATGACCTTCCAGGTATACTAGAGCAAAGTTAGATACCCAGCTGATACCAGGCCTTAAATGCAATATGCATTTTACCATATGTGCCTCAGCATGACCCCTGATTAACTACATATGTTTCTGCAACACAACAAAATCTCACCCAACTGAACATTCCTCTTCAAGATGGCCAAAATATGTCCGTGCATAAAGCACGTCTTTAAAAATAATGACATTCCAGTAAGTAAACACCCAATCAGAAACTACTGCAGGAAATTAATAACTTCTCTGAGCAGCTGTTTTAAACCACTGACTTCAAGAAATGATACTGTAATATTAAACTGCAGATTATTATGTTTGGGGAAAATAATCTCTTTAAAATTGTCCATTCCTTGGTTTTAATGAGAACACTGGCCATTTGCAGGTTGATGACAAAAGAACTAGGTGCATCTAATGGCCTTCATCTTAGGTTAGAAGTATATTTCAGGGTTTGCAATGTGTCTAACGATTCTGTACTCAGGCTCAGAAATTTAGGAAAACCGAGGCACCGATAACTCAGAAGCAGCAGACACAAGGCTGATGTGTGTCCTTGGTTCTGGCCTGTGACTTTCTCCCAGCTATTCCTTTTGGAGGTCTGTCTCCTGCCTTCCTGCTGCTTGCAGACAGCCTCCGGGAGAGTTGGGAGGTGGACTCCACTTCCGGCTGGCCAGAGCCTTGCATTGTATGCAACTACTCCGCATGACCTCTTACAGCAATTTCAGCCAACCTGGAATGACTATTAGTGAACAATATCTTCGATGGACACCAATATTGAGTCCTCCACAGTTTGCCCCACGGCAAGGGCACAGTGGGATAGTCAGAGGCAGGAAGCAATAGGGAAGGAGCCCTGCAGTGGAGGCAGCTTCTTTCCAGCTCTGCCGCCCTTTCACACTGCTCCCCTGGGGCTGGTGCTGCAGGTGGCACTCAGCTGATCCAGCCCTCACATGAGAAGTCCTTGAGGGAGAAGGGGTTGGTTCTCCAGTCTTGCACCCGCTGTCCCTCTCCGTCTATTCAGGAGGGTTGCCTGCCAGTTTTCTAGGTGGCTCTTCGTAAAAGGAAGCACTTACGTGGGACCTGAGCGGCATTTCATTAATTTGAGGTAGTAGGGGGTGGGGCAGAGTTACTATGGGAGGAGAAACGGCGTAGGCAAACGTGAGGTTTGCTCAGGACTGCAAGCAGGACATCCGGTGTAGCAAGCTGTATGAGCAGGGAAGGAACGGGTGTCGGGTTGAAAACCTGAGATGAGGTCACAGTGTAGAAAGTAGCCCCTTGCCAGTGGCAGAGTCTGGATCTGCTTTTGCCTCATCGCAAATTGCTGTTACACATTAACATTCTTTTTTCAGCTAGATAGGTGGTTCCTCAAAAGTAGAATCTGTCCCCGCATCACCCCTGCAGCCCATGGCTATGACAGAAACTGGCATGAGGAGGGGAGTTCCCCTGTCACCTTCAGATGGGGCTGCTCTGGAAAAGCTACCCCACCTGGGTCTGATACAGGTCTTGCTAATTGAGCTCCATTATTTCAAAAGGAAGTGGGAGCTGGCATCCAGCTGGTCACTGGGGTCAAGAAGCTAGTGACTTGATTATACAGGGCAGTCACTGTTGCTTCTGTTTTGAAGCTCTAAGTCTTTTCTCTTACCTTTACATGGAAAAGAACTCCTGACATTAATAAGCACACTATCAGGCCAGGATACACCCAATGAAGTAGGCATTCTTTTATTTTTAGAGGAATGTTCATGCCTGGTGTTACCAGAGATGGACCAACGTGGGGTCCCACTTCCCCTTCAGGATGGAATCGCTGGGCAGTAATGTGAAGAGAAACGAAGCCATGCTTTTCTGTGCAACCAGAGGCAAAGTCCTCCAGTCTGCTCCACCCCCAACTTTAACAGAGATGACGAGGCTACTTCACAAGAATGTCTTAAAAATTACATAAATTACATAACACCATGTGTGCAAGTAGCACACGGTGAGGCTTGCTAGCAGGGACAGTATCTGGACACAGTGATGGCAGGCAGCAGGCATCTGAGGGCCTTGGCTCAACCCATTCGGCTCAACACATATTAACCCAGTAGCATATCTAACCAAATCTGACTCCTGGTCTTTTATGCCACCCCCCCCCCAACCCCCATCACCATAATTAGTTGACTGACTGTGTCATAGTGGGGCAAGGGTGTTCATAGCCTTGTGTGTCCTGAAGTCCTAGGCACAGTTCATTTTAGCCAGCAAATTTCAAAAGTATAATGCAAATTAATATTCTTTTTTTAAAAACTAAATACCTTCTATTACAGGGCAGGGCTTTTCTCAGGATTCGTTACACGTCGTCCCACCCTGACTTTAAAATCTAAGGAGAAAATGACCTGTGCCCCTGTGATTACCCATCTCTCTGGACCGCTGGTAAACTTCCAGACTCCCTGCCAGCTTTTGACATCTGGGACCTGACCTCCACCTCCCTTTCCAGGATTCAGTTTCCTCATCTGTGATGATTCCTTTCTGGTCTTGCAAAATGTGTTTCTGCGCCTTTTACAAGAACATGCTGGACCAAAGTTCTTAGAGATATAAACTGTCAGAACTGGGGAGGAGACAAACCTCATGTGCAGCTGGCACAGGTTGTTTAACTTTCCATGGTTTCAAACCTCTGAGTATCTGATGAAAATGTAGAGTACTCAACCTGGAAATCTGTACCAGCTCTGCTAAAATCTCAGAGGTCCCATGGCCCTCACAGGCTTCTCTGAAATTCCCTGTCTTCATTCCTTCCCTGTTAGTGAGACTCAATACCCAACGACCACAAATTAAAGGAGAGGCTTATTTTAACTCCTGTTTCGGAGGTCCCAATATGTGCGTGGCTGGCAAGCAGTGACGGAAGGGCATGGCGGAGGACCTGGGTTGAGGAAAGCTATTTATTGCATGGCATCTGGGAAGCAGACAGAGAGGGGAGGAACAGGGGCAAGAATATTTCCTTCCAGGCCCTCACCCATCCTCCAACCAGGCCCTACCTAGCAACAGAACATGAAATTATCAATGAATTAATCCCACTGGTGAGTACAGCACCCTCACAATCCAAATCGTTTACGAATGGGAGGTTTGTCTAGGACATTTCAAATCTAAATCATAACACTCCCCAAACAGAAGTGATCTAGGTTCAGAAACTGAGAATCAGAACGGGAAAGGCCTGTTCCAGGCTACCCGATAACTTTGCAAGCAAAGCTCTAGTTCTACTTGGCCCTTTGGCCGTGACTTTCTCTCATACATACACATGTAATAAGGTGATAGCATTGCCATCTTGAAGCATTTTTCATATCTACTCTCCTGCAACAATTCATGCATTAGGTCAAATTGTATTACTGTAATCGCTTGAAATACATGAAAATTGTTCAGCTTTTCTGAAATCCAACAGTTAAGCAGTAGCTCAGTTTGGACTTTAAATTGGACCATCTCTATTCAAACCCATTCCCTCTGGGTCACTCCGCGCACCAGGCAGAGTGAAACTGGTTCAAAGGCAGCTCAGCAACGAACTGGAGGAACAAGGCAAGGGGCTGGTGCTCCTGCCAAGAGAGTCAGCCTAGAAAGACATCAGGAGCCTTGATTGGACTATAAAAAAGGTAGGGAAGAATTTTTCTGAAGGAGGAAAGAGCACTAGCAAAATGATAGCTGGTCTGACAAGAGGAGATAGAAGGATGCCTTCATTTTGGATGTGTGAAGGAACACGGGGGTTCTGTCACAGTGGAGAGTGTGACCTTCAACACCAAGGCTGACAACTGCCATGGTAACACACCTATACATCATAAACATATATGTCATATGTGTGGCACGTGCTTTTCTAACCTAGGATCTTAATACATGTTCAGTGATTTTTCAAGCATGCAAAAAGTTCTCTTTAAGAAGGAAGCCCTTGGATCATGCCTTCTTTGCAGAAAAGGTTACTGTGATGTTTAAATTAGACAGTAGCCTGGGTTCAAATCCTGGCCCTGACTCTCACTAAGTATGTGACTTCTGGCAAGTTGCTTGATCTTGCTGTTTTTCAATTGTTCTCCTCTGTAGAAGGAAAATTATAATAATACCACTTTTAGCATATTCGCAATGATTCAATTAACCTATGCGAAATTATAGAGTAGCACCTGACTCTCGAGTGGTTAGCAGTAGTCATTATTATCTTGTTTTCAAGAATGAAATAGGCTACGATATCTCATAGAATTATTGACAAATAGATGTAAAAATGAACTTAGGAGTCTTTTGGGTCTAATCTGCCTGATCTTTAGGATTGACTGGCAAAAATAAGAGAATAATCCTAAGTCTTGGTTCTGTGTGGATATTTAAATGCCAGCATATTAAAAATAGCACAAGTGAAATACTCATTCTTGAAGCATTTAGTCACGGATTTTATTTTTCTGAGGCTGGCTATTCTCTGAGATGTTAGCACAAATAGAAAGACCACGGGTTTTTCTTCTCTCCCTTTTGATGGTGCTGCTGATTGAACCAGGGCCTGAACACTTTTTGAGGCAAGTTTTTACACTAGGCTCTAACTCTAAATTCTCTCATTTCAGGCTTCCAGAGACCACCTTGAAAAGCCCCCAAACCACATGAAGAGACAGACAGACATGTCCCAGCAAGACTCAGCCTGCTTCCCTCAGCCTCTGTTTTCCTGGCTCCTATCTGGACCTGAAGGAAGACCTCACACCAGAACTGTCTAGAACTGTCTCCAAATTACTCTCAGAAGTTGTGAGTTATAATAGAGTGCTATGTTGTATTAAGTTTTGTGATGATTGGTTAAACATTCATAGTTAATCAGAACAGATTTATATCCCTCAATTGATCTCTTTTTTTCTGTACAAAAGAGTAAGCTGAGGAGATGAAATTTCCAGGTATTTTAAAAAATAGCTGCCTCTTTCTAGATTATTTGCACACAAGAGGGATAAAAGATAACTTATTATAAGATATCATATAGTAGGCTCATTGTTTATCAGAAAATATACGAAAACATAGGCACATAGACAAAACTTTCTTTCTTTAAACTTAACACATGTAAATTATTCTTTAGCTTTGGGGAAAAGTTGTGTTAAATGACCTTCTTCTTCTTTGGTTTGATTTTTTGAGATAAGGTCTCACTTTGTAGTCCAGGCTAGTCCTGAACTCTATATGTAGTCTAGGGTGGCCTTGAACTTACAGCAATTCTCCTGTCCTCCTGCTTCCATCTCCAAAGTGCTTGGATCACAGGTGTGTACCACCATGCCCAGCATATATGCTGGGGAGTCGAACTCAGGGCCTTGAGCTTGCTAGGCAAGTGCTTTAAGCACTGAGCTATGTCCCCAGAGCAACCTTTGTGGAACATAAATCTAATGTGCCTGATCTGGGAAGTAATGGGTCTTCTCATCTCCAACCAGGCAAAAGATTGGGGCTGATTCTCCTGGTGCCCCTCTCCCACAAGCTGTGCCCAAGGGCTCCAGGGAGAGTCTGATGGTGATTGTGTGCAGCATTCCATTCCGACCCCTTCTTGCTCTGACGACTTCCAAGGAGGCAGCACATAAGCAGCACAGGAAATGCAAGACATCTGTACCAGAGCCTGGGAACACAGTTTCCCCAGTCCCCTTGCTGGTGTGGTCCTGGCATGGAGCTGGGCCTCTAGAGAAACGAATTAAAGAAACAAGTCCAGTGGAGAACATGGGATTCCACTTCCATTCATCTTCCTTATTTTGCAAACACCGCATTCTGCAAATCCCATGCCAGTAAAGCTCTTGGATCAGCCTTCAAATTCTTCTGGATCCTTAAGGGAGGAGATGTCAGGGCTGGCCAAGAATCTAAGTGGAAACTGATGACAGAAGCTGACATTAATCAGCTACACAGTATGTTCTTCCCAGCAGGTTTCTTCCAATAAATCAAAGGCCAGCAAATCCAAGGGGTGTTTAGCCATGAGAGAGCAACTGTTTGCTGTTCTCTTCCCTTGCTAAAGATGATGAATCTAATGTTTAATTGAATCCAACACTGGTGGCCGTGGGAGTGTTTGCTGTAGGTGCAGGGTTTGTGTACCTCGAAGAGTCACATTTCCTTGCAGGCCAGGGGCTTTATCCAAGCAACCCCCTGCTCTATCTGGTTCACTGTTTACATTGACATTTCCCGGCCAAATGGAGCCACCATCCTATCCAGTGATCTGAAACAAAATTCACTTTTTTGAGTTGGAATCTGCAGGCTCTGTGAATGAAAGACCAGGTACTTTCTTTTTCTTCCTTCAAGAAGTAATTAAGATACTTAAAGATATGAATGTGTTGATATCTGCTTAAAACCCAACAAAGATCAAAGATCAAGACTCTTTTTTGTTTTTCCTTTCTTAATTTTTTTTTTTTTTTTGTACTGAGGATTGAACCCAGGGCCTTCTTCACATTGAGCTCTATCCCTAACCTTTTTGTATTTTATATTTTGAAACAGAGCCTCGGTAAGTTGAAAAGTTGCCTGGACTGAATTTGAACTTGTGATCTTCCTTCCACGGCCTCCCAGAGGGATGGGACTACAGCCTGCACCACGAGGCTCAGCTAAGATCTTTCAACGTCACTATTCAAGGAGCAGAAGCACTGGACACAGAAACTAGGGTAGCCCTGTAACTCAGATCCAGCACTACCTAAATGAACCATGCTGTCTCAACTACTTCATTTTTTTCTTTGTGTTTTTTTTTTTTTTTGTCATCCCTTAAACAGGTATTGAAATCTATATCAGTGATTTGCTGTGAAGGATCACCAAGAAAGTACATGTGAAGGCAGTTCATATACTACAAAACTACTATGAATAAAAATAGCACTATTATCCTGTATGTAATTTGTATTGTTGATTAACAAAAAAGTATTTACTGATGAGAATAAAAAAAAAATGAGAGTGACTCAGAGCAGCAAGTACTGAGGTGGGTCACCAAAAAAGCAAATCCAGTGTTTCAACAATATCTAAAACAGCACTCTTCTAGGATATAGATCTAGATGGAGATAAATTTCTCTATCGTCAAGGCAAGACTCATAACAGAGCCACACTAGGTCTATAAATTATGAAAAATTTTGGAAATAATTCAGTTACTTATAGCCAAGTAGCTACTCTAGGGTCCGTTACTTGACAAGCAAAGCAAGTGTGTTCCTTGGGTGTGAGCAATAATTTAATCACAAAGTTATTTGCATATTTGTGGAAGATAGACTTAACTATGATAACATCATTCCAACTTTTTCAGCTTCTGCCCTAGAACGTCTGTCTCTGTAAGAAAAAAACTATTAAGCTTGATTTTTGTGTGTCTTTAGTGATTATCAACAAGACAATAAAAATTTCTGCTCATAGTTTTTTTTAAACAGTATCTCATTTGTTAGGAAATTATAGTCTGACAGTCTGACGGTGGTTCTGAAATATGAAAGGCAATGACCACACCCATCTTCTGATACAAAAACAAGTTCAACAAGGAAAAGTGTCTGCTTGAAGTTTCCTAGAGACCTGGTGGTTGACCTGGAACTAGCTTTCCTGACTCTTCACCAAATCTATGTATGCTTTATGTTCTTAAAGATTATTTTTGGGAAGTATAAAGAATAGAAAACTTAAATCATTAAGACAACTTAAAAAACATATCAATGTTAAGAATTTTATCCTGGACAACTCATAAAAATTTCTCTGTAAACCACTACATTCGTGTGTCATTTACCACCACAATGGACAAGGACTTCTTTCACTTTCTCGTTCTACAAGGGTCATTGTTACATAATATCTACACACAGTTTTGAAGTTGAGGAGATTCGGGTCACTTACTTTGGGCAACACTTTCTCTGGGTTTTAACCTCTTTCAACTAAAATGGAGCAATTGTCTGCCTAACAGTACCAGCGTGAGGCTGGAAGAAGCCAATGTATGTGTTTCTGTTTAGTCTTTTGATCTCAGTTCCAAGTCCATCTTCTCAAGAGAGGTTTCTCCTCACTCCAGTAGCTTTTCTCTATCACGCTTCATGTCATGATCCTATGGTTTTGTGGGGTTTTTTTCCATTGTCTAAATTTATATTATTTGTCTTCTCAAAATTTGGGGACATACTTAAGAAGAAACTTGACTCTTTCCTTGGCTACTTTTCCAGGACACTTCAAAATGATCAGGTACCAATTATGCAAGGACAGTCTACATCATGTTCACTGATAACAGTGAGTACCTGGACGCTGGACAAAGCACAGTCCTTCCAGCCTGTCAGAAACAGCCCTTCTGCTTCACAATGAATACTTAGTAGCTCTTTGCTGTACAAACTGCACAACAGTAATGTTAAGCATACGTTCTTGGCCAACTTTTGTGACTAAGACAGACTATGGAGATGATCATATGATCATTGTCTGGTATTGAAATGTTCATTACGTAAAAGGTATAAGACCCAAATACAAGAAGGCAGCTTGCATCATGCGACTTTCTCTACATGGAGCCCATTTGCAAACCACTTACCTACTATGATCATTTATGCTCATCATAGTCATTAGCAGCATAACCAATACTATCAACAGGCCAATGCTTTCCTGGCTGTTTCCTACAAAGCTCTGTGCTAGCTGCCTGTGGGGGCCCAGATATGACTAAAACGTTCTCCTGTATTTACTGTTGTCTAGCTATATGTTTCATGGTTTGAATATTTAGATCCACAGAAGATAACACAACTCTATGACTTGTAAAAGCCATTAGACAGTGTGAATATGTGTCCTTAAGCCTAGGATATGTGTAGGGGGTCTCCAATCTGCAGGGATCCCTGGAACAGCCGACGACATAGGAACAGACTCTCGGAGTCATTTCAGTGAACGCTGTCTCAAGTTTATTTAAAGAAGTACAAGGGCTTAAATAGACTGAGGAAACTATCTTGGGCCAATCAGCAAGGCCTCAACCAGCGGGGTTTTCCAGGGGGAGGAAATGAGTATAGGAAGGAGGATGGAACCCTCCAGTTGTTTTGCAGTATCTTAATTAACTAAACCGGCAGTTACTGTGCTTAAGCCAAACAACACCTGGCTTAACTTACAATTAGTAACATTTCTTTGTGGGAAGGAAGGAACTCGGCCACCGTCAGCGATGCTGAGGCTCCCGGGCCCTGAAGACCCCAGTAGATAGGAATGTGCCCCATCACCTGAGTTGCTCCATTCGTGAGTCACATTCTAAATCATGACCTGATAAAGCAAGGCCAACATTTGCTACCAACAGTAGGCCCAACACGAAAATGGGAAGATTCCAGATCAATGGGTGAGGCTGCAGGAAAGTAATCTTGTTTCAGATTTCCTCAACCCAAATCTCCTTTAAAGAGAGCTGACTAATATTAGCAGAAAGAAGCAAATTTTCCCCACATCGGGGAGATATCGCTCATGTTGCAATATCAGAATGTTACTATTTACTGATTTTTCTATACTCCTAAGAGAGACTGGATAGTCATAAGCCACAGAAGTCAATTTGAGGGTGAGTAATGCTGTGACTGGTGCAAAATGTGTGGTTACTCTGACAAGAGGTGCTATTGCCCCACACACTGTAAAATTTTCTTTGAATGATACAAGACACAAGCAAACAGTATTGTGCCTAAGTTCCAAGGACATATTAGAGACATTGGGAAACAGGGGAATAGCCATATTTTAAGAAATAATTTCATGTCTTCCTTTAAATTCTAATTTTTCTCTATTTTCTGCTACTTCCTCCCTAAAATATCCAGATCTCTAAGTATTTGATCAACCTTGGCTTCTCTCAATCCCTTCCTTACAAAACTTTGTTAATGTCTTCCAGTATCAGTCAAATTTCCATAAAAAGATCTCAGAGTCTGTTTGCTCCAGTCCCTCTCCTTAGAGATAGCCATCAGAGAAAAGTTGTCTCCTAGAAACTACACGGACTTCTAGAGGACAGAATTGCCCCTCTCAGGTACATGACAAGTTTATATTTTGTGAAGAGATAAATGAAAAAGAAGAAGGATTATGGGCATCCAAACAATAACAGCTCACAGGTCTAAATAGAATCCGTGTAAATAGATATAGTGGGAAATGAGAACAGGAACTGATTGAAAAGGTCCACAGGTACTCTGAAGCTAAAGGCAGAGTTTTTAAAAACTCACGTGACCTCTGCCTCTTCCTCCTTCCCCCTGTATCGTCATCACCATCATATCATCTTACACCAACTATAACACAAGGAGTTAAGATACCGGTATAGACAAATTGAAAAATGTAATGATTTAAGCAGGAAGAACTAAGAGGGAACATTTGAGGGTGATGTCAGGATTAAGGAAATAGAAAGATAGTAGAGTTGTCAGAGAGAATCAAAGATATTTCTAGAAACAAGGCCTAGTGAGCCAAAGGGAAATTGGATGAATATGCTGATATTTACTTTCCCAGTTTTTCATAGGAAATTGAAGATGGTTTTATGAAAGAAAAGTCAGGGAAAGGTGAGTCTATAAGCGATTATCCTCTCAAAACTTTGATTTGAAACATTTGTTTTCAAACACATAAAGGATTCAATATCTAGCTGTTAAATATTGCAGATTAATTTTTTTCACAAATTATTTGGAAAAAATGTACTTTGAGGACTTGGAAACATGCCAAGCAGAAGAAAACAAGGTCCAGTATAAAGGCATGCTGCTGGAATCTTAAAGAAACGTTCCCATCAGAGACCTATTCTTCCCTTCCTCCTGCCCATTTTGATCTGAAATGGCAAAGGACTTGGATCTAACAGCTATAGAAAACAGATGCCCTAGGGTGTGGCTTCAGGATATGTTGGACGTATTTCCACACTACTTTGTCCTTTTCTTGGTGGACAAGTAAAGGTAGGAGGATGTTTATATGCAAAGCTTAACTCTGACTTAAAAATATCCTTCAAAAATCATGAGGATAGGCCGGCTGGATGAGGGTAGACTGGCACTGACCAAAGACCAACCATGTGGCCTGTCTGTGTTACTGGGAAGTCTGTCCAGTGGGTGCTTGGATATTTAGAAAATCTAGATTGAGACTTGGCTAAGAACAATTGTGTTTCACTACAGATTTGTTCTCCATCACTTGATGGTGTCAAGATCCTCCTAGCCTATGGATCCCAGAGTCTGTCTCATGGCAAAGCTTCAGAAACCATTCTGGCCTTGAAGACATGACCCGTCACAGCCCAGGAGCCCGGGGACACTGCTAGGTGAAGCATATAGGCACTGCATTCATCCCTGATGAGAATAAGCCAGGAGATTCCTCTGTGAGCCACCAAAAGGAAGACAAATACGGACGGGAGAATCATCAAGGAAAAAGCGTGGAACTGTCCAACTATTGCAGCTAGAAAAAAAAAATTGAGGTTCCTACTTTCATACCCCTGGCTCTGCTGGTCTCCACCCCTGGAGCAACTTTGGCCTCAGGGTCATGGCCAGAAGGGGCGGAGCCAGAAAAGCAAGGTGTGCGGCTGCAGTAGCAGCGCCCTGGGTCTCACTGGCCTGGCCTACAGAAGGAAGAGGCAGGAAGTTGTGCGTCAGGGACACAGTGTGCAGTGGTCAGCCCCGGAAAACACCTGCAGGAAGCCTGCGGGAGAGCAATGGGACAGTCAAAGGAAAACAAAGTAAGGGGAGGAAAAAAGACGGAAGCGGCTTCTAGAGTCCACTTCGCCTTTCTCTGCCTCTTCTCGCCAGTTCCGACGCGATGCGTAACGCTGCTGACACCCTCCCTGCCTTCATCTTGGGATGAACTTTCCAAGAGCTTTCAGTCATTTCAAACACTTTTGCTTATTGTGTTTGCTGCAATCCACAGCCTGTCAGGCAGCCTCTGGTGATAACCTTGCCTTATGAATTATTAGTACCTCAAGGCTCAGCAATGTTTAAACCCTGGGACAACAGGGCAATGAGAGGGGAGAAAGCCACGGCATCCGGGCATCGGCGCTACAGGAAGGAAGATGGCCGCCCTTCCTCTCAGGATCCACTAACGCTGTTCCAGAGCTGAGGACTCTCAGAGAGCAGATGAGGAAGGAGGCATGTGGTGAGAGGTCTGTGGCAAGAAACGTGGAGGAAAAGGTCAGAAAGACAGGCGGTTAGGGGGAAGAGGTGTGAAAGAAAGAAAACGCGTGTCCACAGGCGCAGCCTCTGCGCCATCATGTTTCACTCAGCAGACTGCGTCCCGGAGTGGGGATGGAGGGAAAGATAAACAGCACCCACGCAGCTGACTGAGGCGCTGGGGCTGGGTAGTGCAGAGGAGAGCCACCGTGGAGTCCTCACCCAGGCCTTTCGGAGGTACAGGGGCCATGGGTTGCCTCGGAGGCTGTCAGTCTGGGCCCGCAAAGCCAAAACACGGAGGAGCAGGGGCAGCCTCTGGGCAGAGGCAGGGGGAAGATGGGAGAATACACAGCCCTGGCGAGGGGCTTTTCCTCCTCAGTCCTTACTCCTGAGGCGGCTGGAGGGTTCCCGTAAGCTTCACATTCCTGAGTCAACGGAATCACTGATTTCTGATGTGCATTCCCAGTGCCCAGCACGGTGTGGAGGAACAATGGTTCAGAAGGCCTTCCAAGATTTGAATTGGCCTAATTAGCAACCGGAGGGCTCTACTGTCTGCAGCTGCACACACCCACAGGATTCTATTCATTAGCTGGAACGCCCAGCATACTCTTGGACCCCTCATGTCATAACAAAACATTCACTAACTGAGTCAGCTACTCACTCACTCCCGTGTGTATTCAATACACATTGTTGCATAGCGGACACTTGCTTGACCTGAGAGTGTCTAGCCATAAAGGTCACAGCCTGGTGGAGCAGCTGGGAAGTCAACAGATGGCATCAGCTTAGTATGATGGTTACAAACAGTTGTGATCAAGGCAGGTACTAGGTAGAGTTGCACTGAACTAAGATGAGGAGTGGTATGAGTAGGGTCAGGGGACTCCAGGAATTGCCAAATGGTGCCACAATCTTTCGGAACCACACTCCATCCCAAGGTGGTTTTGGTTCTCATGGCCCAGGATGGCCAATAGCATCTCAGCAACAAACCCCAAACCCAGTGGGTCTTTACTACTCAATAGTTCTATGAATTAAGAAATACCTTCTTTCTTTTTTTCCCAGTTTATTGATATGTATAAGTGCACAATTTAAGGTTTACAATGGAGTTGAGTATTTTGTGCACATATGTATCTTGTCAAGGTGACAAGGGCTTTCTCACTGTCTTTTTGTCCCTCCCCTACCCACTGCTCCCTCCCTCCACTCCTACCTTCCCCTCTCTTTCACTTCTTTTTTTTTTTTTGTCTTAAGTTCCATAGGAGTTGTGCTCTGGGACTCTCATATCAGAGAGACCATTTGATGTTTCACCTTCTGCTTCTGACTCACTTCACTAAGCATGATGTTCTCAAGTTTTTTCCGTTTGCCTGCAAAAGCCTCCACGCTGTTGGACTTTACAGATGCATAGTATTCCATTGTGTATAAGTACCACAGTTTGTGTATCCACTGTTCTGTTGATGGGTATTTTGTTGACTTCCATGTTCTAGCTATTGTTCGTTGTGCTGCTATGAACATGGGTGTACATATATCTCTGTTGTGTGTTGTTTTGGCCTCTTTTGGATACATTCCCAGGAGGGGCTTGCTGGATAGAAGGGGATATCTATTTCTAGTCTTTTGAGTATTCTCCATACTGCTTTCCAGAGTGGTTGAACGAATTTACACTCCCACCAGCAGTGCATTCGTACTTGTCTTCATTGTTTCTGTACCAAATTCAGTTTCCCTTCAGTGTCTGCACTTGAACCTGAAGCCTTTTATTGTAGTAAAGATATTTGCTGTGGACATACCAATGCTCTTCCATCCCCAACATGCACACATGCACAGACATAATGTGAATGATGGGTAAAGACCAAGGGGACAGGAAGTCAGGCATGCGTAAAGGGCTCAGAGTGGAGCCATCCTGCAGAGTTTTTATTCTGTTGACAATCCAGCGCTACTCCACCTGAGGAGCTGAGGAGGTTAGGGGATGGAGATAGGCCTGACTTGAGGCTTCCTCCACAGATTTATATTCTTCCTCCTGTTCTTGCCACCTCACGTTTCTTCTTGAAAGAAGAAGTCCAGCCTGAAAAGTTATATCACAGGAGGCTGACGTGGATCCAGGCATGCAAAGGACTGAGAGCCGGGCTCTTGTAAAGCTGTATGATGTGAGATAAGCCACCTTCACATCCAGCCTGTTTCTTATAAAAATCAAGATGGTAATAAGATATGCCTCAAGGTTTTTATGAACGTTAAAGTGCAAATAAGCCCGTCAGAGCCGTTCAATAGAAATGATAGTTTCCTTTCTTTTTCTTTAAAGGGCTTTTGTCTTCCAAAATATTAGCAATCCTAGGAAATGTGGGAATCTCTAAAAAAAAAAAGATAAAAAAGGAAAAAAAAAAAAAAACAAGAAAGGGGGAGTAACTTGACCACAAAACTTAGTGCAGACCTAGGCTTGAGGAAGCCTTCATTATCTAAGAGCTCAAATTTCCTTCTCTCTTGGCTGACAGAATTGGAGACAAGAGCCTGATACTTATCTCTTTCCATCTGTTTCTCTGCATACACTTATTACAATGAACTTGTCTATTCCAAAACAGTGGCCCCTTCTACACACGTGTGCAAAACATTTCCCTATGTTTCCTAGTGCTTTGTTTTCAGGGTCTCTAACCGCATAATCCTAACATGCTGAGAAGGTAGCTCATTCTGACACCTCTTCTGTGAGGTAATCCCAAGGTAGGGGGGTGGAGCTGAGACAAATTCAGGGGTGAAAATGAGGTCTACAGATATCTCCTGTCTTAATTACTTTCTCATTGCTGTGACTCAGTATCCGACATCCACAACTTAGAGAGGAAAGATTTATTGTAGCTTCAGTTTCAGAAAGTCTATTAATGGGTGGGTGGCTAGAAAATGGTGGAATCACATGGTGAGGCCGCTGCTAGAGCCAGAACTGAACCCAGTGTTACAGAGACAGAGATCTTCACAGCATGGCAGAACTGAGAAGTCTGCGGAAAAGGGCAGACCAGCACACACACCTCCAGATCAATTCCCAAGCACCCGTCCCTTCTGGCCAGGTGTCTTAGTTACTTTTCTGTTGCTGTCACTCAATACCCGACATCCACAAATTCAGGGGAGGAAAGGTTTACTTTAGCTCACGGTTTCAGAAGGTCACGGTCCATTTAGGGGCAGGTGGTAGCAATTGAAGTACAAGGCAGAGACCGAGTGGAGCCAACGTCTCAAGACATCACAAATAGGAAGGCAAGTTGAGACCAGTCAAGACCAGTCTTAGTCCTCCAAGGAAGGCAGGATGCAGCTTATATATCCTTCCAGGTCTCAGCCCAGTGATTAGCCCCTCCTGCATCCAGGTGTATAAGGTGTGGCCACTACACACCTTTAATCCTAACTTACACGCCTTTAATCCTAACTCAAATGCCTGTAATCCAGCCCTCCAGATTAGGCCCCATCTACCAACAGCACATGGTTCCATAGACAGTCTATTAACATTTAAATGCATGAGACTTGTGGGGGACATTCCAGAGCCAAACCACAATACCAGGCCCCATCTCCCAACACTACAAAGTATCCATAGGTACATGAGGCTTTCGGGGGATACTCCAGATCCAAAGCACATCTCCCTTACTCCCCAAGTTCCCTGACTTCCCTCAACCCTTCCTTGAACATAGCCATAGCTTTAGCCAAGTTAGCTATTCCATGTCCTCCAAATACTTTCCTTTTCTGTCTTTGGAATTGTAGTCTATCTCTTTATTTATATTCCCCATCTCTTCTTATTGAAGTCTGGCATCCATCTCAAATGTCTTCTAAATTGCTCTGATTTCTGACTGCCCAAACACATCCCTACTCACCAGAGCCACCACATTTCTTTCTTTCACCTTCATAATGGACCACTTGAGTTCTTAGTAGTCATAGCAAATACATCATGTGCCTTTCTCTCAGGCAGGATTTGGGTAGGATTTTCGATGTGGATTCATGTGTCTTCTTATGCCTCTACTCCTTCCTCTATTAAGGAAGGGCCTCAGCTCTCTAGAACATCAGGACTTGGTAAATGAGTTACCTGTTGAGCTGTTTTTTGACCGATTTTTAAGTGGCCTGATATATATTTACTTTTTCATACAAGAGAGAACTCCTTGTGCCTCACACCAACTTCAAAACCCACAAATGCCCTGTTTCGGCCTCATGCCGTGCTCCGATCTGGGAATGGAGAACACTAGTAGGTTCACTCTCTGGGAATGCCTAGGTGTATCAAGCCCTCAGAGTTGCGCTTATGGAAGTGCCTCTTTGTCCACAGACTGAGGCAGGGACCGAGCACACATGGCTTTTCTCTATGAGGCTTCATTTCTTTAGAAACTGGGCTTAGAATCTGAAAGCTGATGACTGAATTCTGTGTCCTCCCAAAATTCAGAAGCCCGTAATTTCCATTGCAGAGGTATTAAGGGGTGGGGCCTTAGGGGAGGTGATTAAGTTAGCTAAAACCACAAGAGCCAGATGCCTAGTGAAGTTATCAGAAGAGACAAAAGACTTCTCTTTCCCTATCTGTGGGAATACAGTGAGAAGACAGTTGTTCAGATCATGATGGTCCTCACCAGAGGCCTGTGTAGCATGTGGTTTTCAACTTCCCAGCATTCAGAACTACAAGAAGTTTTTGTGGCTTAAAGATATCTGTGGCACTTCGTGATAGTAGTCTGAACTGAATGAGGCACCAACGAAGCCTGGAGACTCACAGACATCTCTACCCCAACTTGCTCTTAGGGAATGCTCATGGCAAGTATGTCTCAGCCTGGAAGCTCACCCTTCCTCCCTGGGGTGACCTGTGCTTTACTGCATGGCCTGGAGTCTATCACATTGAGTTCCATGACTGAAGCAGGAAGTTCCTGGGAAAGTCTCCTATATCAGCCTAAGCTCATACAGCTTTAAAAATCTTTATTTTTCCACGTGTTTTTTGCTATAGCTTTTACTCCAAGAACAAATCAATCTGATAAACTATAAGTATAGATATATGTTATTTATAAAATTTTAAATATTGTGAAATATTATATGCATTTAACAGATGAATAAATTAAGGCTTAAAAGAGTTACTTCTCCAGGATCTTAACAGCTAGTAAGTAGTATACAGAACTGGAATAAAAATGTAAGTTTGTCTATATCTGAATCACTTTTTATTCCAAGTGTGACATATTTCTGATTGTGAATTTTGAATATTTATGTTCCCACAATCAAACAAAAATAACTCCCTAAATCACTCATATATTTCAGGAGTCTAAATGTCCAACTTCATAATTACAGAAGTATATTTCTGTTTCTATTCAGATTGATCAAATATTGACCATTGTTTTTGACCTTTCAGTGTATCTGTAATACTTGAATTGTATTACACAGCAGAAAAGTTTGAATGACACTCCACATCATAGGATATCTTTTTTTCCTTCTGGTAAAAAACATTCACACGACATAAAATTTAACATTTTTTAAATACATGAATTCCAAATTCTGTAACATATTAGAACCATGACATCATAGGAGATCTTGAGAATCTTGAGAATGAAATCATGACTCAGTCATTAATGCCCACAACGCCCGGAGACCAAATGGAGTGCCTAACTCAGATCTTGCACAACAGGTTACCTCTTACTTTAGAGTACATTACCACAAGTTTCTGATTTCCTAAATTCCCTATCAATGAAGCATAGATCACCAGGAACTTGTTCATTTGCGTAGGTGAATTTGGCCTGGGGCTGCACCCGCGGGCCCTGGGTGTAGGACTGTGGGATTCTAGGATTCTAGGATTCCACTGGAGAAGAGGATAGCTCCAACTGACCAGGACAGAATTTATTTCCTTCATGGAATGATATGAGATTATATTACCAGATGCCGATTTTTGGTGATCTAGTCTTTTACAATAGGAAATTACTGTCCCAGAGGCCTACACACTTGAGATCATTCCTGATCACTGTGTCTCCAGTTCCCAAGAACAAAGTGTCTTCTCAGTAAGCATGTGTTAAATCAATGAATGCATGACTGGATAGATTATTTGTGATGCTTCAAAATAAATGGGGAATTTTTACTTTTCCCATGATTTTGGAGTTGGAATCACTTCATAGTGATTTTTCAAAAACAAAGAATATAAAACCAGTATAGCATTTAGACCCAGTGTCTAGCTAATTTGCTCACAGAGGGGATGAGTGATACAAATTGCTCCATTCAGCAATGCTATGCAGAGCGAAATTCTCTTTGGATGCCCTTTGGACATCAGTGGTCACGTATCCTAAACACAGAGAACATAAGAAATGCAGCACCTTTTGATAGCTTCCCTTTCCTATACCCACTATCATAAGGCCATCAAGGGATGCCTGTAGAAGCTAAAGAAAACAGAAAAAAAGTAGATTTATCTAACTCTTATTTCGGAATAAACTGCCATTGTTTTCCTTTCTTCTACACTGATGTTGAAAATGAAATCTTCAAGAAAAAGGTTTCTGGGCAGTGAAAATTCAGGCCCCAAGAGAGAAGCAGAGAAAAAATGAGCTTTCTGTCCTGAGAGCTGAAGCCACCAAGATAGTGGTATCTGATTGGCTAGTGTGTTAATGTTTTGAGTGGAGCCTGATAACTGCCTGATGGTTAACCGTTATGAGATTCTAGGGAAGATACTACTTTTATTTCTTACTACGTGCTTTTCAAAGGAATTGGATGTCTTTTTAAAAATAGCAGGCTTCATATGAAATACAGATTTATTAGGACTCAGGAAAGTTATTTATGGCTTTGAGTTTATGGCTTTAATAACCTACTCTCGAAGAGGGTGTCTGAAGAAGGAAGGTCCCCTGGCGAAGGGCCAGTGAATTACACACCACAGTAGAGAGAGGCCCCGTAGACAGCTTGTCCTCGCAGATGCCCTGAGAAACGAGCATGCGTGCAGCACAGCACTTGCACCGAGAGCATGCATGTAAGACGCAGGTCCTGATTACAAGGCCTTCCAGTCAAATGGCTATGGCATACGTCATGAATCACTTAAATGGATATTTAATTCACACTGTGAGTATCCAATTTCTAGTAGACAGATATTCAGAAAGATCTGAATGTAGGCAAGCTCTTCTGGGTATAGCTCTGCACATTGAAGTTGCTTTTTAGGAGTCTAAATTTGAGAAAGACATTTAACTAAACATGTGAACGAAAGAACACAAATGAGAGAATTCAGTTCATTTTTAAGAACAAGAAGAGGTGAGGAGGGTCGCAAGGTAAACACGTGGAGTGGATTTTTAGCCCAGAAATTAAGGCAGCAAGAGTAGATTTGCTGGTTTTATTCTACTCAATGTGTCTTCTGTTTCAGAAACCCACTGACTAAAGCAGTTATGTCTTTGTTGTTGTTGTTATTAAGATTCTGTCTCCAAAATATTACAATTTATTTAGCTGTCAACGTATATATGTGTATAATATACATCATGTGTGAGTGCCCATGTGTAAATTTCAAGTGTGCAGTGTGTGATGTCTATATGAGGTCCCGGTGTTGTCCTGGAATGTGATATGACTGTGTTGTGTGTGGATATGTTTTATATGGGTGGACTTCAGCTAACTGAGGAAAGATGGAGTAAAATCTTCCATGTCTCTGAACATCAGGCAGTGGATTTTATAGGGTAGCATAAATATGCAGACAAAGGATTCAGACCACCATTGCTTTCTCAAGAGCTAAACTTCCCTTATTAAAAGACCACTGAGGAATTTGGGAAGTAATCAATTGTATAAGAAAGGATATAAGGTGTGATTGAATTACGTAGGAAATGTTGACATGAAATTACAGTAAAAGACACATTGCCGTTAATCTCCTTGAAATACCCAGTCTTGCTTCAGACACACTTATTCCATTGTTCTTGCCAATTTTTGAAGCAGTTCTGAAGTCCTCTTTCAAGAAAGTCTTTATGAGGTTTGATCAAAAATGTGGTGAATGTTGCTGACAGTATCATTCCATGCAAAGGCAGGCTTGTGGAACGCACTGTGTCTTCACCTACCTCATTCTCTAAGCCTAGCACCGTGAGCCTTCTGGCTCTTCACAAAGTCAAAATGAACACGAAGAGTAAATGTGTTAAATGGATTGCCAACATCAAGGCAACCGTAATTATACAACTAAAGATATTCACGAAAAAGGATTTTCAGAATAGCTTCAGAAAGTGGTAAGAACAATAGGGTAAGTGTGTCCTGTGTGAGGAAACATAGTTTGGGGGTATTACTGACAATGTGTCTTTTACTATATTTACTTTAAACTTAAACATTCACTGTTCTTTTTGATCATATTGCTTATTGTAGAGCTTTGGCATACTAAGGTACAAATGATTTCACATTTCTGATGAATTTAGAGGCCCAGAGGCAGGAATCTAGAGAGCTGGCCTGACTACTTTTTTTAAAAGCTGAGGATAAGAACAGTCAAGGCAGCAATTCAAGCAGTAAAAAGAAAAAAAAAATACAGGTCTAAACTCTGCATTTAGACTGAAAGGTAACCACCCATACTTTCCGCTCCCAGAGAACTTGCTGATCAGTGGCACACGTAAAGCAAACCCTTGGGAACTGCAGAAGGGAAGGGAAGGTAGAGAGAAGAATGCAGCTTACATCTTGTAGGAACGGAAGAAATGATACCTGCTAGAGAAATTAGAAATAATGTAAAAATGTTGTAATTTCAGATTGAAGAGGATTTTCAAGCCCAGGCGAAGGGAATAAATTCCAGGATGAAGAACTCTGTCCAAAGCACAAAAGTTTGCACTAATAGTTACAAATGACCCGGGACAATTAGGCCACAGGTGCATGGAGCAGAGGTAGGTGGAGCAGCAGCTGAGACAAGAGTGATAGCTTAGGAGTGGCTTCTGGAAAGTTCTCTGGGGCTGTTCAGTGGAGATACGGCAGCTGCGCTCTGACATATGGACCCTGGCCAAGGAGATGCAACTAGAGAGATTAGGCACAAGCCAGGTTATCCAATTACAGTAGATGTCATTGTTTTTCCCTACTGTTATTCCTGAACTCTTAGCAAAGCTTCACTTAAATCTTGAGTTCCAGCTGTGCTTTGGGGAAGTAAAGAAGAATAAGTTAGCCCTAACTCTTTTGCTAACTAGTGACAGAAATCTAACCCACCATGCATCTGGGAAAGGGAGGCTGGGCTGGAGGCTACCTATCCTTACACCTAACTTGGACTTTGATTTCATTTGATTTAATGTATGTGTGTGTGTGTGTGTGTGTGTGTGTGTGTGTGTGTGTGTGTGTAATTTGACATAGCATTTATTTTTCTAATGTGCCTATGGATTATGATACTGTAAGTTCCAGGCTTGCATAATTTTCTGCACATGATTCTTTAAGAATAAATTTCTATCTCAGAGATAATAAATCAACTGTTTGGGCCAACTATGGTTAATTCATTTGAATGATGTTTATCCTTGAACCACTTGCCATTGCCAAAAGGGTGTGTATTCTGGCCACCTGGATCACTGGCACAGCGAGGGTGGGTGGAGTACCAGGAATATTCCATCAGACCACACAATGTGGGCGGTAGTGGTCTCCACGCATAAAGCAATAGTGCTGTTTCAAACAAAGGAAGAACAAATTCTGGATCATATGCAATAAATATATCTGCTATAAAATGTGTTTTGTTGTTTCAATATTTAGATGAGAATATCAGGGGGGTGTAGCCCTCTGCAGAGGTCAATAATATCAAGCATTTTGGCAGTGGCTAGTAAGGGAAATTCAGAAAGTGGAAGGTAAGAGGTAGAGGGGGTTAACTTTCAAGAACTATCCAGATTCTCTTCCTAGACAACAAATGATTCAAGAAAAATACTAAAAGAAAATAATCAAAACTCATAACAGAAACTTTTTTCTATTGCGATAGAATCACAGAGATATACAGATTACATCAAAAGAAGGAACGGGTCATGATATACAGCCATTTGAGTCAGCGGCAGGGTGTTATTCATGCAGACTCATTCTTACAGGGAAACCCAAAGAACAAAACATCATTCTTCAGCCCAGTTGTCAGAGCAGCAGAGGGGATTCCAAGAAACCACCCTAATGTATTTCCATTTGAAGGGTAAGGGAGTGTGTCATTGTGAAACAAGCATGATCCCAATTATTGATTCCTTGCTGCAGGTCTGAGTAAAACTTTCTGGAAATCATAAGGATAGATTTCAAATATGAAATCCCTCCATCATTTGAATTAATCTGTATGAATTATTAATATAAACTGTACCCACTCCAACTTAGTATTATATGTTCTTAATCTGTGAGATAGACACTAAGAAAAATGCAAATGAGCATAGCAAACTTGTATTTAGAGACAACAGAGATTTATTTCATACCAGTACTTCTTCAGAATGGCAATTGTCTTGGCTACCTTTTTGTTAACATGACTCAATACCTGACATGCACAAATTAGCAGAGGAAAAGTTTATTTTAGCTCACAGTTTCAGAAGGTCACAGTCCCTTCAGGGGTGGGCAGATGGAAGCAGTAGAATCACATGATAAGGCTAGAGCTGGAGCCAGATCCAGAGCCAGGGCTCAGGGAGACAGAGATCCTCACAGGAGCATGGCAGAACAGAGACCAGTAAGGAAGGAAGGGTAGAACCGGCACATACCAGCCCAAGTCAAGCCCCAAGCATCTGCCTCTTCCAGCCAAATTCCACCGCCCAAAAGTACACAGTATCCATAGGTACACGAGGCTTTTGGGGGACACTCAAGATCCAAACCACAATGACAATTGAGTTTATTATGACTAAGAGAACACTTTATGGAGTCAAGGAGACATCTTCCTTGAGAGCAGACCTGTGTCATTCTCTTCTGATGAATGGAGACCAGAACCCATATAAAAAAGAACACTGTACAGAAAAACTTCCATAGAGACATTTGCTCCCAGAATTTCTTCATAGAATTAGTTTTCCTGTGTTTGGATGATGGTTATTCATTGGCTGGATGGATAAAATTACAGATTTTGATGTTACCTACTTCCTTTGCCCAGCTAGGTTACACATCAGCACTCTCATTAGTATAATTTTACACTGCCAGTCTCAGCTAGGAGGCTTTGTACTCAAAAATGAGTTTTAAAATGCTAATGGGAGTCTGTGGGATAATTTTAATCATTCACATATTCTAATTCATGAAGATGCTCTAGACTTCAAATTTCTGTCTAATAATAGTTCTGGTTAAGAACTTGTATGCATAAATGTTTCCAGAACAACTCAGTTTTATTTTTCTTGTGCCAAATTCTAAGTAACGATTTTTGTAGAAAATTAGAAGTGAATTTACATAAAGTTGCATCTACAATCTGAAGCTGTGCTTAGAGTCTTTTTTTTTCCGGCTGTTGCTTATTAGTGAGAAAAGTCAATGCAGCTAAAGTTATTCTTCGAAAAGATCAACACAATTGATAATATGCAGTAAGTATAAATATAAATAATAATAGTGAATGCATAGAAATATAAGGCGATGTACAGTTAGTGAGTTCCTAACAACCCAGTTAAGGCTTCTTCATTTATTTGCACCCTTCCTTTTCTTCTTGGTGTAAATGATGACATCGTGGTCACTGTCTTGAGAGGTCAATAAAAGCAATTGAAAGAATGTGCTTTCCTGCAAACTAAGCATACAAACATGATTTCCAGCATAAATTATTGCTAGGTTTTCCAAAAGATGTTCCAGTTCTTTTGTGTATAAAATCATAAGCACTTTTCTTGGTCAGCCAAGGAGTAACTCATCAATTGCTAACAGAAATTGAGTCACTGAGTCACTACAGAAACTGCTGGCAAGCCCTTTTCTATTTTCTGCAGCATTGTGACAGGGAATTTTCCTGGGTTGAGCTATCATGAGGCAGTCGGATTTGGTTTTTTGTAGAAACTTTTCCCTCAAGTAGTTCGTCTTAGTCACTTACTGGTTACTGGGACAAAATGCCCAACATTCACACCGTAAGGGAGGAAAGATTTATTTAGCTCACAGTTTCAGAAGATCTCAGACAGTCCCTTCACGGGCAGCCAGCAACAGTCGAAGCACATGGTAGAGGCTGGAGAGCTGCTCGCAGCACTGCGCACCGATAGCCAGTGAAGCAGGACCCAAGTGACGTGAGGAGCGGGTTGATTCAGACAAGGCAGACCCTTCCCGGGAAGGCGCTGCAACAATGTTTCTTCTTCCTTCCTGTGCTTAGCTCAAGCTGCCCATTGGGTTCCCTCCACCACTCCTTGGGCGGTGCCCCTCCCTCACTGCCTGGCCTGGAAGTCAATAACACAAACCTGAAAGCTCTATCCCGAGGGCCCCCAGAATCTCAACAAACTGATACAATCCCTCCAAATTAAATCCCATGAGCACCATAAACCCTGCCTCCCAACAGCCCGTGGTTGCACAGACATCTCACTACACCCAAATACACAGGAGGCTTTTGGGCAACACTCCAGATCCAAATCATAGCATAGTTCAATACCTTTAATTAAATATGAACTATGAGTGATGGTTCTTTAAAACAATGTAGTATACTCGAAAGGCAACAAGTTTAGCAGCCCTTTCCTTGTGGCAAAACAACACAGAAGTAGAGTTGGATGAGAGCATTGTAAAATTATGTCTTACCAGTCAATCACTGGGGATATTCCCTAAGCCTCAATTTGACCATGATTTTACAGGTGCTGCTGTCAGAATTAGCACTCAGGATTGGTACGTAGCTCACAATTCTCATGACTAATCACAGATTATATTTCTCCCACTTCAGATATCTTTTCCCCTAGAAAAGATGTCTTATTTAGCTTCCAAGTCATTTAAGACAATGGTAGTTTCCAAGTGGTGTATCTGTGATTCTCCCTTACAAACAGTGACTTTTACAAAAATCTTAGCAAATGTTTTGAGTTATTCCTACAGGGGCACTGTTCCCAAAGGGAGAATGCTGCAGGCCCTGAATCCTAATAATATCATTCAATTTTCCCCAAGAGATCACGTTTCCCTCAGTGCAATCCCAAAATGTTTTGTGTAATGTGATCTAATTGAACACCATTGTTTTTAAGGGGGTATCTTTGTTTTTACCAAATTAAAGGAGATACAGTGGGCTTAGTAAAAGATATTCCGAGCTTATATGTGGAAGGCGGGTTGCTGATTTAACATAACCAAAATCAGTTCCTATGTTACAATCTCACATTACTTCACAGCTCCAGCACGTGTTCATGCCAGTAAGTAATCTTCTTTAGAATGTCTGGGAATTTTACAGGCGTTGGGGTCATAAGAATAGAACAGAACTTACAGAACATTGTTTCAAATTTATATTGATGGATTGTGAATGGCATGTTTTCCACAAGGGACTTTGTGTTTTTCTTTAAATGATCTTTTCTTTATGTTCTTGTATCTTCAAGAATTCTTTGGGCAATTTATCTCAATGGACTCGATTGATCTGCGGGTTTCCTGAGGCAAGTATTTTCTATTATTGGCGATCTAGTTCCTTCTACACACACAGTAAGGAATGACGTGACACAAAATTCTCCTTTTATTTATGTGAATATAGTAGTGTAGCCTCTGTGACTAGGCAATCCCACATCTGAAGTCTTGAAGACTGTACAATTGAAAGGATTCAAACTCTGCACCATAGGCTAAAAGTTTTCTTTCTCTACATATGAATATCATTCTAGTCTTAAATGTATTAACAATATATTCGGAAAAAGATCTTTTCGATAAACATGTTCCATTTCCTAGTCTTAGATGAAGCTAAAATGAAGAAGTATGTCCCAATGATACATTTTTCTTGCAACTACTATCAAAAGCTGAAGGCATTTCTGACCAGGAGCCTCTGCCTTCTTTCCTTCCAGGTAAATTGGCATGTTAGGGAAGTCGACCAGGAGCAAGTCAAAGTAGAAGTGGCATCTCTGAGAGTTAAAATCAGGAGATCAATTTATAGCAAAAGGGAAAACAGCCAGGCTAAGATAGTTAAGATAGCTGCCAGGTCCTTTGACGTGTCTGTCCACTTACTGAGATTCTCACTGGGCAAGTCCCAGGGGGACGAAGAGGGGAGGGGAAATTAAGGCTCATGTTACTGTCCTTTATCACTACCAGACCGCCTATTTGCCAGCACAACCAACCACCAACCTGCCCAAAGAGAGGAGAGGAAAGAAGCAAAATGCATTTAAGAAAATATGACTTCTCCTAGGGCGTGGATTCCCTGCTCAGGGCTCCCTGTCACTCTCACTGTGAGGGGATTTTGTTTCAATGTATTTTGCTATAAATTCTACTCTATTCTTTAAGGAACTTCCGCAATGAATTGTCTTTCTTTTTCTTTTCTTCATTTTCTTAAACAAGATCTCACTCTGTAGTCTTCAGCTGTTTAGTTGCCTTGAGTTCACAGCAATCCGCCTGCCTCAGCCTCCTGAATGCTGTGATTAGAGGCGTGTGCCACCACACACCAACCTATTATGCGATTTTGGGAGATCAAACCTGGGGTCTTACACTTCCTAGAACCTAAATTTGCTTTCAGGTGATTTTCTTCATCTTTTATCATGTCCTTTTTAAAGCATTTTTCCTATACACAGAAAGAAAGTCAGAACCCAGGGAAGTAGATGTTGGTCACAACCACTAACAAAATATTTTGGTGCATTGGCCTGAAAGTCTCTGAAAACAGCCACCAACATAGTCAGTATACCTTGGACTGGTGCACAGGACGTGAGTAGAAATGACCATGAATGTCCAGCACCCACTTTGTGGGTTTCCATCTAGGGATCCTTCCAGCCACACCTAGCACAGCTCAATTCCCACAGCCAGTGACCCTTCCTCTGCCACACACCAGCCTCCTTACTTAGCACTTACTCTGTGGAAATTCTAGGCCAATCTCAAGAGATTTTATAGAGCAATCCGTGTAGATTCTGTCTGGGAGTAACCTACTGGGGGGGTCTATACCAAATTTACCAGTAGCCAAGAGGCCCCAGGTGATGGTCCCAGGACTTCAAGGTTATAATCAGCCACCAATGATGTCTCTATACCCATTGGAGATCTCTGTTGTGGTTCACCTAAAATAAAAGCACTCTGGTATCCCCAGGGAAAATTTGGATTAGTTGAGTTAAGCTGAAACAAAAAGATTATTACAATCCATGTTGGCCAGTACATCTAAAAGCACACTTTGATTTGATGCAATTGTTTTATGTGCTTGTTGATCTGTCCATTAATTTGTATTTGTAACAATTGGCCTTGAACATGGAGAATTACTGGATAAAATTCTTTCTATGGACGAAAAAGCAGCTACCTGAACATTTTGTTTCAGTTTTATTTTATCCGCAAGTGCTTCTCCAGGCTCCCTTGGGGCCCCATACTCTTGAGATTGGTGGAAAAATCACTGTTTGTTAGTAAATAATGTGATTCAAAAGATCTATGTAAGACCACAGTGGCCTTGGAGTGCTCTGCCTCATTGCAATAGCAAGGTGAAGCCTCTACCTCTGGGTGAATTAAGTGTCTCTCTCCAAAGTGTATTTTTTCTGGGTGGGGTAAGAAAGGAAAACTCATAATGTACAGAGACTATAGACTATAGGATTTTTACATATCTAAAGATTATGACATTTAGAAATTAAGGATGAATTTTAAAAAAATAGAACGCCTAAGTACGTTGCAAATCTGGGATGTCTGGAAGGAAATACTTGGCTCCCTGACTGAGGATGTTCTTCTTAGGAAAACTCTCTGCCCACAGGTGTGCTGGCTAGCTTGAGGCTGGAAAGCAGGAGAAGTTCTTCCTGGGGTTGTTGGTTATTTCCCTCCATCCTCCACCTGGCATATCATAGTCCCAGTCTTCCCCCTCTGTTCCAAAACCTCTTGAGGGAATCATGTCAAGGGAAAGAGGCTGGGGTACTTTGGGCAACAGGGGAGCTAGGTAGATTCAACTGAAAACAAATGGATAGACAGAGCTAAAGAAATCCTAAACTGGGAAGATAAATTAACTTTCACTGACTTTGAATGTTGTCAAATCTCACGGAGTCACTGTATCTTCTTAGGAGAAATTCCAACACTCTAGATGGAAACATTTAGAGGCTTAATTCAACCCTATATCAAGAAGCTTAAGTAGATAATCATCACCTTTGAGAAAGGTAGGCGCCAGAGATGTCTGGAATACAAGAGAAAGTACAAGGGACCTGGGCCCTGCCTGTATGTAGAACATGGACTATTCTCGCTAATGGGGACAGTCCCCAGCCTCCCAAAGTTTTCTCCAGGCCATGCCGATCACTCTTCTAGGGATAGAAGACACCTGATCAGTAGGAAAGTGGTGATGGAGGAGAGAACACTGTCCTAGTCACTCTTTTTTTTGTTTTGTTTTATTTGTTTTTTTTTGTTTGTTTGTTTGTTTTGGTTTGGTTTGGTTTGGTTTGGGTTTTGTTTTGTTTTGTTTTGTTTTTGTTTGTTTGTTTGTTTTGGTTTGGTTTGGTTTTTTTTTTTTTTTGCTTTTTGTTTTTTGTTTCTTCCAAGCCTAGGAAAGTGATGGGAGAGGGACGAGAACGCTCTCCTCCTAACCACCCTCCTCTCATTCACTCTTTAGATGGGAAACATCATCTCCAAGCTTCCACCAAACTCACTGTTGGAATGCTTTCTTGAAACGTTGGGAAAAATTAGATCCTACTTATCCTAGGAGACTTTTTTTTTTTTTTTTTCTGTGCCAAATTTGGCCCAAGTACCAGTTGGGAGGCCAGGAGACCTGGCCTAAGAAAGGGAGCCTTCATTCTATTACCACTTTCCAATTGGACCTATCTTCTTAGAGGGAAGTAAAATGGCCAAACAGATCATATCCGGTACTCTTCTGCTCTCCAGGACCACCTGTCCTGGATCACACAATGCCAGCTAGACCCCCAGCTCCTGGCTATAGTTTGTGCCCCACCCACTCTTCTAACACAGCCAATGTGTATGACCAACTTTCACCAACAGATGAACTCTCCACCACAGGGTCAACCGAAAGTCAACCACTTTACCAGAGAGACTGCTACTGTCCACTGCTGGAAGTAACTCCTTCGACTCCAGGAGAAAACATACTCCCTCTTCAGTCAGTTCCCTCAGGAGAAATTTTAATGGTCCCTCTCATCCTCACAGAGCTTAGGAATATATAAAACATGAATTGGGCAGTTCCACTGGTGATCCAGACAAATATATCTCTGGCTTTGAATGTCTCTGTGCCAGCTGTGATTTAAATTGAAAGGATGTTACCTTTACACTTATACGTACCAATAAAATGGGGAGATAACAAAAAGAGAAAAAACTATCAACCCTCAGAAAAAGTGTATAGACAATTTAGGCCAGAAGTGAGTTTATGTTCTTCACTTGGGTCAAGGTGTATCCAATAGCCCTTTAGGACATCAGACTATTCCCACAACAGACCCTGATTGTACCGTGAGGATAAATGTAGCAGTTGAAACAGGAAACACTTTCTTAACTGTTTTACCAAGGTCATAAGGAGGGCCAAGGAAAGTCCAGTTAATTATGCCTAGTTATCTCAACTGTACCAAGGGGATAGGGAGCCAACCAATGTTTTCTTACAACAATTAAGTGAGGCCATGATTAAGCATACCTTATGCAATCTAGAGTCATTGGAGGAGGAGGTCCTCTGTAAGAATAAATTCTTTATGCAAGTGACCCAGACATATTCTCTAAACTCCAAAAGCTGATAACTGGAACAGGCCCTAGATGATTTGGTTAAAGAAGCAATCAGGGTCTTTTATAGTCAGACCAATAGGAGGAAGGAGAAACATTGTATAGATATGATGTAGGCCCTGAGAGGAACTCCTTTGAAGGATCAAGGGAAGAAGGGAGATAAGCTTGTTTGCTTCCAGTGCCACCAGCCAGGGCCCTGGAAGGACTTCCCAAGGAGGGAGTGACCGCCACCAGAGCCCGGTCCCATCTACCAGGGGACCATCAGAAAAGTCAATGTCTCTAGGCCTCCAGAGGACAGGGGCTATCCTCTATCCAATGACAAGCTCTGGGGGGCTTCCCTTACTGGCCCACCTTGCTCCAGTCTAACTTGAGGCACTCCAAGCTATTTTAATTGTTGGAGGCCAAATAATGAATTTCCTGACTGATATCAGTGCCTAATTTTCAGCTCTTCCCTTCTTTCTTGGGCCCAGGGCCAAGCAAAAGGTAGCCACTCTTGAATTCTGGGTGACTCATAGAAACGTAGTTTTCCAACCACCTTCCTGCTCATGAGAGCACCTCCACTTCCGTTACTCTTCCTTGATAGTTTCTGACACTCTAGCTCCCGTGCTGGGGTGAGATCTCTCACAGATTCAGAGTTTCTGCTATCCCCTGGAATGAGGAGAGGCTCCTTTCCCCTGATGGGAATTACATCTAGGTGAATCTTGCTGGATGGACTGATGGGAAAATGGTAGGAGGAGTCAAAACAGCCATGCTTATAAGAATTACCTTTAATAACCCTTCCTGATTCCCTCACCAGAAGCAATATTGTCCATGACCAGAAGTGAGGGCATGCCTTGCCCTATCATTCAGGGCCTCCTGGAACAAGGGATCCTTCCGGAGTACATGAGCACATACAACAGCCCCATCCGGGGTGTCAGCAAGGCCCTAACCAGTGAAGAATGGCCCAAGACTTAAGATTCATCAATGAAACTGTGGTCCCACCCCATCCAGTAGTTCTAAACCTTTATTGAATTAAATCCCTAGCTCCACAGAGTTCTCCATCCTGGATTTCAGGAAGGCTTTTTAACTGCATCCTTTAGACCTGAAAATCCAAACTTTGTCTGCCTTAAAAAAAAAATCTTCTTACATCAACAGGACAACTACCTAGGACAGGAAATTCCTGAAATTTGGAAGATAAATTAATTACTATCCAATTAGGGTGGTAATCAATGTAACCAAAACCATAAAACCACAAACTAGAACATTTGATGTCTTCCAGGTCTTACTCTTCAGGAGTCTTAACCCCCTGACAAATGAATTGGTGGAAAATGCTGACTTCCATGACCCGTTCACTAACTGGTTGGAAGGATGGTTTGGAAAGTAAAAAGGAACGGTGGCCTTGATTCTAAATTCTCCTTAGTTACAGCAGATATCCTGACAGCTGTGGGGTGCTGCCCTGTTTCCTGCATCTGAAGCCTGGCCCCAAAGCTCACAGAGACCGCAAGTCCTGTACCCATGGATGATGAACATACCAACCTCACACTGATGGACTTTGGCGCACTAGCTGTCTTAGTTATTTATCTTCGTGTTGCTGCAACTCAATAGTTGACATGCACAAAATAGGGGAGGAAAGGTTTTTTTGAGCTCACAGTTTCAGAAGGTCATAGTAAATTCATGGGCAGCTGGCAATAGTGGAAGCACGTGGTGGAGGCAGAGGCGGAGGCAATGCCTCACGACATCGTGAACATGAACCAACGTACTGGAAGAGGGGAGGAAGTAACATATATCCTTTCAGGTCCTGTCCCAGTGATCCACCCCTTCTGGATCCGGCCTCGGTGTCCTATCCCTTCCAGGTTTAACCCCTAGTCTACCACAGGCTTGTAATCTGTAATCTACCACACTCCTGTCTTCCACCGCATCCCCCTAATTCACCCCTCCAGACCAGACACCTATCTCCTAATAGTACACGTTCCATACCATCCAAATACATGAGACTCTTGGAGAACATTCCAGACCAAATTACAATACACGCTTCCAGGACCTTTTACAGAGTCCCATTGGACAAGCCCTTCTCAGGGAGCCATCTAAACAGTCCCTCTTCTTCCCTTTTCAGCAGAAAGAAGCTAGACTGGCCATCAGTCACAATCTCATCTGCAGGTGGATGGTCTTCTTAGAGGGGAAAAGTCACGAGAGCTGACAGGATAGCAAGTCAGATTAGGGAGTGGCATCTCTAACGGTTAATGCTGGGAGATCAAGTTACAGCAAAAATGAAAATAGCCACAAGCTAGGATGGTACTCAGTTTTCAGGTGTGTTGACTTGTCAGTCCACTTCCTGGTTCTTCCTCCCTCAAAGATATTTGATGGGCTTCTCGCTGGGTAGGTCCCAGGGGAGCAAAATAGGGAGCAGAAATTAAGTTCCATGTCACAGTCCCTCATCACTACTGGGCCAACTAGAGCCCTAATTGGCAGTATAATCACCAACCTGCCTAAAGGGGGTGGAGGGAAGAAGAGAAAGTTAAATGGATTTAAGAAAAGCTGGCTGTCCTGGGCAGGAGGGGAGGAGATTCTCTGCTCAGGACCCCTCCATTGCCCTTTCAATGAAGTGGTTTTTTTCTCCTATCTTTTGTTATAAATCCTATTTTACTTTTCAAGGAACTTTTGCAATAAATTTACTTTCATGTGATCTTCATCATTTTCTGTCCTTTACGTCTACAAAGGAAGCAAGAGTGGAGCTATTGGCTACCACCACCAACACGACAGGCATATCCTCACCAAATAAATCACAACAACAAGCTTATTAATGTCCGACCTTTTCAATGCATTTAATGTGTTACTGGTGACAATCATGAATCTATCAAAGAGCCTTTTGTCCATGAATCTAGGTGCTTTTACATTATTGCTTGTTTAGAATAGATTTTGAAATTGTTTCTAAATTATCAGAATGGCATTGCACTGAGCACTTCACATCCGCAAGATCTTTTCCAAGATTGTCATTGATTATCACAATAATGCTGTAGAAACTCCATACTTAATATTCAAAAAAAGACCAACAACACCAGCAACATCTTATACCACAAATACAGAACCTCAGACCAATTCTCATAAATCAAGATCTGCACTTTAATATGATGTACGCACTATTTATAAGCACAGGAAAGCTCTAGAACTTCTTTAAAGGATAATATTTCCGAACCATACATTGTAAAACCACAAATAAGAATTTTAGTAGAATAAAAGAACATATAAAAGACATGAGCTTTAGAATCAGAAAAAGAAGCTGGGCTCACACTCCTCACTGTTATTTTTTAATGAGTTACTTTGCAGCTTTAATATATGTAAATATTCAGCAATTTCTGGAACATACCAGACGCTCAATAAACATTTGCTTCTGTTTGTCTCCTAAATTCAGAACATTAACCCAATGTGCCTTGGGTTATATGATATGTGCAAAACTAAATGAGTATTTAGATAATAGAATTTTTCATGAGCAGAAGTGCTATGGTTTGGGTCTCGAATGTCCCCCTTGAAGGTGATTCAATAGTGGTAGCTAATCCATTGATTTCCTGAGCTGCTAAGAGACGGGGCCTGGTCAGAAGGGGCGGATCATTAGGGTATGACCCGAAAGGATATAACATCCTCAATAGCTCTGTCCTTTGCACTCTGCTTCTTGTTCGCACGCCATTGGACAGTTTCTCTCGAGCTCTCTTCCATGACCACTTATTGTGGTTTCAATCTGGCATGTTCTCCAAAAGTCTTATATATTTGGGTGTTATTGATTGTCTGTGGAACTACGTGCTGTTAGGGGATTGGGGCTTAATAGGGAGGGGCGGATTATGGGTATGAGGTGGAAGACAGGCATGTGGCAGATTATAGATTATAGGTATGTGGCTTAGATTACAGGCATGTGGTATATTAGTAGCTTAAACCTGGAAGGGGTAGAACTTGGAGGCTTAACTCAGAAGGGGTAGATCACTGCAACAGGACCTAGAATAATTGCAACTTCTTCCCTTCCTCTTGGGCTTAGCTTCCTGTTCGTAATGCCGTGAGGAGCTGCCTCCACCTCTGCTTCTGCCATGTGCTTCTACCATTGCCAGCCGCCTATGACAAGACGGTGACCGTCTGAAACTTCCTCCCTTAATCTGAACACATCAAGTATTTTGTTACAGTAACCAAAACAGGAACTAATACACCTGTCATCACTGCAGGCCCTTATGAACAGACTGAGACTTTCTGATACTCTGAGCTAAAAGAAATCTTTCCTCTCTTAAGTTAAGAATATCAGATATTGTATCCCAGCAGTAAAAAAGTAATTAAGACAAGAGGTATCTGGTGAATCAGACCACTGAAATTTGCTTATTTGTTACTGAATCATAACCTAACCTAATATGGTTATTATACAGTTGGTGCCAAGAATGAGGATCATATAAAGAACACTCAATATGTAGCACTTGTTTCCATGTCAGAGAGTAAGCAGAGGTTCCTAAGGATACCGACATGGGTGAGGGTGGAAGGGTGGTGATTCATGGCATTTAGTGCAAAGATATTTGGTAAAAATAATTACCGATAGGGATAAAAAAGAGTGAATTTAATAAAATTATGACTTTAGGAGACAGGATGAGGAATGAGGATGTTAGTAGTTTATTAGTAATTACAACATTTACCAAAAAGTCTACTAAAAGATGAGCTGAGGATGGAATCAGCCAGTTTAAACAGGGGAATAATGAGAAGAAGTCTGAAAATGCCCCTCGTCTCCCAAGCAGCACAAGTAAAGCCACACTCACGGCAGAAGTGGCCAAGAACGACACAGGTCCTCGTCGGAACCGGCAGCGCAGAGGCTGGTGTGCATGCTCATTCTCCCTCCCTCTGCTCAGAAGTATCTATAAGGAAATTGGGCTGCAATTTCATTTGCTACATAGTGCCTCTCTGGTATACAAGCGTCGGGATTGTGAGAGGAAATGCCAGACCTGGCGCAGAGGCTCGTCTTGCCCCTGGTGTCTTGGATGCTGACATAATTGTGATGAAGGAATGAGACATTGGGGGGTTTGACCATGAGCCAGAGGATAAGTGTTTTCTGTGTGGGAAGAAAAGTGAAGTAATCACTTGACGATCAGAATGGGAGAGGTCAACATTGTCAGTTGTACCAACACTGGACTGTTGCCTCCCTTCCGAGTGTGCACAGAGTTGTAGCTAGCTTCCTGAAACCTGGGAGGACTGTGTGCCTAGCTCTGAGCAAAGAAATAAGCAGTGGAATAACAAACGTCATTTCTTGGCTGAAAGTGGAAAACCGAGATGAAACCGCCTAGTCTCTCTTCCTCGCTGCTGCAGAGACTGAGAACAGGCAGCCCGGTGCGCCCACCTCCCTGGGCTGGCTGCAGCACCTTCACGCTGCTCTTGGACATGCCACATGCACAGGAAAAGATATCTTGTTTCACATTAAACAGTGAGATTTCTGAGATGAATCTCTTATTTCTGTATAATTAAAGAGCAATTAAAGACCATTCCTCAGAATCTTACAAAATGTAACTATTCTTAATGGTTAAAAACCCAATTCTGTATCCCTCTGCCTTTTGATTCAAGCCAGCTTATGGTTCCACAGACAGCAGAGATTGTCACTGACTATGTAGGATTGGCTTTGCTTTCCTGGCTCTCTTCACTTTAACAAATTCAATCTGTTGTGCTAATTTTAAATCAGTAGATGCTGCAGATGAGTCATCGGTTTGCAATTAAGAAATAGCGACCAGGACATGCCAAAAGCAGGAAAACCAGGCTGACTTAAACATAGTTCTTTGGCAGGGACAAGGCAAATGCCGCTCTAATCTGAGCGAATAACAACGAAAAGAGTCTTCTCCCCCAGCAATAGAGGGGGGGTGGGTGACAGGGCAACATCAGAGGACACTGAAGGGCCCTATTATCAGGGTGGAGCCTTGGTGATGAACTAATTTTGAAAATAAAGAAAAGCAACAACATGAAACAACTCCATTGGCCCATCGGTTGTGCAATCACTTAATACCCATAAATTCATTACGTCTTGTGTGTCAGCAAGTGCAGCATCCATTGTCAGGAAAACATGATGTAAAACTGTGGAGATTTTTCCTGACTGAATCAGAGGCGTGTTAACCAGAGAGAATTGCCTGCAAACACCCCTTTAATTATTTATTTTAAAATGAATCGCACATTTCTCCAAGATGGTCTTCTTCCACTTTCAAACTCACAGCTTACAAGTTCTTAAGTAATTTTTTGAAACTGCTGAAGAAAAAAAAAAAAGGAAAGAATATGCCCCATTCCGTGTCAAAGCTTTAACAGAGGTTGTCTAGACCTCCTTGACTCAGTAGCGTTTGGCAGACTATATTCTGTGTGAAATTTTGATAACTTTAACCAGGCGTTGGATCCATGTCATGGGTCTTAAGTAATGAAAAGTGGCGGTCACTCTGTCAACATCAGTGAACTAACAGAAACAGGACAGCTGTGTGTATGTTCCCCGTAGCTTTGTACCACATGTGGCCCATCCCTTTTGAGACTGAGTCTCATCCTAGGAAAACAGATTGCTTAGCACAGTCACATGCTCATGGGATGAAGTCATTCCTTCTGCAGACTCTGCATATGCAGTCCCAGATCAGGCGTCCACAGAGCACCTGTAAGGGGTCCATTTCATTCCAGGTAACAGAGAAATTTACCAGCTCTCTGCTCTGTGGAGCAGATGGGATAAAATTTACAGCTAGATGCATAACCTTAAGTGACCACCACAAAGTAAGGTAGCTCCCACTGAGTGGCCTGCTGATGCAATTCGTATTTCTCTAGCTGGGGTCTGTTTATTTATATTCCTTTGTGTGTATTTCATACCTCACGGTTTTTGCAAACTCTGGAATCTCAATACCGACTGTGTTTCCCACTCTCATCGGTACTGACTTTCAACCCCTCATTCACTGGTGCATTCGGGGCCACCTTGCCCGTGACTGTTTCCTTCATCTCCCCGTCAGAGCTCTCTCACCTTCTTGCATTCTCTTTGCCTTTTATCTTTTCCGTGTGGCCTTGTCCACCTCCACCAGAATGTGAGCTCATTTGGAGAACAGCCTTGGAGGTTCATGTGAGTGTCAACTCAGTGTCCAAATATGATAAGTCAAAGCGCATTTAATGATTATATGTATGCTTGCTCATTATGTTTGCTATACAACAGAGAAGTTAATATTTTCTTTGGGGAGAGGCAAGGAGACGAAAGAGATTGAGTTAGGCTCTTAGATTAGTTCATTCTCAGGTCGCAAAAGGCCAGGTGACAGTGGTTACGAGGACTCTGTGGGCTTGGAGGTGAGATGGAGAGCTCATTTGCCCAAGTGAAAGTGGGAATTAAGATCACGCGTGGTGGAAAAAGTGGAGGTCCTTAGACCTTAGCTTGGGGGCTTTAGGTAGCTGAAACCTAACAGCGGCATAAGTGGCCACTAAGTGCTTGACTCTGGAAACCGCTGGAGAAGTGGTAATACTAAATGTTCTCTAGAAGCCTGCTCAGCCTGACAGTCCTCTGAACTCTGTGGCAAAACACGGCAAAACAAGGTTGCTTCTCTCAACAAACTGTCAAGATTTTGTTCTCTGACAATTGATGCACAAATATGTTTTTGAGGTACATGAGCCCGGGGGTTCTGAGATGGGACTCAGAATGCTAAGTGTGGTCTGCTTTGGGATTGCTGACCTCCCCACCCTCCATCTTCTCATCAGGAGACGTCGCTTGCTGCCAGAGGAGCCTCTCCTTGCTTGCTGGCGCACCTGATGTGCTCTCTGTGGCGCTCACTTTCTGGCCTTCATCATCACATGGTGTCCTCTGTTTGGCTCTACTCTCAGTCTTCATTCTTCATGACAATGTTTACTATAGTAAATTGACTCACAAATATTTTAATTACATTCTTTTGTAATCTCAAAAAAGTAGAGTAGTCGAGGGTTTGGGCTGAGTTTCTTTTGGTGTCTGGCAGTTTACTGTGGCTGTTTCCATGTACAAAGAATACGGTACTCAAGGATGTGATTTATTGAGTTAGAAATGCAAATAGCTGCATTATATGTATGAAGAGGTAGCAGTTCTGGCCATATTTCCATCCCATCCCTTCACCACCCTGAGCCATCTGCCAGTATCTACTTGAGAACTATCTTCTCGGGGGGCTCATCTTGAATCATTTACTCCTGGGCGAATGCCCCTCGGATTGCTATCACATTTCCCACTTAGGAGCACAGGTGAAAGTGGGAATTAAAAACCATGCGTGGTCACGGGGGAAGGGGGGCAATTCACCCCACAGGCCCAATGGCTTGGCATGGAAATCACCAGGAGCAATTCCTCACTAATACCACCCCATTTCCTCTAAGTGTTGAAGATTTATTTAAAAAACATCAATTGGCAGACAAATTATTGGTCTTCCCAGAGAACTCAGACATCTTGGTCTGGCTTTCTTCGTTGGAATGAGAGAAAAGCTATGACCACCAACTGCTCCCAGATACTCTGATGCCAGACCTCTCCCCTTCACTCTTCTCTCGTCCGCTTGTCTCCTGCACACTCTTCCATGGAAGCATAAGATGGATCATGGCCCCAGGTGGATGCTCTTCTAAGGCACCTTAACCTGTCATTAAGGAGCAATGATGAGCTGGTGAAACAAGCTTGTACTAAAACCATATATTTTCATGTTCTTGATTTAAGTCAACAAAATGCTTTCTGAGTGTTTATTACCAGGCTCTCTTATGCCTTTTGGAAAACTAGCTCCCATTCCTAGACCTTGGTTCTCTCACTTTCTTATTTTTCTACAACTTCATCAAAAATATATTTGGCTGCTGGCTGTTCTGTACTTGACACTTGGTTAATATTTCACGCCATCTACGTGTCGTTCCATTTTGAAGGCAGACTCCATCTCAGTTTATATAGGCACTCTAGCAGAACCTATTACTGGAATTTTTCATATGCAAATGACAGAAACTTAATTCAGACAGCTTAAGTTTTTCATCAAATAAAAGCTAAGTAGATGTAGCTGAAGAATTTAGCCTCAAAGAAAAGCAATACAGAAAAGTGGAAAAAGATTTGAGCATGCCTAGACTGGGGTCTCAGGACTCCCCAGCTTCCTGCTTCTATTTATCTCTGACTACTTCCCTCCTTTTCCCAGCTTCTGTTCTGTGGTGAGGAATGTGTTTACCTGAGGTTACTTGAGGTGCTAGTTCATAGCAGAAGCTCACTTGAAATAGGAAGGAGAGAATTGTCTTTCTGAGTGTCACAATATTACGTACCAGGCGAGGACTCTGATTTTAGTCACAAACCTATTGGCCAATTTTGACCAGGAAGATGAGCACAGGAATTGGTCTGATCTGGCTCGTGTTCTCACCCCTAGAGAAACAGAATGATGTAGCAAAATGCATGTGATGATCCCACCATAATTCCCCATTTAGAGATGGTGAAGAACATCAAGATGATTAGACTGTGTGGGTGTTGAGTTACTATAAAAGGGGGAAATGTAAATAATACACATTTACTCACTGGTTGTGTTAGTTCCGATCTTCTGGGAATCTGATATCAAGTCAGTTTGACGTTCAAGAGGTTGGGTGGGAGACTCCCAGTGGAAATCAAAAGAAAAAGTAATGGGAGTCAGCAGTGAGAGTCTGTAGAGTGGGTTGCAGCTGTGGCATCTGAGGAAGGAAAGAGAGAAGGAAGGATAAAAGAGGGTACTGTAGAGCAGGCAAGGCTCTGTGGGGCTCTTGGGTGCTGCTTGGGCAAGTGAGAAGCTCGGAGCACATGACACCCACAAGAGGAGTGTGGTGTTGGGCCAGGTAGCTCTGCTCTGTATCTCGGCTGTGTTCTGCCTTTGGGAGCATCCCAAGAATTCTGCTATGAATGCTGACATTGCAGCAGCCGGAGAGGTCAGCTAGTCGCAATCCCTTCCTATTTGAATGACCCACTCTCACGGTTGCCACACTAACCCCAGAGGAGCCTAAGAATCTGCTCCAGGTGAAGCTACTCATGAGTAATTCAGTGATGAATTTGAAACCTGAAACCAAAATTTTAAACATCTACTCCCCTGAACTTAAATTGTACTGTCCTTCTCAAAACAGATGTTCCTCTTTTCATGGGCTCTGCGTCTTGTCCAGCCATCCCGTCGATGTGCACTGAGAAGCTCAACCTTATCCTAGAAAGACTCACAATCTCAAATCGTGGTCTCTCTGGAAGGCCACATGGGAAACTGGTTCAGCCAAAGCAGTAGGAATCACAAAAACGCTCCGTCAGCTAGAAGGTGACTCGTGAGCATTTTAAAAATACATCATTCCTCAGCCTGATGGCACCATAAATCTTGAAATCTGGTCCAGATAGAATGGACTATCCAGAGCCATAAAACAGTGACACAAACAACTCAATTCTGTTCTGTTTAAAAGCCCCATAGGCATATTCTTCTCAAAACAAAATCTCCCATCCAACTTTTCTACACCGTAAGGTTAGATTTATAAACTTTATATGACTAACTGGTTACACAGCAGGAAATACATCAAGAATGACAGAACCTCCTGCCGAGTTAAACATTCTGGAATTTGGGTTCTGCCGAAATGGGCAGAACTTGCATCCTCCTATAAGGCTGAGCCACAGATGTGTCTGTGCCCACCAGCAGGAGCTGGCTATAACATCACGTATGTTATTGTGTTGACAAGAAGAAATAGCATCCTTGGTTTTATTAGTTGGAATGTGAAGTATGAGAGGGAAACACTGTCATGGTGCTTGGCCAATTCTGCTCATCTCAAAATATATCTGAGGCTAGAATTGTTCTTGTACAGAAATCATAGACCATTGAACTAGACACCGATACGTAAGTCGCTAGTGCATTGTTTTCCTTGAGATCCTTTGAACAAATTTGCTTGCCTTAGGATCAAAGATAAAGATGAATATGTCCAAATCATCAAACTATATACACATAGAACAATTAATTATAATAAAAGAGAAAGAAAATTCTAGTACACATGAAAACATAAAGCAGCACCTGACACTGAGGAGGACGTTTATTTGTATATCCAGAAAATGTATGTAGCAAGACAATGGGTGCATGTACTCTTAGAACTCACACATTCATCTATTTAGTGTCATTTTGTCACCAGAAAACTTTTGCTTTATTTTGATTGCAATTATATCATCAATTAAAATTTTCACCTCATAAGGGAATCTTAGGAGCTAGAAGACTTACTCGAGACGAAGACTGAAGAACTGAGGATGAGGATGAAGGGCAAAATAAACTCAAAAGCAGGTAGAAGACTTCGTAGAAAGCCAAATCCAGAACCCTCTGTAGAGTAAGTGATCCTGAAGATTTCTCATAGTGAGAAAACTAATATTACAAAATGTTTATTTTAAATACTACCACTTCAAGTAATAATTGAAATAACTAAAGCTTACAGATTGCCTAGTATATAGCAAATATTATACTTTCTAACGTGCTATGTCATCAAATCCTCACAACTCTAAGAAGCATCGTTACATCTATTTTCCCATGATGCATTTGAGGCACAGATGATTGCCTAATTAATTTTCTTAAGATGACAGGATTATTTAGAGACTATTTTACATTAAATTAATGCTACTGAAGTTAAAAACAAATTGTGCCAGTTGTTTTAGATATATATCCTTCCAAGATATTTTAATATCATCTCTAAACTAGCAGCCTTCAGTCCACCGAATATACATTTTGTGTCTTTCATTGAGCACAGAGCTAAAAACTTGTAGATGCATAAACCTCAGTTTCACGCTTCATGAACTCATAATCGTGTGACTGTCTCACATGAGCAATCTAATTTGATGAAAAGGCCCAGTCTGTGCCTGTGTGTGTAAATACTAATACTAATGCTTTAACTATCTTAACTAAGGAAAGACACTCATGTATTAATGTGATTTGTCTTTTGTGTCTTTATTGATTAAATCATTTAATGTACTATTTTATGTTTTATATAGTACTCATAAAAAAATTATGACAAAACAATTCAGGCATGGTGGCACACTCCTATAATCCCAGCACTAAGGGAGGATGAGGCAGGAGGATCATGACTTAATAAAATACTGTCTCAAAATAAAATAAAAAGGCTTTGATGTAAGTCAGTAATAGGGTACCACTGTGTTCAATTCCCGAAATTATAGAAAGAAAAAAAGTGAGAAAACAGGGCTACTTTTAGTGAAGGAATATCATAAGAAAGTACCTGGAGAACATCTCAGAATTAAGGTCAGAAAGGAAGAGTAAAAAATTCAATTGGAAGTGGAAGAAGGGGATGAGTGCATTATCTCCCCATTTTAGAACATATCCTTGGCCACACAAAACCCACACCTCTGTGACAAGCCTGCGACTGACAAAAAGGGCACTCTCTATTTCAGCACTGTGATGTCTCCAGAGCTGGAGCAAAGATTTTGTGTGGGGTTCCACACTTCTCTCTAGGGAATCCTTGATACAACTCAGTGTATTCTTGACCTTACTGGAAAAACAATACTCAACTTTTATTGGTCAGCTTTCCTATTGCACGGGACAAAACAACACAACTGAAAGTTACAATTTAAAAGGAGGCTTATTTTAGCTCAGAGCTTGAGCAAGTCAACCAATGATGGGCTGATTCCCTGGCAGGAACCTCATGGTGAAAGGGCATAGTGGAATAAAGCTCCCTTTATGGAGACTGGGAAGCACAGGACAAAGCAGGAGCCAGAGAAGAGGGGCCAGGGATCCCTTAGTCCATAAGCCCTGCCCCCATGACCCACCTCGTTCAAGCAAACTCCACATCTTATGGCCCATTCGGCTATGAATCCAACTCAATTGCTTCTTCAGAAATCTCTTAAAGCAGTCAAGACTGTCACAACTTCCTTATGTTTAGTAGCTTTATCCAAAATTTTGCTTTCACTTTTATTGCAAATGCAAGCAACAAGTCAGGATTTTCATCAATAAAAATGATCACTGTCTGATCACATTACTTTTGCAGATATTTCAAAATTCTTTAAGATGTATTGAGATCAGTTTGACGTACAAAATGCACCTATTCTATATGTATGTACTTTGATGATTTTGGACGTATTCAACACTTATAATATCATCACCATAAGTCAGCATTAAACGTATCCATTGTGTCCAAAAATTCAGGATTGATTGCTTGACTGATAGTAACAAGAACACATAGTACGAAATTTAACTTCCAATACTACTACTCGATATATAAGCAAAAATGTTGGAATCATAATATCAGAAATATCTACACTCTCATGTTAATTGAAATATTATTTTAATATTCAAATTATGAGAAAGCAATCAATCAATAGATGAATTGATAAAGAAAATGTGGTATATGCATATAATTTAATATTGTTTTGTTAATAATAATAAGAAAACCCTCCTATTTGTGACAACATAGGCATACCTAGAAGGCGTGAGGGGTCACGGAGGGATAGAGACTTGCACACTGCATGATTCCACATAGAGGCAGTATCTAAGAGAACCAAACTCACTAAACAGAATGGAATGGTGGTTTCCAGGAGCCAGAGGATTGGAAAATGAGGAATAACAATGGGAGGAAAGTTCAAATGGATTGTTCAATAGGTATAAATTTCTAGAAAGTTCTAGAAATCTGCTGTACAGCACAGTACACATAGGTAGCAGAATGATATGGTGTGATTTAAGATATCTTAAGAAGGTAAATATCAAAAGTCTTTTAAATAATGGTAGTTATTTGACAGAACAATAGATCACACACAAACTCTTGGCATTTTCAGCAATGATGCTAGCCAACTTCCAGGCAACCTCAGCCAGATGTCAGTCTTTTACCAACTTCCGGTTACTCAGACATCAGAAATGTGTTCTATCTCTTTAATTGTTAGTCAATATGTGGGAAAAGATATGTCATTTTAATTATGTATTACTCAACAGATTCTGATATAAGTTATATCAAAAATAGTGATCTAGCCAAATATAAGCTTATTGATCTTAAAATTAGAATCATCCTACATTGTAATCTAACTCAAAAACCTAGGAGAATTCTGGTATTCCTTATAAGAAGTCTATCCTGGACTTGTAATACCACCCATAAAAAGTTGTCATTCTACATACCTCAATGTATCTTTGTGGATTGAGATTTCTTCCCTTGAAGTCATAAAAAAATCAACATTGATTAAATGCTCAACATAATGTGTGTCAGCTTGACACAGACCATCCCATCATTCATCAGTTTTACCTGAGGCAAGCAATATGGCCAGCTATTAGATTAACATATCTGTAGAAAATAAAACCTACTTAACTCTTCTTACATTTTAAGTGTGTTCTATTGTATTTGACTTGTTAACTTTTGAATCTTATTTTTTAAAATTATGTTGGCTAATAAATTCAACTGAATCAGTTTCTTTTATAACATTATGTAGTTTATCTTAAACATTTAAAACACTTTCCTCTCTAAGGCATTGAAAGTGTTCAACCAGCCGCCAAAGGTATTTGTGAAGAGTTAATCCATAGGCTAGCTGGGTGTGGCGGTGCTACTATAGTGGTAGAACTTTGGGAAGTTGAGGCAGAAAGATTACAAGTTCAAGTCTTGCCTGGACCATTTTTCAAGATCCTAGCTCCAAAAACAAAAGCCCATTAAAAAAAAAAAAAAAAAGGATAACCAAATATCTTAGTTACTTTCTCATTGCTGTGAAAAAATAGTCAACATCTACAACTTAAGTGTGGAAAATTTTTTAGCTCACAGTTTCAGAAGGTCTCACACAACCATTCATAGGCAGCCAACAATGACAGAAGCGCATGACAAAGCCTGGAGAGCTGTTAGGGAATTGCAGACAGAGACAAGTTTTCACAATTCAGGAGCAAGCCAAGTCTGGAGATTGAGGCAAGGCTAGAGCTTTCCCAGGAAGAAGCTGCAACAAGGTTTCTTCTTCCCACCTTTAATTACTTCAAGCAGCCAGTGGGGTTCCCCACATCCAGGGCACATGTCCCGCCCTCACTTCATGGCCTACAAGTCAACAACACACAACTGAAAGCTCTGTCCTGGGCACCTCCTCAGTTTCAACAGTTGACACATCCCTCCACTTTAAGCCCTAAACATCCAACCCTTTCAGCCAGGCCTCACTTTTCAACAGCACTTGGTTCCATATATATGAGGGTTTGGGTGACACTCCAGATCCAAACCATAGCATTCTGCCCTGGCCCCAAGGACTCATGTTTACCCTGTTATGAACAAAGCACTTAGTCCTTCCTTAAGAGTTGCCAGTCTTACCAGCTGCAGCACTGCTAAGAAGAGCAAGTCCAAAGTCTCCTGTGACGCTTAAGGCAAACTCTTAACTGTAAGCTCCTGTGAAAATCAAACACTTCCAACACATAATAGCACAGGCTACACATTCCCATTCCAAAAGGAAGGAAAGAGAGAGTAGAAAGCAATTGAGCATACATATATGTTGTGTTCTTTGGCCTCTTTTGGATATATTCACAGGAAGGGTGTCACTGGATCAAAGGGGATATTTATTTCTAGTCTTTTGAGAGATCTCCATACTGCTTTCCAAAGTAGTTGTACCAATTTACATTCCCACCAGCAGTGAAGGAGGGTTCCTTTCTCTCCACAGCCTCGCCAGCACTGATTACTGTTTGACTTGTTCATACGGGCCATTTTCTCTGGAGTGAGATGGTATCTTAGCGTTGTTTTGATTTGCATCACTCTTATGCTAGAGATGTTGAACATCTTTTCATGTATCTATCTGCCTTTTGTATTTCTTCCTGAGTGAACTGCCTCTTCATTTCATTTGCCCACTTTTCAATAGGATCCTTTGTTTTGGTAGGCTTACTTTTCTTCAGCTCCCTATATATTCTGGTTACGAGCTTCCTATCTGAGATGTTGGTGGTGAATATTTTTCCCAGTCTTTTCGTTCTGTTTCTATGATGTTGATGGTTCCCTTTGCTGTGCAGAAACTTTTTAATTTGACAAGTCTTTGCATACCCCTATGTCTTTTAGATATTTGCCTAATTTGTCTTCTAGAAGGTTTAGTGTTTCATTTTTAATGTCTAGGTCTTTCATCCACATTGATTTGATTTTGGTGCATGGTGACAGGTGTGTGACTACATTCATTCTTCTGCATGTAGATGTCCATTTTTCCCAGCACCATTTGTTGAACAGGCTGTCCTTTTTCCACTGTGCATTTGGCCCCTTTGTCGAAGATTAAGTATTTGAGGGTATTTGGGTTTGTTGCTGCATCTTCAAATCTGTTCCACTTGTCTGTCTGTCTATTTTTGTGCCAGTACCAAATTGTTTTTACAACTACTGCTTTATAGTACAGCCTCATGTCTGGAATTGTAATGCTTCCTGACTTGGTCTTGTTGCTCAGGATTGCTTTGGCTATTCTTGGTCTCTTTTGGTTCCATATGAATTTAAGAATTGTTGTTTCAAGTTCTTTGAAGAAACTTGTAGGTATTTTGATAAGAATTGCATTGAATCTATATATCAGTTTCGGTAGTATAGTCATTTTGACTATATTTATTTTGCCTATCCAAGAGCAGGGGATGCCTTTCCATTTTCTAATGTCTCCTATAACTTCTTTCTTTGATGTAATGTAGTTTTCTTATATAGCTCCTTCACTACCTTGGTTAGGTGTACTCCTAGGTATTTAATTTTTTGCTGAGCTATTGAGAATGGAATTGTTTTTCTGAGTTCTTGCTCACTAAGTTCATTGTTAGTATAGAGAAAAACTACAACACATAACAGAGATATATGTATACCCATGTTCATAGTAGCACAACTAACAATAGCTAAAACATGGAAGTCAACAAAATACCCATCAACAGACCAATGTATACACAAACTGTGGTATTTATACACAACGGAGTACTATACATCTATAAAGTCCAACAGCGTGGAGACCTTTGTGGGCAAATGGAAGAAACTTGAGAACATCATGCTTAGTGAAGTGAGTCAGAAGCAGAAGGCAAAACATTGAATGTTCTCTCTGATATGAGAGTCCCAGAGCACAACTCCTATGGAACTTAAAAAACAAAGTGAAACAGGGGGGTAGGGCAGGGAGGGAGGGAGGGTAGGGTAGGGGGAGGGACAAAAAGAGAGTGGGAAAGTCCTTGTCACCTTGACAAGATACATATGTGCACAAAATGCTCAACTTCATTGTAAACCTTAACTTTTGCACTTACACATATCAATAAAATGGGGGGGGGGGAGCAATTGGACTAAAACAAGTTCTAAACCCAGCAGGGTAAGGGTTAAATCTTGTAGCTCCATATCCAGTGCTTGGGTTAAGATGAGCGCTTCAAAGGGCCTGGGTAGTACCATCCCTATAGTATAGCCTCCAGCTTCAGCCTCCAGCTTCTCACCTCTGGGCTAGTTCCACTCACAACCTTGGGTTTTCCTCAGCCAACAATTCACATTTCTGGCATCTCCAAATTGTCAGGATCTCCACTGAACTTTAGGCTTCTTCACAACTTTATCCATTGTCCTGCCAGGGGCTTACTGCCTGGCCTCCAAGGCCTTCTTTTGAAATCTGTGTGGAAGCCTCATGACCCCAGAACTCTTCAGTTCTGCATGCCTATAAAGGCAGAATCATATATATATATATATATATATATATATATATATATATATATATGAACTCCACTAAATGCTTCTCTCTTTTGCTTTACAGGATGTTGTGAAATACTGTTCTCAAAGAAAAGTCTGTTGCCTTTCCACCCTTTAATCATTAAAGTGTGCAATCTTGTTGATTCCTGACATTCCCCTCAGGGTATCTTTTTTTTATAAGTGTGCTCCTGAGTACTAGGCTTCTTTCTCATGCCAATCTCTTTAGCATCCCTGCGCACTTCCGCTACACCTTTCAGTCTTGCAAAACTGCGAATGGTTTATATCACGTTCCTTTTTCCATTTTTTCCTGTGTCTCAGTGTAGATCTGGCTAAAGGTTGCAAGCAATACCTATGTGACAGCCTTAACATTGAGCTGCATTGAGATTTCCTCCACCATATTAAGCAGTCCAGCTCCCTTAGTCTCCATTTCAGGCAAAGTCTTTGGACAAGGAAAAAATGCTGACACACTTTTTCTTTTTTCTTTTTTTCTATATTTTTTCTTTTTTTCCTTTCTTTTTATTTATTTATTTTTATTTTTTTGTCAGAGCATAGCAAGCATGCTTTGTAGACCAATTTCTAATAAAGTCCTCTTTCCCATCTGCAAGAAGTTTTTTCATGACTCCAACCTTTACAATCCACACTTTTATCATCTTTCTGGTCTCCTGAGGTCTGACCAGAATCTGCCATCTAGTTTGGCATTCTAGAACATCTCTAACCTGCATCTTCAAACCTTTCCAAACTCCTCCCTCAAAACACTGCCAAATCACATGATCAGATAATGTCACAGGAATAACCCCACTCTTGGTATCAATTTCTACTTTACTTATTTGTTGTAGGTACAAAATACCTGACATCTACAACTTAAGAGAGGAAATATTTATTTTAGCTCACAGTTTCAGAAGGTCTCACACAGTTCATTTATAGGCAGTTGGCAACAGTAGAAGCACATGATGGAGGCTGGAAAGAGGCTTAGGAAACTGCAGGTAGAAGACAAGTGAAAGCAGGAACAAGCTCACAAGGCTCAAACTTTCCCAGGAAGAAGCTGTCACAATGTTTTTTCTTTCTGCCTTTAACTGCTTCAAGCTTCCAGTTGGGTCCCCCACACTCAGAGTGTGTGCCCCTTCCTCACTTTCTGGCCCACAAGTCAATGACAAACACCTGAAAATTCTGCCCAGAGCATCTCCCAATCTCAACAACTTGACACAATCTCTACAGGTCAAACCCCAAGTATCTGCCCCTCCCAGACAAATCCTGCCTGCCAACTGCACAAGGTTCCACAGTTTTCCCACCACATCAAAATACATGAGTCTTTTGGGAGACAGTCCAGATCCAAACTATAGCAGCAATGAACAGACAAAACCTATGAATTAAGGAATTTGTAGCAACTAATATCACAGACTGTCACATGTTCTTAAGACTGATAGGAGAAATATGATTAAAAATACTCTAAAATGCATACTATTTGTAAAGACAGTTTCACCTTGAAATTATCTCATAAACTATCTCACAAACTATATGTGATGTAGTTTTACATAGACCATGGAATCAGAGCCACCTACAGATCCTACTGAAAACACAAATCCCAAATTTTTAAGCTGAAAAGATTGTGTATATGATGTTCATTGACCAAAATATTGAAGGAAGTTGTATTGGTTAGTTCTTAAAAAGCATGATTGACAGAAATTATATATTAGAAGGGAATTTATTTAGAGGGATTACAAGTTTGAGAGAGTCCAGAATGGCTATGTTACATGAAAGAGCTGGAAAGTCCACTGGCTGCTCAGATGTGAGATAAAAGAACACCAGTCTGAGACTGCAGGATAGCTGGTGCAAGTCTGCCCGATGGTTCCTTGTCCCAAGGCACCGGTGAAGATCTGAAGACGGGAGTGAATCTGCAAGGAGACTGGAGATATAAAGACAGGAACGCGTCAGTGTGTAGTGACAACGGTGACAGCCAGAGCTCTCTGGGAGTGTAATAATCTTTCTTCTTCCCTTTTTTTATTTAGTTCAAGCCAGTTGGACCACCCACACCCAGGGTAGGCATTCTTCTCTTATTTGCAGGCCCACAGGTCAGTTACACATACCTGAAATCCCTACCCTGACTATTTCCTTATGCCATCAAGTTGACATGATCCCAATGGTCCTAGAGGTGTTGGCTTGCTTTGGGAGAACATGACGGCTTTGATGTGGGACCCGCTCTGGTTAAGGCATCTCTTTGACCGTCGGACACAGAAATAATTAAATCTCTAAAAACAGGTGGAGTCCAAGGTCTACAGATTAGATTGAATCCTGCTATAAGTGGTGCTAGACTATGAGAATGAATGAGATTACCTAGAGAGAATGTGTGACTAGATAAGAAATAGAGTATTATCTGACTCAAACATGTGTTTTATATGACCAGAGAGAAGATACAGGCTGCTGCCCAGGTAATATAACGAACAATGGTATAATTATTGAACTGGCTGAATTTTTTTAAAATTATGGATGCCTGAAAATACTGTACAACTTCTGCTTGCTTTTGCTGGCCTTATTATTTAACAAAATCTGCTAAAAATCACTGTAAGGGAAGTTGGCTTGATGAGTAATTATTTTCCTCTTTGATTTCATTTTTGATAAAAAGCATGAATCACGTTAGTCAGTCCCAACAGTGTCATTAGTTCTTTTTCTGGCCCTCTGATCTCTAGAGAAAGGCTGATGTACCCCTAGCAAGTGGGCTGCCTTCATTTTCCCTGTGAGCATCCTTCTTTCTACCAGTGCAAAGATGGAAATTTCATGGAAGAAGGAGTCTTGCACGATCAAGATAAAATGTCTGATGTATTTTTAAATTAATAAATGATTGTTCTGACTCCCTCAGGGACAAATTCTAATATTCAGAGGGAAAGAGATCCAACACCAAGGGCTAGCTTCCTGCGATATACTGTAAATAGCCTCCAAATCAGGAGTAAAGAATGCAGATACACTGGAAGGCCAGGGGACAAGGCCAGGAGAAATAGCCACATTGGCTTGATATTCTTCTGAATTCTTCTGCATTGGAGCCACTCAGCCCCATGTCAGCAGAACACATTTATCACTTCACAACCAGGCTCTGTCATGTGGAATCAGTTGACATGTAGAGCCTGTTTCATGTTCCTTTTCTTCATCTGCCCTCACTCAAGCACTTACAGACATCAGTTACCTAACCAAGCACGGAGGAAGAGCACAACAATAATTAGGTCACCATCCACAATGCACAGCACATGGTAGATGTAAATGGAATGAATTAATTCTTGAACAAATTCATTTCTCCTCTGAGTCTAGTGTTTAAGGGCTACTTGCAAGGGCTTTTTTTTCAAATTTCATTAAAGAAAATACTATAAATAGAACTATGAAACTGGTCAGGATGTCAAATATTGAGAAGAGTGATAAGACTTTTTATTCTTTCTCAACTAACATTTCATAATGTGAATACAAAAAAGTAATGAAGGCAGAGGTGAGTCCTCAAAGGTAAAGATCGACAGGAGAGGAAGGGACATCACAAGGTGCTTCTTTCAAAGGGCTGGAGGAACGGCTCAACGGTTAAAGTGCTTGAGAGCTAAGTCAAGTGCTAAGTACCCAAGTTCGATTCCCCAGCACCACATAAGCTGGGCAGGGTGGCGCACGCCTGTAATCCCAGCACTCGGGAGGCTGAGACAGGAGGATTGCCTTGAGTCCAAGGCCAGCCTGGGCTCCATAGTGAGTTCAGGATCAGCCTGGACCACAGAGCGAGACCCTGTTTCAAAAAAAAAAAAGAGAGATGCTTCTTTCAAGTCAAGATGCAACCATGATGGTGGTGGTGCTTAGAATTGCAACCAGCATTGATTTTTGTATCTTTGCAGCGAGTCTTCTTTGGGGACCAAAATTTAGTACAGAAACTCATTGTTTAAGGATTTTAAGCTTAAGAATAGATTGCAATGACTATAGATCTGTGTCTATTCTCAGTAAATAGCCAAGAGTCACCTTGAGTTAAACTTACTCCTTCCCCGTACTTCAGTTCAGCTTCTGCTGGGCCCTAATGGCTGGCCTTTTGCTCACGTGCATAAAAATCACGAATTGAATTTTCTTGGACTGTTGAACACTTCCCCATTTTTTCAAACCCTTTCCTAAAGTCTAATTATGTTATTTCCCAGGCATAACTTCAGACTATTTTTGCCAATATTCTAGCCATTGGATAAAGAGGTCATTTTTGCCTCTTTGCTTACTCAGCAGTTGTTCTATGCTATTGATCTTCTCTGAAACCTCAGAGGAAACACTTCTTCACATCACAGGGAAACCTCCACTTAAATTCAGAACCTTTCATTTCTGCTATCACAGAGCAATCTCCCGTGAATTAATCATAAAGTTTTCATCTCATGACATCCACATCTCAGGTTGTCTATATGAACAGAGACTGACACTCCTTGAATTAGGTAATTTTTAGAAAACGCAAATATTTCACCTGGGAATATAGCTTTCCACTTCCAAGAGCATGTTTCCCCACAGCTCCTTTAACTCTAAACTCTATTTCTTCTGTCTTAAGTTAGCCTGTGGCCAGGTACCGTACAACCAGCAACAGCACCCATACCAGCCCTCGTGGTGTTACTCAAACGCTCCTGCTCTTAACTGCTTGCTGCCTTCCTGGGCTCCCTACAGATAAACACAGTGCAAATCTGGGTTATGGTTTCCTTTCCTTTCGGATGCTCCCTGCCATGGCGGGACGGTTCCTTTTCTCAAGGACTTTAAATAAGAAACTTTTTTTCAACAGCTTTGGTATTTTTTTACTGCCACCTCCATAAATTAATATCCCATGCATACATGTTATGACACTTCCTTTTCTACTGTACTTCTTTCTTTCTGTCTTTCCACTCTCTCTCTCTCTCTCTCTCTCTCTCTCTCTCTCTCTCTCTGGTTATTTCTCTTATTTTATTTTATGTATTTTATTTGAGGTTTTGATAATTTTAGCAAAAATGAGGTATAGACTCAATTTTAAAATTGATATAATATGGAAAAATATCCTAGTAATCTTGTGACACAGAGACAAACTCTACACCATTTTGGTAAACACCCCTGTAGACATTGTTTTGCACTGAAACATAAATTCGATTATGTCTATGCATATACACACACATTTAATTTGTGTATACATTTAATTATATTTATTATATTTAATATTAAAAAGATAATATGATATCCTCCCTCAGTAATGTGCTATTGAGTATATAGCAAAAACGAACATGTAGTACGTACCTGAGTATATTTTAAACAAAGAAGAAAACACTGTACTTATTTTCTCATAGCTTCATATCTTAATGAAGGTTGATGTCCCTAATTCTAGCAGCTAAAGAAAATTTTTGGTCTTTCACTATTTATGTGTTTTATAATTAAATGTTTTCATTTTGTCTATTGATTTAATACTGCAATAAACATAATTGTTCATTCCTATTTTAACATTTGTATATGTATCATTTTAGTGGTGTATGTTTACAGAAGATTTGATAAAGATTATATCATTCTTACATAGTGATATGTATTGAATGTTAGAAAAAAATGTTGTAATTTATATTTTGTCCACACTCCAAAGTGCATTCAAATAATTGTTTACACCTTCACGAAAGTAGTATTTTAAACATTGTAATTGAATTAATATCTGACTAATTGAAAAATTACCTTATTTTATTTAAATTTCTTTGATTAAGATTTAATAGGCTTTTTATACATTAATCATTTCTTTGGCTTGCGTTTTAAATTATTTATTCAGAGTCATTGCTCATTTATTCATTTGGCAATTTATATTTCTGTGTTTTCTTTAAAGCCCTTAATGTACTCAAAAATCTACTCTATGTCATTTATATTAACAAACATGCTTCCTTATTTTCCGTATCTCTCCCAATGGTATTTAGTATTAATTATGATATCAAAGTTGTAATTTCTAATAGAGACAAATCTGTAAATATGCATCCTTTGCTTTCAAGTTTCCTGGCAATAAAATATCTTTGGTGTTTCCATTGTTTCGAGCTTGCAGTTGATCTTTCATTCCTTTGGGATGTGTTTTGAGGTCTTAGTTAGGGTTGCCTTCTTTCCTTACTTCCTTCCTTTCATTGTCCAGCTCTGTGATCTTCTACTCTTAAAATTACCCTGGCTCAAAACCCAATGCTTCATCTGAGATCTGTGTAACAAGCGTAGTTGACCTAACTAACGCCATGATCCCGGTCGCAGAAAGGAACATAACGAAGGCCCTGAGGCCCAGCTACAGGCCTATCTACAAAACCATGCTCACACTGACATCATATATACGTAAGTCAACCCTGAGATGTGAGGGCTTGGCACTCTGGTATACAAATAAGCTAACACTAAGCTGTGAGGGCATGGCAACACTGATAAGAAGAGACCTCTGCTCAGTGACAGCGTGAAAAACACTATAAAAACCCAGGCTCTGAAGAGCCCAGACAGAAACACCAGCATCCCCAGCCCTGCGGGACTGACTCTGCATTTCTCCATTGGTGCTGACACTCTCTTGGACCTCAACTGGACTTCCTGTTAGCTGGACTGCTGACAGTGGGTTTTGCCTCAAACCTGAGTCATTGAACTTTGGGATTCTGGTGAGATTCTCCTAAGATAGAGATTCCTTATGGGGTTGAGAGTCCCTCTCCTTAGAGCGAAGCTCCCCTGACGGTTGAGACTCTCTTTTAGAGACTTGCTTCCCTTCCCTTGTTTGATGTGTTCCATGTATTACTAGCTTAAGTTTCTATTACTGGTTGCTCACTGGAATGAAGAGTTAAGGGTGCACAACAACTATTTGAAAGACCAGACTGACTGACATTGTTTTGAATTCAGTGCCATAAATATAAATCATGACTATAGCTCGCAACAATCTGTTTGTTTGTCCCTTGTGGTAATAACTTAACCACAGCGAATTCTCAAGGATTTTCAGACTTTATGAAGTATCTCCATGGTACTTAAATATATCACTTGGAAGATATCGATGCACCTTCCTTTCCACCATGCCTTTCATGATACAGGAAGCATTGCCAAGAATGGAAAAAAGAGAAGCCTAAGACACTACAACTTGCTCCAGTTAGTTCAGGAGAAGTGGCATCGACCGATATCTGGCTTCTTCCAAGGCCCTCACTCTTCTTATGAGCTGTAACTCTTGACATGCTGGCAGTCCTCCATGGTCTGTCTTCTCTGTGCAACCCTCTTCTACATGCCTCTGCTACAGTGCATATTTTTGTCACCCCTCACCTGCATGTTCCCAGGCGTCCTCGCCTTCTTAACCTTCAGTTCTATTTGGAGGCTCAAATACCTCAGCCAGTTGAAGACGCCTTTGCCTGGGACTTAGACACTCCAGATGTGGCCTCAGCATACCTTTCACTTGGGTCTCTCATTGTTCCTCCACATGTGCGGTGGGCCTCATAGACCAAAGTTCTGGCAGCTCCTCCTGTGACCACATAACAGCCACTACTGTGTCCAGCAACTACTTCCTTCATATTCATTCCTTTCTCACTGTTCTTCTTCCAGCACTGCCCTTCCCAAGGCCCAGCTACAGCCACGTCCGTCCTTAAGCCCTTCTTGGAAACCTCCACCTCACATTTTATTTCTTCCCTCCTCTCACTTTTCACAGACCTTTATCTGTGACTCTCCCATGAGTCACAACTTTCTACTTTCTACTCAGTGCCAATGTCTTACTTTACTTAACAGGCTTTCAACTTCTTCAGCTAACAGACAGCTTGTTTGTATTTTTCATTTCCCAGTGCTCAGAACAGTGACTAACACAGGTAAATATTTCTTAAAATACTTAGTGAATATATGTGTAAATTAATGATACAGAACAGAACAAAATAAGTGGGTAACTTGGTTACTTGAGGCCTCCGTCTTCTAATTTTTTATCTCTTTTGCTTGCCCCGATGTTCACCTCATGAAAAAAATTGAAATTCTATCAAAAGAACTGTTTTGATTTCCATTTATTGCTTTGATTTCTATAAAATGTGGATGTTCCTTGGAATCAGTAGCCCATGCTTCTGAAAGGAATATTTCATTATTTATAATGAATGAAGAATTTGAAAACATTCCTGGAAGTTGTTCATAGGCTAGGATGATGTGACACCTAAGGCCAATGGTAGCAAAGATGAAAAGCAATTTAGGCCATGACACATTGAAGTGCCTTCTGCTAAACTCTGTGGGGTCAGTTTTATAGGCTTCAGCGATCTGTTTATAAGCCTGTTCTCCTTCCTGTCCCCGCTCATTACCTGACTCCCTTTCTTTATATCTTGAGTCATCAGGACTGCCCCTAGAAATAGAAGACATGCTACTCATCCCTCTCTGTCTGGGGAAGACCTTGTCCTCAATAGGGACATCATCAATCAACAAGTAGAAAAGCAGCCATGCGACATGTGGGAAGGGTAGTATGCTCAAAAAGCACAGGCAGACCCCACCTCTTTGCCCCAAAGACGAGGCATTCATCTAGAGAGGGCTGAGTGCCAGTTTGCGAGAATTGAATAAATCAGATTTCTAACATGTAATAACAGATGTTCTGGCTACAGCTCATGAAATCATTTAATATTGCTTTATGCTGTGGTAATAAAAAAAAGAAGTCATCTGGCTTCACTTGGCCCAGGTTACATATCTTCCTCAAAGGGTCAAGATGATTTGATGCAGTTCTTCGATCAAAGGGGCTGATGGTGTCTGCATGTTACAGGCCGTGCCTGAGGGCTGCTCTGAGAGGGGGCAGAAGGTACCCGAAAGCATCATTTATATCCAGTGGCTTGAGGTGGTCTCAGACTCTGCAAATGTGCCCAAACGCTGGTCCTTGAACAAGATGAACACTCTGGAGGAGACCCACATTTTCTATCCCTCTCATATCCCGCATCTGGCAGAATGAACATGTGTGGAAGGATAAAATAAGTGGACTAACCACACAGGATGCTGCCGGCACAACAGCAAACTTGAAGAGAAATTGGTAAGTGAAAATGACTACATCTTGGACAAGACTTGCAGAAGAATTTGGACTCATCTACTGAGATGGAGAGCAAGGAAAATGTGCTGAAGGAACAATAAATAATGACAAATCAAAATGTGCAGAGTTGATGAAGTTGCCAAGGTGACTTGAAGGTTGAAATAACCAGGTTCTAAAGGAGATCATGGTAAAGTGAGGTAACACTCATGCTCGAAGAATATCTAAAGACAAACTAAAATGCCAGCATAGAGGCTCGAGATAGTAGAGATACTCTAATATTTGCTGCATTGTTCTAGAAGCAAACTGAGGAATCTAATGACTGTAAAAATGAAATCGTTGTTACAACTTCTTAAAAAGTGATAACCCCTTCCTAGGAATCATAATGTCAACCAATACTTAGTAAAATAATTAAGAATTGAATAGCAATAGAAACTCCACCTAGGCTGATGAATTCCAGAACCGTAGCCTATATAGATGGATAATCCAGGAGACAAAGGAAATAGGTAAACCTCACAGCTGGATAATGCAGGGGTGCCGATGTACAGTATAACAAGAAGCATCAGCAGTCGGAAAAACGGTAGACAATAAGTCGCTTCTGAGGTCCCCTTCTCCTTCTCCCCAGTAGTGCCCTCATGACACTGCCTCCCATCCTTGCCCCAGAAAACGTCACCTCATGTACAGGTGCTCATTAAAGTCTTGCATCATGGTACTAGACATTCTGTTAGATTAAGTAATATAAAGATCTGTCAGGTGTACTGTTGATCTGCAAGTATCAGGTGGCTTACTTGAAGACACCTATATGTGAATACCAGGCACACACATTGAGATAGAACTGTGTGCAAAGTTATGTCCCATGAAGGAGAAGAGATCAAAGTACACAGCTGAATAGCACAGGGGCACAGAGAAGTGATCAAAACCAGGCACAAAATCCAGCTTTGTGTGACCTAGTAGGATGTCTTGCTATCTGTTGGCCCTGCCAAGGCCAGAGAGCTCCGGCCGCTGCTCAGCTGCAGTTCTCATTCTAACGTTGCTGGACCCGGATATCTGTCATGGTTCTGACAAGCACAGAGGAAAGAGTCCAGATTAATTCATAGGTTCAGCAATATTGCCAAAGGTGCAAAACTAGTGGGATTCCCAATATGTTTTGGGTCTATGAGGGCAAAGATAAAAGACAACAAATAATGATGCCCACATCATTGAGGTGAGACATATCTCAGGACCAGAACATGAAACCTGGGAGGAATTAGAGTACCCAGTTCCTTCCCTTGAATTGAGACTCAACCAGTGGAATAAATGGACCGTGTCCTCGGCGCTGCTGAGTGATTGAATGGGAAGGTAGATTCGGTCTAGTTTCATTTCATCTAGAGGCAATAAAATTTCACACTCTTTTCAATTTTAGTGAAAAAATGTGCAATTTAGATAAAATACGAGCCTACGACTTAGTCTGATTCTATAATAGTGGAATTTTATGGATTTTGTGGCATTAAAGTTGTAAATTTCTTTACAGACATCTGACTTGGAACAGAAGAGGGTTTTGAGGTAACTTAACTCTTCAGAGTAACAAGTCAAGCAGGGAAACCTACTGAGATGGAACAAGTCGAATGAGGTTGAGTTTGCTTAAAGCTTCAGATAGTCAAAGAGAAAAGAAAAAGGCTTATGTCTTCAAGAGGAAGATGGGATCCTACCATGCTGAAAACCAGCTTCAACCACAATTTCATTTAGTTGACTGCAAGTAGCTGCTAACACCCGTGGTGCGGGTGTGAGGTCATTCTCTGGAACAGTCACCCTGCGGCAGAAACTCCCGTTCGCACTTGCACCACAGCCAGAACCCAGCACCTCTGCCTTCCGCTCTCCTCTGTGTTGTCTGCCAAAGCCAGAGACTGAGCTGGCCCTTGCCTGGAGCCAAGCTGGACTCTTATCTGACTTTCCATGTTCAGAGAGCCTAAAGCTGTAGGCAGGTGTGGGTCATCACACATTGGCAAATGATAAAGGTGCCCTAGATTAATAAGGCAGAGCTTCCAGAGGAGGCGGGAGCTGCTCTCATGAGCACACTGGGTGCTGGGAAGAGGCGACAGAGCAAATCCATGCTGACTGGCAGCCAGAGCGCCCTGTTACACAATGCTGGTTTGACACAGGTCTGTGACAGATCAAGCAAGTTCCATATTGTCTTTTATTGGTTTCAAAGGCAGTTTGTTCTTATATGAAATTCTTTCTTTTTAATTTTCCCACTTTATTGATATGTATAGATGCAATACATAATGTTTTCATCGATCTTGAGTATTTTGTGCATATACATATCATGGAAAAATTACAAATCCTTCCCCTCTCCCCTTTGCAACCCTCCCACCCCCTCCCTCTTCCCTCCAATTGCCATTACTCCCCTCAATTAGTTCTATGAAATAATTGCAATCTTGGTTAGAGAAGCCATTCTGTATTTTATGACACACGTTATAGTTGGTGAGATTTTATAGTTATAATCGCGAATCTTTAAGGTTTCTTTGGTGGAAGTACATAAAATGATAGTGTATTATCTTAGCTTAAGTTTCTATAACAAATACCATAAATCTTATAAATAACAGAAATCAATGTCTCATAGTTCTGGAGGCTGGAAATCCAAGATTAGGCTGCCAAAATGGCTGAGGTCTACTGAAAGATGGACCTCTTCTAAATAAACCTCTTACTGCCAAATTCTCATGAAGCCTTGCGGGGGTGGGGGCGGAGTTCTAGGTCTCTCTCAGCTCTCCTCTTGTAGCTACATGAACCACAGATAAGGACTTCATACTCAAGACTGATTACCTCCCAGAAGCTTCGCTTCCAAGTACCATCACATCGAGATTAGTGTGTGTGTATGGGGGGTGGGGGTGAGTTAAAAAAAATCAAATGACATAAAATTTAACTTAAAAAAACACATGAATTCCAAATTCTGTAATACATTAGAGCCATAAGGTTTGAGGAATTAGTGAGTGCCTATGTCCATCCCTTTTCAGTTATTTAGTCCTTTCCTATATGACCTTTGCCTCTCTTTCTACTCCGCCATTCATGTTTGGGCCTTTCTATGTTATTATTTTTGTGCATTTCCTAAGAAGGACACCCATCTACAAAGCAGCAGTGATTAAATCTACAGAGTACTGGTATAAAACCAGACAAGAGGACCAGCGGAATTGAGGGTGCTGAAACAAACCCAAACACCATTAGTCGAGTAATCTTTGGCAATTGGGGCCAAAAAAAATGCATTGCAAAGACAGCATCTTCAACAAATAGTGCTGGGAGAACTGAATTTCCACATGCAGGAGAATTAAACTAGACCCATATCTGTCACCACTCCCTAAAATCAGGTCAAAATGGATCGAAGTGAACAATTTGGCCTTACCATATGTTCCTAGCATGATGTGCTGCCTTCCCCAAGACATGGAGCCAAGTGATCACAGACTGAAACCCCTAAAACTGTGCGACAAATAACGCTTTACCTTTATAAGGTAGATTATCTTAGGCACTTGTTTTAATAGTGAACAGATGACCAGCACATAGCTGCCACCTGTACATTGCTTACCTGATGCCAGGTACTGCACCAAGTGACTTTGAATTTTGTTTCACTTTTTGTTACAGTATTTTCAGGATAAAATTATCTCCTTACCTGTCTAAGATCACACGATTTAATACACTCAGTAGGACTCAAATTCACTGCCCATGACACCAAATTCTTTTAGTCCACCATCGAACAGTTGAACAGAGAACTTACTATTTTGAGCCCAGAAAATCTTGTGACGTTTCTAAGATCTGTGCCCAGACCTCTTCCTATGTATTTTAACACAGGTGGTAACAGGGTTTGGTCTTCATTGTGGGAAACTGGATTAGTACTATCACGGAGCAACCTCTCAGGAGCTAGATGAGAACCCTCCCAGGTATGAGAGTTAAGAATCCAGCCCAACTCCGAGGCAACTCTGAGGCAACTCCTGGCTCCTTCTGGAGCAAAGCTGCGACCATGACAACCACAAGCAGCCTCCTGATGGCGTCCCTGGGCCAAGGCCAAGGGCAATGGTATGTTCCTCGCAAGTAGTCTTTCCCTGTTTCTGGGACTCCCCGAGGTGTACTCAATAATGCACTCCTCATCCTGAAGCAGATGGAAAAGTGTTTAAAAAGGTGCCAGGTTTATTTATGGAAGCATGAGATTGAATTTAAGAGATGCGCTTCGCCAATATGAAATGTGAACTCTCAAAACAGGAAGTGTGTTTTACTGCCTATTTATTTTATTGCTGTATCAGCTGCCCAGAGCTGAAGAATCCTTCCTCTCAGGAATTATTTATTTTCTAACTTCTGAACCAGAACATCTTGACCATCAGCACTCTCCCTCCTGCTGCCAGATTCCCAACTACAAACATGTGCCTTGCTGTCTCAGGGTGCATCCATGGAAGGCTCTGTGGAAACATTTGAACTCATACTTTGTCCTGAATCTTTAGTGTCATGTCAATAAAGAAGTTTCTAACAAATTTTGCATTCAATGGTAACAGATAAAGAATTTGACGTACTTAAAAAATGGAAAAAAAATCCTTGAATCTCATGTCTCCGAAGATACTCAATAGCTAGTCCATATCATTATTGAGTAATCTGTATGAAAAATTCAGTGAGACCGAATGACCAGCTAATCATGTGGTCTTCTCACTTCGTACCTGGCAACAATGAAGCAAGCAACCTTAGTTGAGTGCGCCTTTCACTATGTAGGTCTCCCCTACAGCATTCTGCCATTGAAAAGTCCTCCTCTAAACCTCATTTATAAGCCAATAACAAGTGGCAGAGGCGTCTTTTGATAGCCTTATGTACACGAAGCCTTTGAAATGAAGCTATCCAGGCTAGCGTCTAACACAAGCCCGAGCCCTTGATCAAACGTATCTGGGTAGGAGCTCTTCGAGGTGTCTTAGGTACCTTTTCTCTGCTGTGACTCCATATCCAACATCCAAGCTTACAGGAGGAAAGATTTATTTTTAGCTCATGGTTTCAGAAGGTCACTGCCCTAATCATCAGTGGTGGTGGAGGTGGAAGAAAGTGGTCCCTGTATGGCAGACACGAAGCCAGGTGAGACAAGAAATGTACAACTAGTGTATACCCATCCAGGACCTGTCCCAGTGATCTGCCCCTTCTGCACCTGGCCTCAGTGTTCTTCCCCTTCTGGGTTCAGCCCCAGCGACCCTGACTTTCAGGTCACACGTCTTGCAACCATAATGTACAACACACCCCTGGTGCACCATACACATGGAATCTATAATCTACCACACACCTCCCTCCACTACACATCTAGAACCCCCTCCTCCTGATCAGGCTCCACCTTTTAACAGCACCTAGAATCCATGGTGATTCAAGATATTGAAATTCATGAGGCTATTAGAGAGATGGTCCAGATCCAAACCACAAGAAGGTAGCACTAGAGACATCCATGAACAAATATCAAACTCTGGGTGAAAACACACACATACACACAAATAAATATACATATATAGTGTATATATGTATGTATATCACATAAATGAAGTCTGATCAAAATGTATCATTGTTTCAATTTTTTAAGTTTATTGCAGTAAAAAATATAGTGTCATCAGTTTGCCTCTAAATATTTTGCTTAGTTTGAAGAACCTATCCCACCATTCTCGCCACTTTCTGAAGCAGTTCTGGAAGTCCTCTTTCTTTGTTGTTTTTACAAGGTGTGTGATCAAAAATTTGGTAAATGGTCGTACTGAGAGCCCTTTAAAGGTAAGACACACTCATAAAAACACCATGGCATGTCCTTATCCCCCCTTATTCATGAAATCTGATATCCTATGACTTCTGGCACTTCTCCAGAGTAAAAATGATAATGAAAGTAAACATTTTAAGTTGATTCAGTACATCAAGTTTGTAACAGTGAAACTAAAGACATTCAGGAAAGAGGACTTTCCAGAACTGCCTCAAAAAAGTGACAAGAACACGGGAAATATAAGTATTTTCAAAGAAAGGTAGAATTTTTTGAGAGAGATTAATAGCAATATGACTTTCACTGTAATAAATTTTAAAAATTCACCACATTTTGAGTCACTTGTATTTGAATAATATATAATTTTTATATCCCATATATAATGAAATGAACTGGTGTATAAGAGTACTTCAGCTCCGAGGAAGTTTCCTCCTGTTCTAATCCACAAGAAATACCTAAGTTTTTTTTCACATGCGGACTTTAAATCTCTTGCGAACACCAGAACGCTCAAGCAGTAGGCGTGTGGCAATGGCGCCACCTCCTGGATATTCTCGTAAACATATCTTTTCTTCACGCCTCGTTCAAAATTGCCAACGGCTCCGGATTGCTGAAAGGGTTGAGTCAGAATCAGTGACATTCAAGGGTGTTGATGACTACTACAGATTTCTGTGCAGACATTGCCATGTGCTCATACTCTGAGCATAACTATTCCTTGTTATTATTTAACAGAAGAAAACTGCTGGACCCGTGGCACAGTTCTGTAATTCCAGCTCTCTGGGAAACTAGTGCAGGATTGTAAATTCAAGGCCAGTCTGGAAAATGTAACCACTTAAAATCAAAGCCAAAAAGAAAAATGGACTTGGGATGCAGCTCAGTTTGAAAACCCTGGGTGCAATCCCCAGTGCTGCAAACATAATAAATAAATAACAAAATAAAGCTCTAAATAGACATAGTAAAAGTAGATATAAGAAAACAGATCACTGAATTTATCAACCATAAAAATGCGACTTAGTCAAACTATAATATTTGTACAGCCAATTTGAATACACAAGCAGGTACATTTTTGCAAAGCAACATTTCAGGAAGCAAATTTGTGCTTATTTACCATTAATATTAGAAATGAACTTAACACTTAATCCAGAAATTCTATTTCTAAAATACTATGTTTCAACACTGTAGTCCTGTTAAGAGATAACATTAAGAGAGGCATAATGGAAGAATTACCTGAAATGAATCAGAATATCCAGGCCTAAAAATGTTTATTGCTGAGTCATAATTAATAGTAAAAAGTGTGGAAATAATGTAGATATCCAAGTAACAGAAAAGTAGTTAAGTAAATTCTAGGATGCGTATTTAATGGAAATTAAAATTGTTGGTAAAATAATGTTTAGAAACGAGGTAGCAGAGTAACCGATACCTGTGGCATAAAGTTAAATGAAAATTAAGTGAGATAACACATAATTGGCTTTTTGGGGAAATGATTACATAAAATTATATTTGCATGTAAGGAAGGAGAAAACATACACAGAGAAGATATAAGTCAAGATAGTCTTGAATTCCACTGTGTTTTCCAGTTTCAAGTTAAAAGTTATTTACGTTCTTTCTGTTGTTCCAGGTCCCCGGTCAGAATGTGAGGGTAAAATGCAAGTACACAGCCATCTACCGTGGTGGAAAGCGAGAGGGCAAAGGGGACTGAGCCCGCAGAAGCGCTTCAGTCCCTGGGCAGCTTCCTAGACAGACAGCCTCCTCTGAGAAACCCCGCTCCCTGCGTGTCTTCTCAAAGGGTGAGATTTGTCTGATAAAAAAACAGCAGCCTGCAGCTCTGAGAATATAGAGCATTTTGACCTTTGTCCCACACCCCATTTGACTCAATGACTAAAGGTTTTACAACGAGAACTCAGACCTTCAGTTTATATAACTTAATCCGTTTGTAATTTTCTCCTATACAGAAACACCCTATTTTGTAGAGCAATAGACCAACCCTGCCTGAGTGACCCAGAGCACCCAGATCCAAACAAGGAAAGAGATTTAAAGAAAGAGACAAATTGGCCTTTAATTGAAGGAGGAACAAGCCAGCTCAGTGCCGCATTCCCTGGACCAGCAGCCCCTCCAAGGACAGGCCTCTGCTCTCACAGAGGTTGGCCTGGCAACTCGCTTACACACAGCACTTGGGGAAAATTCTTTTCAGCACTCGCCAAATGCCGATCCATAGTCCTTTGCGGAGCAGCCTTGAAAGCTTGCACACATTTAGAGAAAATACTTTCAAATGACTCCGGAGTCCTGCTTTATGTTTCATATTCCTTTGAACTTATTACCTCTTTACAATGTCTTGGACTATTAGTTTGGGAACATTTAAAGCTAATGACTCTATGGAAAGTAAAGAACACTTTGAAGTTGCCCAAGTCATTCAGCTCTCTCTCATACACAAGAGGTTAGAGAGGCCGGGAGATGCCAGGCCAAGCCATTTCGGGAATAAATAACTTATTTGGGGTCTTTATGGATTACTGCTCAGGGGAAAAGAGGGATGGATCAGCTGTGGAATGTTTAAGGGAACCCAAGCCATGATTAATGAGGGTCAACTTTAAGACTTGAGCACACGCAGATAGGATTTCCTCACACAGAGAGCAGCGACTGTCTGACCCGGGCTACCCCGACGCAATCTCCTGAGGGACTTTGGTTCACAAGGGAGGTACTGACAGCAAAAGGGATGGAGAAGACTTTCCTTGGCCTAAGGAGATAGAACCATTAACAGCCATAAATGCAGTGTTGATGGCTAATAAAGGGAGTTGGCAAACATGCCTGGAAGGTCAAAGTTGAAGAGATCCAGTTGGGTGACTTTCAGTAAAGTGTGACACGCTCTTCCAGATTCTAGTCATTACTATTACATTTTATGTTTATTTCCTTCTTTTCTGTACAGATAAGACATTGGAAGCTATTGTGGGATAGAGTTCCCTGTGGTATGTAAGAGATTTAGAAACTAGAGAGACACACACATACTAGATTTTACAGATGGCCTGACATATGTTTACTGAAACTAATGACAAGAACTGCTCTAATCTTATCAAATAAAGAGCAAAGGACAGTGGGCCGGGGGGCCATGTTGATTAAAAACAAGATAACAAAATGACACCCAGCAGAAATCTCAGAGTGCCACTCCTTGTCCTTCTTTCAAAAAATTCAAAATATTTATTTAATGAGGGCAATTATGTATACTAAAAATTATGTTGAAAGTGAAGAAGAATAAATTGATGCCTTCTCTTGGAGCTTATGATGTCAAAAGACACAATTAATATAGTGAAGTATATAGAATAAGAGATGACACCGGATTTGCCACCCAATCACTCAGCGAATACTCGTTAAACATCTCGCAAAGGTTTCAGACTAATCTGGACATTGAAAACAAAACAATGGGAAACATGAAAACCAGGCCCAGCTCTCATGAAAGTAACATTCCAGTAAAAGAGGACAGGCAATAAAAGAAGATTAAGTTGTTGCAAACAATAAGGAAAACAGGACAGATGGTGAGCCTGAGTGTGGATGATAGAAGCAGCGTGAGAATAGGGTGACAGACTGTCACTAAGAAGAGATGCTTGAGCTAGAACACTACAGGAAGAAAGAGAAATAGAGTGTTTCCAGGCAGGAAAACCAGATGTGAAAGTCCCAAGCCTGGAACCATCTTCATGCGGTCAGGGAACAGAAGCACGCATTGTAACTGAAAGAAAAGATAATTTCAAAGAGCAGAGGGTTGGAATCCTGTGGAAGTTCACAGGCCTGAGTCGGGACTTTCAGTTTTGTTTCAAGTGCAATGGAAAGCTACAAAGGATTTCTATGCGGCAGTGCAGCCTAGTAACAGCCCTAAGAGAGCACATTTACTGCTTTTACTGTTTGGTAAAAGGAAGAGGTAGAAGAAGGGACTGGTGAGAAGGACCCCACAGGCCTTCAGGCTAGAAGTCGTGGTGCTTCAGACAAGGGACATTCAGGAGGGGAGATTCTCTGTGTGATCAGCAGTTCAGCCCACAGAACTGGCTGTGGGATTGGATGGCCGTGCTATAGAGAGACTGACATGGAGGAATTGACGATTGAATCGCTGTACTGTAGAGAGACAAGACAGGAAGGAGCTGGCTCAGAACTGTACACCTAATATCGGAGTGGTCACATGAACTCAGTGTGTGTGCACCTGTTGGTTCAGAGGGGTTGGACAAGTTTTCAAAGAGATGAACCTGATTTAACCTTTAAGAATGGGTACAGGGTATGACATTAGTGAAGTGTTATTGAGGATGAATTTTGTGTGTGACTTGATTTATATTTGTCATTTCATTGTCTCACCAGTTTCAGTCATTAGTGATTTTTTGCAACATACTATCTACATGTACTTTATGATGACAAATATTTTCCTTAACTCAAGCCTTTTTCTTTTTAAAATAATACTATGTTTGAAAATAAATATTATACCAAAGAATTGATGGATTGGCACTGCTTGAACACAGAAATGAGTTATATTCACCACGTCAGCCACTCCATTCTTAATAACCAACGCTTAATGCCATGTTAATTTTCACCACCGTGTAGCAAAGATTCTGATTAGTGGCTCTGTCTTCCTCTCCCAATAAGCTGTATGTTCTTGGAAGAGAAAGGATGAGGCATCTTTTGTTAGTTGGGTAGTTTTCTAGATAGTCTAACGTGGAGTCAGTAACAGCAGGGACAGGGTAAGAACTGAGCAAAAATTTGTCGACTCTATACCACACAGATCGTTTCAACATCTTGATTCGTAATTCTAGCGGATTAAAGACTGAGTCCCAAAAGATATGCCCACCCAAAACTTATAAACATTATCTCTTCTACAAAGAAAGAAGTTGCAGATGTAACTAAATCAAGAATCTTCAGATGAGATTGTGCTAAATCATCTGGGGAAGAGGGAGGGAGCTAAATTCCATGGCAGGAGAGAGTCATGAGAGGACTGTGGTAGAGGCGGACTTATGTGGCCATGAGCTGCCGCATGTACACCTGAGCCTGCCAGATATAAAAGTGACAGGGAAGAACTCTTTCTTGGAACATTTGGAAGAAGCATGGCTCCACCAACACCTTGATTTTGGACATTTAGCCTCCAGAACCATGAGACAATAAATGTCTTTGCAACTTCCATGTTTTTGTTATCCGTTACGGCAGCTCTTGAGAATGAATATGAAGCCTTTACACTCAGATCAGTGCAATGCTCAGTGGGAAGCCTTCTGCCCCGTTGAACAGACAGGTCCAGAGTGAAGAGAGTTGGGCTGGGAGTAGAAATTCAAGTAGGTACTCAACGAAGAACGTGCATGTCCAGCCCCATAGAGTCCATGATTAGCCCTAGGTAAAAGAGGCCCTAGATAATGGGGGCTTTTAGAATTCAAGAGAAAAAATTCTACCTGCAAATGTAACTTTGTGCTGAATCTTAAATTCAGTTTACATCTACCAGTATACTTACAAGCTAATAGATACAAGGCACTCGGGTTGCAATCGGAACACCTCAGAATGCCCCCCAGAAATAGCCATAATGTCCTCAATGAGAACAAGACCCCACAAAGCACATTCAAACAGTTGACTACATTTTCAAAACAGCCAGACACTTCATTTTTGAGAAGGAAAAGAGGAATATTACCTCAGCCTAAATGGTTAATTCTGTTTCCACTCCCCTTGACGCTACTGGTTTTGCCAAACGGAGGTGGAGAGGAGAAAAATTAGGGGAAAGCAGGAAATTCTGAGTGTAAGAAATAGAATTCTAAAGAGAAATGGACAGAGAAAAGAATCATAGATGTGAGCCCAGTGAAAGCTCAGCCAGTAGGGTACCCAGTACGATAAATACAAAATGTTAGAGACCCCCTCTTTCTAGTTCAAAATGGAGTCTAATCATTGTTGTTTAACCTAAATTTATGTTTCATTAGATGTGCAAAGAAAAAACGTAAAAAACCGAAAGTTCTCTTCCTGAAGATTCCAAGAAGCTAGTAAGACAGTAATACAGAAAATAAAGCAGATGATCTAATCTCTAAATATTTCATACAAAGTTATGAATGGCTTTCTGTATCCCCCCTCCAAAATGTCTCCAACTGGCTGACCCAAAAGAAATATATTCTTTGCCCCTAAGTGCATGGCTATGTGACAGGAGGAAAGTCCCTTATCTTTTGCCTTCAGTTTATTTTTCCAAGTTCTTATTTTAATGAAGAGACCGTGTAGAGTCACTATTGGGTCAAGTCATCACTGTCCACTGATGTGAGTTCTCCAGCTGGCAGTGATCTCCAAGAACACTTTCTCCAGCTAATCTATTCATCTGCAGGAGAGGTGACCAAACCCTAGCTTGAAGAAGTGATCTTCCAAGGCTATTGGAAAAGAAGAAAAAAGATTTTTTCAGATTGCCTTTTGCTAGCTGTTTCTTAAATATTTTGTCTACATTTCTGCCTCTTGGTATTCACATCCCTGTACAGCACCCTTTCTTTTATTAAAAAAAAAAAAACCTTTGATAACTTTGACAATCGAAGTACCACCATCTAATTTCTTTTTTGTTCCACATCATTTATTTGCATTCAAATGATTTTTTTTTTTCATCCTCCAGTGAGGACTTTATGTTGGATAAAGAGCTTTGGGCAAAGGTCTTTCTCCCCCCCCCCCCCCCCCCATTTTATTGATATGTACATGTGCCCTTTCTTGAGTGAAGGTAGGACCTATGATTTGCTTCTAACCAATAGGACATGGGATAGTAATGGGATGTCACTCAGATGACAACAGTGAATTACATAAATCTTTGTCTTGCTAGAAGATGGACTCTGGAAACTTTCTCCCTTACTGGATTTAAAGAAGTCAACTGCCATATTTTGAGAGGGTCTGTGGAGAAGGCCTCATGATGGGATGCCTCAGCTGTCCTCTAGGACCTGAGCATTGCTCTGGCTGAGGCTACTCACACGTTTTGTTCTTTTTGCTCTCGTAAGAGTGTGCCAGCAAGAAGCCAAGAGCCCTGTAAGTATATGAGCGAGCTTTGGTCAGAACTTGTGTGAGCTCCTAAGCAGCTCTTCCGAAGTTGGGTCTTTGGGCGGGAACACAGCATGCCAGTTGAAGCCCGAATCCTAGAGACAGGCTGACGCAGAGAACCCTGCTAGTCTTGCCTTGCCTCCGCACGTGGAAGTTGTGAGATCTTGAGCATGTGCATTGTTCTCTGAGATGCTAATTTGGTACTCATCATAGCAATTTCATACAGCCTCCACGATAACTTGGGTCCTGTGATTGGCAAAGATGCAAAATCTCACAGAAAACTTCCTCCACCTTGAAGCTAGTAGGAAGGAGATACACAGGTAAACGACCTACAGGCACAACGCACAAGAATAAATTCTATGACCATTTGTTAAAGAAAAACACTGAGGGTAAGCAGGGAAGATAACAGTCAGTAGCGCTTGCTTCTCTTCATTCCAAACTCCAAAGACTCGTTTCTTCCTGGCTCAGCCTTCTCGCAAACTCTTCCACCTCGCTGGCGCACAAGGCCTGATGACAACTCAAACTGACACGTTAAGTAAGATACAGCAGAAAATGTACTCATCAGCATCCGCTAGTCCCCTACTACTTTGGCATTCGGTGTAAGAAATTTTGCAGATTTCACTGAGGTTAGAGCTCTGGTCAATAGTGTGTTGCAGTCAGGTGCACTGCTTCCATGCCTCACTCTTTTTTTTCTACCATGATTATTATATTTTATTAATATATGTTTGTGATATATAATAGTACATTCATCTTGAGGAATGAGTACAGATTCATATCACATCTTAATCATTTTTACTTTCCCTTTTCCTCTCCTCTCCATAAAATGTATCTCCCTGTTTTCAATCATCCATTTGTGTTTTGCTCTTTAAATTATTTATATTTTGGGTTTCTCGTATAAGAGAAACCACATGATGTTCAATCTTCTGTGTCTGATTTATTTCTCTTAGCACTATGGTCTCAATGTGTCTCTGCTGTGCTTGTCTATGGAAGTCTTCTATAAGTTCCTTCAAGTAGAAGGGTCAAAACATTCTTAATCTTTGAAAATAGACAGAGACTGGGTACTCAAACCACTTTGTGGAATCACCCTCGTCACAATACCATCTCACTGTAATGCAAGCAAAGAAATAAGCATTTATTTTCTACAGCAATTGTTCACTAGTGGAATGGAAATTAAATGACATCAAATATGATTAAAAAGATGGGTCAATGGTTGCAGACAATTTTCATTGTTGTGTTTAGCTGTCTTGGCAATATGGGCCCCTCAAATAATTCAGTCCATTTGCCAGCCTCTGGGGCTCTGAGAGTGGGCACGAAGGCATGGGAGGGCTCTGTAGGCAAGAGCAGTTATTGGAAATCTTAAACCAGGCAGATAGCAAAACCAGCACTCCAGCTTCCCCTTGGCATGGGCTTTTCTTCCCCAACACAACTTCCCAGTCCATTTCTTTCTAGCTGGTTTCTAGGACTATGCCTCAGGGGGGAAAGCATTTCCAAGGCTATTACAAGCTCTGGGAAAAGGGCCAGAATGTTTCATATTGTAATGGAAAATAATCCTTCCACCCTCGATCTGCACATTTTATTTAAGGTGTGAAAAATGCTTTCCCAGCTTCAGCCAGGAGCGTTCGGGTCTCCTTGGGGATGGGTTGAGAAGGGGTGGGGGGCAATGATGAGGTGGGGGAGAGATACTCCCAGCAGTGGTTTCCAGGGGAGCAGCAAGCTTGTGGGTCCGAGGAGAGCAGGACCTGACCTCAGCCTGGCTCACATTGAGTGCCTCTGCCACGCCCTGGTACCCAGAAGCTCAGCTCATACTTGGCCAGGAAGTGAAGGGAAGTGATGGAGGGGAAGCCCTCTGTGGACATGGAGTTTAGAAACCTACAGTACCAGGCTGAGGGCATAGATCGGCGGTTAGAACACTTGCCTAGCAAATGCAAGGCCATGAGTTCGATTCCTGGCATCACATAAATTAGGCTTGATGGCTCATGTCTGTGATCAGTTCTCAAGATGCTGAGGTAGGAGAATTGCAGTGAGTTCAAGACCAGCCAAAGCCACAAAATGAATTCAAGATCAGTCTGGAGTATAGAGTGAGACCTCATCTGAGAGAAAGAGAGAAAGAGAGAAAGCTGTAGTGCTGCCTCCAGGAGCTATTACTGTCTGTGGTGCTTAAGAAAAGGGGACCATATGTGTCCTAGGTCAAGTCAGTCTTTAAAGGACAAAGTAGCAAAGTAGGCTGGCTGGATAAAATTACAGTAGTTAAAGTTTAACCCTTTCACAAGTCTTCCTCATTCAATCACTTCATTATTATACTTACTTGGATATTTGGTATAGTTTGATACAATTTTCATCTATGATTTCTAGGCTAGATAATTATACCATAATTAAAATCACACACAGAGTCAGATACAATTATGTGGTATTTTATGCACCTAAATATAGTGATCTTCCTCCAAAATATGTTTAAGATTCTTCAAACATTAAAATGAATCAACAATGCTTTAAGACGTGAACGCATATTTTAAAATATGATTCTTTTTAGAAATGGTGATCTTCAGCCATTTTTCATCTTACAAAGACTGAATTTTTCAACTTAATTATCAACACATTTTTCAAATGGAGTTCTAAATCCAGGTTACAAGCTCACACAATCTCCATTATTTCGCAAGCCTAGGGTTTGCTAGTGGGTGGCAAAGTTAAGGGTCTTTTATTTAGGAGGGATGACTTCTCCCTGACTTTGTGCACTTCTTCCACACCCTCCCCAGTATCCTCCCCACCAAGAGAGGTCTCCTTATTTTGGTCGACAATGACTCCTTATTTCTAACAAGGGATGCCATTCCTAACCAGTTGTCTCATTTGAATAGTTAGTCACATCCTACTTAGACGGCTCATGAATATTTCCTCTTTGCCTGGTGGGGTTGGCACTTAGTGTACTGAGAAAGCATTTTACGGGCATTACGTTTTGATCCTTACAAGTAATTTATTCAGAAACATCATTAGCTCCAGAAACACAGACACAAACAGGGCATGCTGAGACCCAGAGGACACTCCACAGATCCCACCGCCTGTGCGCTCCTGGATTCCTAACCCCCTACTGTTCTCTAATTCTGTGAGCTTATTCTCTTCACTCTGCCTAAAAGACATCTCAGATATGAGCTTTTCTTGTCATCTCTGTTATCACTTTTATCCAATCACCTCTCTCTCTCTCTCTCTCTCTCTCTCTCTCTCTCTCTCTCTCTCTCATATGGAGTGCTTCACAGCTTTGTGTGTCCTCCTTGTGCAGGAGCCACACTAGTTTTCTCTGTGCTGTTCCAATTTCACAATATTTGCTGCCAAAATAGCACTCACCTGTACCCCTGGATATATTCAGCAAATTTATTCCTGACTTAGCAACTAGAGGGATCTTCTAAAAACTATAAAATGACAAAGTCGTCATAGTTAAAACCTCTACTGTTTCTCAAAACCTGCTTTCCCGAAATGCCCGCAAAAACCCAGGTGCTCCAGGAATGCCCCCAAAACTCAGCCCTTCCCGAAATGTTTCATATTGCAGTAAGATATAATCCTTCCACTCTCAAGCGGACCATTTTACTCAAAGTGTGTGTCATGGGCTGGATCTTGCCCCCCGCAAAGTCTCATGCTGAAGTCGCAGCCACTGGTCCCTCAGCATGTGACTCTGCTTGAAGTTAGAATCACTGAAAAGGTCGTTAGGTAAAATGAGATCACATGATGTGCCCTCATCCAATGAAAAGATCGTTAGGCAAAATGAGGTCGCATGATGTGCCCTCGTCCAATGCGTTAGACATCTTTACGTAAGCAGAGGGGATTAAGGCAAGGACAGAGACACCCACGCCAAACAGGAATGCAGGGAGAAAATGTCTCACGATTAGCGAAGCACAGGTGTCTGAAGAAACCCAGCCCGCTGACATTGTGCCCTGGGACTTCCAGGCACAGGGTGAGGAATGGTGGTGCCTCAGAGGGCAGCTCTCGCAACCAATGCAGCAGGAAAATGCCTACCTACCTTCAGCCAGGGGCTCAGGTCTTCCGGGTGCCCGGCCCAAGGGATAAGGAGTAAGAATTCCATGGGCCTGAGAACCCTCCGGAAGCGCCCGCCTTGCCGGCGCTCTCTCAGCCACAGCCACGCACGTCCAGCTTCTGTGCTTGTCCAGCTGGTTTCTGGCTCTGCAATGCTCAGTCCCTCGGGCTGCAGAGGATGGCCGGTCAGCCTGCTTTAACTCAAGTCCCAGGGGCCTCTCACCTGGCCTGATGGGTAGCTTGTCACTGCTGCGTTGGGTTCCTTTCCCTTTCCAGCCCACTCCTCCCCCACGTCACTGATGTGTTCATTGCCAGTCTCCGGACCACTTCCAAAGAGCAATCCCTGGCTCCCCTGTGGACGCTCACTGCATCTCCGTTAAATGAATAAGTAGACGTTTTTCTGAGTTGGACTCTGACTTCCTCAGAGGCGCACGTGCAGCTTACTTCCAGTTCCCAGCACAGGGCTGGTCACAAAGTAGGTGCTCAATAAAAAGCACTTCAATTAAATTAAATCACTAAAAGCACTCCACGAATGCTGAATGAAATAAAAAGATTTTATGCACATACATGAATGCATACATATACCCACATGTACGGAATGCTTGTACGTCTCTTCCTTTGAAGCTTTGAAGTTGAGAAGAAATATGTACAGAAAGGGAAAATCTGTTCCTAATAAACCAGAATATTGAGTTTTCGCCCAGGGTGTGAGTAGATGTGGAGGGAAGAAGTAATCTGGAAGGTCAGGGAGCCCTGCCCGGGTCCTGTCTCCATCCCTTCCCAGCCTCCAGCGTCACCCCAGAAGAGGGCCACGGCCATTTCCCGATCTCTTTTTAAAACTGGAAACTGATTAACTCCTTATTTTCAGAATACAAGAAGGGAAGCTGAACTCTGAAGAAGGACATCAGTATGTTCAAGTGTTTCAGAGCACTGGTTTTTACTGTATTGTTCCTGGTTTTTGAGATGGTCTCGCTCTGTAATTCAGGCTGGTGCTGAAGTCACTATGTAGCCCAGGCTGGCCTTGAACTCACAACAATCCTCTCACCTCAGCCTCTCAAGGGCTGGGATTACAGGCATGAGGCACCATACCCGGTTTATGTGGTGCTGGAGAGTTCAATTTAGGGCCTCGTGCCTTGGCAAACATTCTAACCCCTGAGCGATTCCTCCAGCCCCTAAAGCGCTAAGTTGAAGACATCAGCAGCTGACTAACGGACAGGTTAGAGCCATATCACCAGGCCGCTTCGACTTCAGCAACAGAGAGCCAGTTCTTGGCTACCAACTTCAAGTTTGTTTATGGCACACAGCTCATTTGCACTCCCTATCTTTTGTCTAGCAAAATATTAGGCTGTATTGTTGAAATTTTTTTTGATTAAAGAATGTGATTAGAATTGCCACATGTCACTTGTTGGAGACAGTTAAGACCTTTCTAATATTCTTTTGCTCATTTATTTTTAATGAATATCACGGAGTCGAGTGTGAGTGGTGGATATCCCATAGTTTGGAACTGTTCTAGGTCAGGAAATGAGTTATGTAACAGAAACTTCAGCCAGTCAGCATTGAACTGTGTGTGAACCTTGCTTTAAACAAGGAAAATGTATTTTATTTAAAATCTCTGAGGGTTACTTGTTCTTACGAACACAATAACCTTACTTGTTTAGCTGTTGATTTTGTGCAATTTAAGGGGATGAATATTTTATTTCAGTCAATATTTAAAAACAAAGGGAAGTTTCAATACAAATATCTTTCTATCTAGAGCAGTAGGAACAGCAATGCAGCTGAAGGTGACCGGCCCTCCTCCCTCTGTCTCTCGTCCTGCACAGGCTGTCCCGAGCAGGGTCCTAAGAGTGAGAAGGTGGCAAGCCCTAATGCACGAGTGGCTCTTGAATCTGTCTCTAACATTTTCTGTTTATGACACAGTTACTCAAAGAAGATCCAAGGATTTTCTGGGCCTATTATCAGAATCAGAGAACCCCCAAAAGGCACAAGCACCAAACGAAAAAGGAATTATAATTACAGCCAGTTCTTCAAGAGGACAGCAAGTGCTTCTTCACTTCTCATTCTTTTGATTCTTTTTAAAATTTTTTCTTACATTTTTACACATCACGCCCCTTCCCCCGCCCCCCTACACCTCCTGCCGGCTTCCCTCCTCGCTGAGTCTTCTTACTCTCTTTTACTTAACGGCGTGATCTCCTCATATTAGGAGAAAGAATGTGACATTTAAACTTCCGCATCTAATTCATTCCGCTAAGCTCAATGGTCTCAATGTGCAGCCATTTACCTACCAATGGCTTGCGTTTGTCTTCTGTCACGACAGAGCAGTGTGTATATACCATGTCTTGTTCATCCATTCTTCGATTGTTGGACGGATTGGCTTCTTCTAAGATGTGGCCGTTGTAAATTGTGCTCCTGTAAACATGAGTATGTGTGTGCTACTCTTATACGACGATGTCATCTCTTTTCAGAAGATACCGAGCAAAGGTGTAGCTGGGTCAAATGGAATCTCTGTTTTCGCTGGTTTCGAGGAATCTCCATGCCGCTTTAAGAGTGGTTGTACCAATCAGTAATGTAGGAGTACTCCTTTCACCTACGACTTCATTAGAATTTGTTAATTTTTGAGTTCTTAATATCATCCATTCTTACTGGAGTTAGATGGAACTTCATAGTTGTTTTGGTATGCGTTTCTCTAATGGCAGATAGTGCTGAACATTTTTACATATATTTATTGGTCATTCAGACTTCTTTTTCTGAGTACTGTTAATTTGTTTCAGATGACAGATTTTTTATTGGGTCTTTTATTTTGGAGGGTCTAATTTTTATATGTATAGTTTTGATAATAGTCTTCTATTTGAGGAGTAGCTGGCAAACAATTTTTTTGCCATTCTGTCAGTTCTGTCTTCACTCTATTGTTTCCATTACTGTTCAGACTTTTTTCAGTTGATATAATCCCATTTGCTGATTCTTGGTGTTATCTCATGTGCTTTAGGTGTTTTATGGAGAAAACTTTTGCCTATGCCAATGTCTTTTAGGCTTTTGAACAAGTTCTGTGATTTCTTTTTAAATGTTTGGGTCTTTGATCCACTTTGATTTGATTTTGGTACATGGTGAAAGATGTGGGTCTAGTTTCATTCTTCTGCATGTGTCTAGCCAGTTTTCCCAGCACCATTTGTTAAGGGGGCAATCTTTACTCCGGCGCATGTTTTTGATATCTTTGTTAAAGATCAGATGGCCATAGGTACTCAGGGATGTCCCTGCATCCTCAATTTGGTTTCATTGACCTATCTATCTGTTTTTATGAAAATACCATCTGGTTTTTATTACTGTTGCTTTGTAACTTGATATTAATACTAATATTTTGTTGCCTTTTACCATTGTTTTTTTTTTTTTTTCTTACAATTGTATTTGCTATCTTGGTCTTCTGGTTCCATATGATTTTTTGGATCTTTTTTTCCTAGTTCTACGAAAAATGCTGTTGGTGTCTTGAGTGGGATTGCACTAAATCTGTATGTCAGTTTAGGAAGTATGGCCATTTTGACAATGTTGGTTATGCCTATCCAGGAACAGGAGATGTCTTTCCATTTTCTAAAATTCTCTTTGATTTCTTTTTTCAGAGTACTATAGTTTTCACTATAGTGGTCCTTCATTTCCTTACTTAGGTTGATTCCTGATTCTTTGAGTTGACTGTGTTTGTTTTTCTGATCTCTTTCTCTGTGTTTTTATTATTGCTATAGAGAAATGCTATTGAGTTTTGTATATTAATTTTTTACCTTGGAACTTGGTCGGATTTGTATTTTAGACCTAAAAGTCTTCTGGTGGAGTTTTTGGAGTCCTCTAGGGAAAGGATCATGGCATTCAGAAATAAAGATGCTTTAACTTCTTCTTTTCATTTGTGTATTCCTTTACTTCCATTCTTTTGCCTGGTTGCTCTGGCTAAGGTTTCAAGTTCCACACTGAAAAAGGGCAGGGTGGTGAGAGTGGACACCCTTGTCCTGTTCCTGATTTGAGGGGAAGTGCTTTCAGTTCTTTCCCGTTTAGGATGACGTTGGTTGTAACGTTATCATAAATTGCTTTTATTAGCCTACAGTGAGATCATTTGCACCTATTTTCATCAAAATTGTGATCAGATAGGGATGTTGTGTTTTTGCCAAAGGCTTTTCCTGCATCTATTGAGATGACCATGTGATTTCTATCATTGCTTTTGTTAACATGATGTATTACATTAATCAATTTATATTTGTTGAATGAGCTTTGCATTCTGGGATGAAGCTAACTTGATCATGGTATATACTCTTAATAACTTATTGCATTCTGTTTGCAAGTATTTTACTGAAAATTTTTCCAACCATATTTATTAAAGAAACTGCCCCGGAGTTTTCTTTTCTTGTTGGATCTTTATCTGTTTGGGGGCTCCAGGTGACATGTGCTTCCAAGAAGAGGCTGGGCAACATTCCTTTTCTTTTGGTTTCAGGGAAGAGTTTAAGGAGCATTGGCACTAAGTTTTCCCTAAAGTTCTAATAAAATTCTGTAGTGACTCCATCAGGCCCTAGGCTTTTCTTTGTTTATAGACCCTTCATTACTGCGTTTATTACTTAAATTACAATTTCATCTTTGGCTATCTCTCTTTTGAGGGATTTTTCTACCTTCTTGGTTCAATTTTGGTATATCGTATGTGTCTAAGAGTTTATAAGTTTTTAAAACAGTTTCTAATAATCCTCCGAATTTATCTTTTTCATTTCTAATTGTAAGTATTTTCTAATTGTAATTTTTTCTTCTTTTCATGTGTTTGGTTAGAGGCGTATCCATTTTTGTTTATTCTTTCAAAGAAACAACTCTGATTCAGTGATTATCTGTATTTTTTTTAGTTTCATTTTCATCAATCTTCACTCTGATACTCATAATTTCCTTCCTTCCACTGCTTTTGGATTTGTCTTGTTCTTGTTTTTCTAGGACTTAAAGCTGCATGATAAGATTATTTGGGATTGCTCTGTTTCTTAATATGTGCATCCGATAGCTATACATTTCCATTCTGAGTAATGCTTTCATTATGTTCTATTAGGTTCTGATATGGCATGCTTCCGTTTTCTCATTTCTTCAGTGATCATTGTTTCTTCAATAGCATATTATTTAACATCCATGTATCTGTATAGTTTCTGTAGTATTTTTGTTGTTGATTTCTGATTTCATTGCACTATGATCTGAAAATATGTAGGAAATAATTTTAATTCTTTTGTATTTATGTAAGCATGTCTTATGTCCAAAGATTGATCGATTTTACAAAAAGTCCCATATCCTGCTGAGCAAAGAGTACATTCTGTTGACACTGGGTAAACAGTCTGTAGACACCTGTTAAGTACATTTCTTTTGTGCTGTGATGCTCTGATGTTTCTTTGTTGATCTTTCTGTCTGGTTGACCTATTTGTGAAAGTGTGGTATTGAGATCCCTTAGTATGATAGTATTGAGGTCTGCTTGGGCCTTCATGTTCAGCAGTTCTGTTGTATGTATTTGGGTGCATTTACATTTGGGTGCATTTATGTTTAGAATTTTATGCACTTCCTGTTCCCTTTACCAGGATAAAATGTCCATTTTTGTCTCTTCATATCTGTTTTGGATTGAAGTCTGAAGTATCTGAGAATAGTGTAGCTACTCCTGCTTGTTTCCAGGCTCCGATAGCATATAGTATTAGTTTTCATCCCTATGGGGTGGAAGTGTGTTTCTTACAGACAACAAATGATTAAGTTTGGTTTTTTGATCTGTTCTGCCAGTCTGTGTATTATGTTATGTGAGTTAAGACCATTAGCCTTGGGAGTAATTATTATAAATTTTTTTACCAAATCCTATTATTCTAGTGTTGGTGCTATGTTTTTTCTTTTTGTTACACTTTCTCTTTAGATGTTTTCCCTCCTCTGTGTTCAATGGTGCTGCTCTTTTCTCTATCTCTAAAATTCATTTTTTCAATGCTGGAATAGTACTGGTCATAAATTTCTTTAGGATTTCTCGGTCATGAAAAATTTTACTTCTTCAGTTTTCAGGGGTAATTTTGTCAGATACAACAAGCTGAGTTGATACTTGCTTTCTTTTAAAGCTTGAAAGATTTCATTCTTCAGACTCGCCTGGTCTTAGTGTTTGCATTGAGAAATCTGCAATAATTTATATGGGCGTGCCTTGGTAGAATAATGTCTGCTTTTTTCTTACCACTTTAATATTCTCTCTTTGCAATGAATTTGTGAAGTTTCGATTATGATGTGTCTTGGGGACGTTCGTTTCTGGTCAAGATCATTTGTTATTTCTTTTAATTATTTTCTTATTGCTATGAAAAAATATCCAACACACACAAATAAGATTGGGAAAGGCTTAGTGTAGCTCACAGTTTCAGAAGGTCACAGTCCATATGTGGATGGCTGGCAATAGTGAAAGCGCATGGCAGAAGTGAAGGATGGAGGCACCTCCTCATGACACTGCAAACCGGAAGCCAAGACCCTGAAGAAGGAAGCAGCATATATCCTTTCAGGTACTGTCCCAGTGATCTGCCCACTCCAGGTTTAATCCCTAACCCACCACATGCCTGTAGTCTACAATATACCACACGCATGTCTTCCACCACACACTACAATCCATGCTGCACCTATATGCACCCTCCAGACCATATCCCCATATCCTAACTACACATGCTTCCACAGATAATCCATAACATCAAAATACATGAGACTTTTGGGGGACATTCCAGATCCAAACCGCAATATTCCATCCCTGGCTCAACAAAACTGATGTCCACCTCCTCGTGTAAATTGCATTTAGGCTATCTTTAAGATTTTCTAGAGTCTTAACAGTCCTGGCATCGCTTTAAAAAAGTTCAAGTGCAAAGTCTCCTCTCAGATGCAAGGCAGTCTCTCGGTTGTGAGCTCCTGTGAAAATCAAAGAAAGGTTAAATACCTACAGTACACATGGCACAGGGTAGCCATTCCCATTCCAAAAAGGAGGAAGAGAAGGATAGAAAGCAATCAAACGAAAACAAGTTCTAAAGCCAGCACGGCAAGGGTTGAATCTGGTAGCTCCATGACCAGAACCCAGAGTAAACTGTGGCAGTTTACATTTTGCGTTATGTGAGCAACAAAGGGCTTGGATGACCTCCTGCTGAAATCTTACTCTTTTCTCCTTAGGGCTGCCCTTCCCCACAGCTTGCAGTTTTTCTGAGGGGACAATCCATGCTCTTGGATTCTACAAATCTGGGGGTGGGTGGGGGGAGACTCCATTATACCTTTTGCTTCTCCACAACTTCATACACAATCCTTATGGATTCATACTGCCTGGCCTCCAAGGCCTTTCTCTGAAACCTGGGTGGAAGCCTTCCTGAACTCACAGCTCTTGCACTCTGCAAGCCTGTCAAGTTAGAACCATGTGGGCGTTGCCAAGATCTGCCGCCATCTTGAGCAGTATCCTGGCCCCTTTGACAAGGCCTCTGAGCTCTTAGGTGGCTGAACACCTTGGAGTTTTGCTTTCCTGAGTTGCCTTGCAGGTTGCACCGGAAGTCTCTTTTAAAGCAAAGTCCTTTATCTTTGCACCCTTAGTTGATAAAGGGTGAGGTCTTGCTGCAGATCTTCACCTGCAGGGCCTCTTTTTTATAGTCTTGATTGCATGTATTTGACTTACTTACAATCTCTTTAACAACCACATCTGCTGTTTTCTTCCATTTCTCAGAGTTAACCTGGCTAAAAGCTACCAATAATAGCCATGTGATAGCCTGAACATGGGGCTACTTGATATTTCCCCCACCAGATTGAGCACACTGCCTCTCTTAATCTCGGTTTCAGACAAAGTCTCTGGACAAGGGCAAGATGACAACAACCAACCTGTCAGAGTACGCACACATGGTTTTTAGACCACTTACTAATACAGTTTCCATTCCACCTGGAATTCCTTGAGCCTGGCCTTTCCAATCCACACTTCTGCCAGCATTTTGATCTTCTGAGCTTTGACCAGAATTTCCCATCAAGTTTGGCTCAGAGCACTCGAGACTTCTTCAGCCGGCATCCTCAAAATATTCCAAACTCTTCCTGGAAACAAGTTCCAAATGCTTCCAAACGACACCATCAGGTAAAGTCACAGCAGTAATCCCACTTCTTTGGTACCAATTTCTGTCTTAGTTGCTTTTTCTTGCTATAACAAAATATCCAACAAGCACAAATTGGGAAAGAAAAAGTATATTTTAACTCACAGTTTCGGAAGGTCACAGTTCATTCATGGGTGGCTCACAAAAGTGGAAGCACATAGCAGAGATGAAAGTGAATTTCAGGCAGCTCCCCATGGCACTGCAAACCAGAAGCAAAGTTCTAGAAGGAAAGGGGGAAGAGAGGAAGTAGCATATGTTCTTCCAGGTCCTGTTCCAGTGAAAAGAAAGAAGGAAAAGAAAGAAAGAAAGAAAGAAAGAAAGAAAGAAAGAAAGAAAGAAGGAAAGAAATTATTCTTGCTGCCTGACTACTCAAGGTGGGACACCAGCCTTTTGCTGACCTCAGATTGGGACTTTAGCACTTCTGATTCTCACCCTTTCAGACCTGACTAGACCTTATGTTGTCAGATCTCTTGGTTCACCGTCCTTTAGACTCACACTGGAGCTATACTACCAGCTTTCTTGTGAGTCTGCAGGTTGCAGACAGCAGATCCTGGCAGATCTCGGCCTTCGTAATCACATAAGCCAATTATTCCTAATAAATTTTACGTGTGTGTGTGTGTGTGTGTGTGCATGTGTGTGCATGTGTGTGCATGTGTGTGCTGTGTTGTGTGAAACTTTTTCTAGGGCACAGCTCATGGGTCAAAATAGCAATTGCACCAAAGTCTAACTTGGTGAACCAATGAAGAGTGTATTGGTCACATACAGTAACACTGGAGAGAGGTTACTTACACAATCATGGGTGACTCAAAGGCAGTTTACATCACTGAAAAGCCCAACATAAATAATGGAAACTTGGGGGAAAAGTATATATATATATATATATATATATATATATATATATATATATATATAGTTTCTGGGAAAAACAGAACAAAAATTACACACGCACGCACACACACACACACAATAGCAACATTTATAGGTCTGGAGAGAGAATCCAAAATGGCTGACTGCATATGCAAGACCTGGTGGATTCGGTGGCTGCTCAGACATAAGATAAATGAACACCAGTCTGACACTGAAGGACAATCAGTATGAGTTTATCCTGCAGATAATATCCAAAGTTGATGGCAAAAACGTGAAGACAGGAGGAAAACTGTGATGGAGACCCAGGATTTGAGACAGAAATGAGTTCTAGCAATGATAGAAAAGGCTGGGTGGAGGTATGGCTCAGCGGTTGCCTAACAAGTAGTACTAAGTCAAGTGCTAAATACCTGAGTTTGATTCCTCAGCACCACATAAGCCGGGAATGCTGATGCACACCTGGAATCCCAGCACTCAGGAGGCTGACACAGGAGGATTACCATGAGTCCAAGGCCATCCTGGGTTCCATAATGAGTTCAGGACCAGCCTGGGCTGCAGAGTGAGACCCTGTTTCAAAAAAATAAAAAAATAAATAAATAAATAAATAAATAAAAGGTTGTAGCTCTCCCAGGACAAGCTGTAATAATCTTTCCTCTTTCTTCCTTTTTATTTATTATGATTCAAGTTGCCGGTCTATTGGTTGGGTCGCTCACACTTAGGGTGGGTGTTCATCCCTATTTGTAGGTCCACAAGTTGCTCATACACATCAAAAGCACTTCCTTGGGTGATTCCTAATCCTATGAACATAATCCCTCCAATGGTCATGATAGATGGGTGGAGGGATAAATAAATAGATAGATAGATAAGATAGATAGATAGATAGATAGATAGATAGATAGATAGATAGAATACGTTTAAACACACACACATTTGTAATATAGTACTCCACACAGTGTTGTTTCTGGTCAAGGAACATGCTTCACAGCCACAGTAGTGCAGCATTGAGCTGCACACTCATGGAATTTACTGGTTGTACCATGTTCCTCATCATCCAGAGTCAGCTGGATTGGCAGATCGAATGAATGGCCTTTTGAATATGCGATTACAGTGCTAGCTAGGTGGTGATGCCCTGCAGGTTAGGGGCAAGTCTTCAGGAGCTTGCATATGCTCTGAATCAGTGTCTGATACAGGGTACGACTTCTTTCATAAATAGGATTCATGGGCCCAAAAATCAAGGGGATAGAATTGGGAATTAACAACACTCATTAACACTTCTAGTAACCCATTAGCATAATTTTTTCTTCCTGTTATTTCAACTTTGTGCTTTGCTGGCCTAGAAATCTTACATCAGAATGTGGAAGGCTTATACTAGGAAGCACAACAGATCAATTGAACTGGAAGCTAAGACTTTCTCCGGTCATTTTGCTGCCAATTGAGTAGGATAAGAAGAGAATTAAATATTGGCAGCAGTAATTGATCCAGACTCTCATGAGGAAATCAGACTAGTTCTCCGTAATGGAGCTATGCTTGAAATGCAGGAGATTCTTTAAGGAATCTCCTAGTGTTAGTGAAAGGCCCAAGCTAGACAAACTCCATGACAGGTTTCAGGCCTTTAGAAAAATTAGTAGGCCTGAGTTTTAGTTTATACCCCACGTGGGCCTTGTAAGCTCACCTGATTCTCAAAATATCATGATTGGGTCCTGCCAAATGTAACAAACACCCCACGAATTCTGAATGGTCAGTTTTGTTACCATGAATGCTTTGTGATTGTAACTGGTACTTGTGGTCACGCCCTACACCTGTATCATGCTCGCTGTAACCACCCCTTTCCCTACCCCATAAAAACCCTGCTTCGCAATGGCTCGAGGCTCCTGGCACAGATCCACTATGATGGTGATGTCTGAAAGCCTGAGCTTAAGCCCGAAATAAAGACTCTGCTTTTGTGTATGTGCTCAGTCTCCTGGAGGTCTTTGGGGGTTAGGCAATCTGGCCATAACAGTTAATATGTGCTGCTCTTAAAGTCAAAGACATACTAAAACAGCCCAATCAAAGATGGAAAACAAATGGCCTAGAACCTTCAAGGATGAAGGTATGGGTCACACCACCTAAAAAAGAACCAAGATCTACTGAGTTCTTGCTAAAGGCCAAGAAAATGCAAAATGGATAGTATAAATACGCAGTTATAAATATCAGTTTTGACCATGTGACCAGTTACAGAAGTGAAGACTGTAATTATAATTTCTTTTCTATACTCACATACACATAACTAATTGCCTTAATATTGAAACTTGTTAAATTTACAATATAATAAGTAATCAAATGTCAAGAGAAGAGTAAGCGTATCTCAATAAGGGATTCTGCCTTCTATTATGGTAAGGAATTTACCGTGTTTCTGTTTGTGTGCTGGATAGTTGTATTATGTTAAACCTAATTAGGAATTTTGCTATTGTATTTAGAGATCAAGTATGTTTTAAGGAGACGTGTGTGGTTGTCAAGTTTACAGGGGCGAGTTGTGACTGTTTAACTTGAATGAGAGAGTTAGGAAACACCCAACTAATCCAGTGAGCAGAGCGTCGGGTGCTAGTGACTAACACACAAGCCAGCAAAATGAGGAAAGAAGACGCACTCCAGCTGTGAGTGGCCCAGCCAATAGACTGGCAGCTCAAACTTAAAAATTAAAAAAAGGTTGGAATAATACATATTGAGTACACTCACACTTATTAAAGGGCAATATGTAACTGTTACTTTATACATGGAAAAAATTTCCACAGAAATTTTGAACAATGTCAGTTACAATGCTTTTGTCATCATTATTTAGTTCAGTTAAGAGTACAATTGCCTATGTCTGAAGTGATTGAATTCATGCAACAAAACCCAGTAATACACATCATAAGTGTATTGGCAGAGATCCTATTAGGATACTAAATTTTGTGATTTTTTTCTTTGTTTAAAAAATCTTATTATACTTTGCCGTCACATTAATAATGAGTCATATCTTTGTGGTATAGAAAATAATAGTTATAATCGAACAGATAAATAACATTTAGCCTGAAGATATTTTTTTGGAAATGCTGTACACTAACGAATCCAAAATTCTTACTGCTAGAAGTCAAATTAGTATCAATTAATCAAATTAGTGCCATATGACTCTACATGTATTAAAAAAGTCTGATTAGTTGATAAGTTCAAGTTATCAGCATTCCACCAATATTACAGTCTGTGTCAATTACAGCATTTTTATCACCATTAACTAGTACAGTTAAGAGTACAATTGCCTCTGTTTGGAGTGGCTGAATTCATACAGTTGGAGTCATAGCAATAGGGAAGTATTGGCTTTTCAATAATATAGAAGACAGACACCCCTTTCTTCTTTAGAAATTTCATAGTTTGTCACAGAAACAGAGGAAAAAGTGAAAAATAGTTACAACCTAGTACAATCAGATGCAAATATATTCTAAATAGAGAGGTAATGAAGAAACAGGTGGGAGCAGTTTAAAGGGGCTTTGAGAGGAGGAGAGGAGGTACTGCCAAACTAATTCCAGGGGCCAGATGTCCAGGTAAGGGTGAGGATTAATTTTTGTTGAGGCTGTATTGATAGCAGTGTTTGCATGATACTTGGTAGCATCCATTAATTTTAGAACTGGACCCTGTAGGAAACATTTTGAGAAAAGACAGGATTTTCCCATCTTTCTTCATTCCACTGATACTTAGAGCTAAGAGCTTGTTTCAAAAGCCAGACAGAAACATGAGTCACCTGGAATATGACCCACAGAGTGGACAGACCCAAACTCTGGCCATTTCACATCTCATCATCTCGTCTGACTTAGAAAACAATGTGTAAATTCAAAGATAAAGGACATTTAGACAGTGCCAAGCTCAGAAGACATTGGGAGGGAGATGTGCTTCTCTTTTGCTGAACCAGAGGAGACTCACAAGACCCATGACTCATCTCAGATGGTGAAAGCTCCTGGCAAACCTGCTTGTGTTTGGATGTGAGAGGGGGAAGCTAGGACCCCATCCCTTTGCCTCAGTGACAAGTTATCCTCTCGAACTGGTTGCATTCAAAGACATTCTTATCGTTTGTAGAAAATTTTACAACAGCCAAACCGAAAATGTCATAAACTCTACATTCATCAATAGCTTGCTTATATGGAAAATTATATTTTAGAAAAGGTGACTCATATGTTTATGTAACCATATCTGGTTTCAAAACTGTCCAATGTGGCTGCTCATAATAAATTCTTTGGACAAATGTGTTCTTGCATTTCTACACATGTAGCACACAGAGCTGCAACTGAATTAATAATTTACCTTTTCAGTTATTCCATCTTTCCAAGTTAATTGACTTCCTGGGCTAAGTCTTTGCTGAGATCTGCTGAGCCAGATTCGCCCAGCGCCAAAGCTACTCCCTTACAGGGTTAGACCCATTTGGAAATTGCATTAACGTTTCCTCAGCCTTCCAAGCAGGGACTGTTTCAAGAAGGACTACAGGCTACATTAGAAAAGTCAATACATTTTGAAATAGAAATAATTTTGCCCTGAAATAAAAACATGCGTTAAGTTTTTAAAATAATGAATGGAGGAAAAAATGAGTTAAATAAAAAGAGAGGTGTGTATAAACTTTCATCGCTTTGAAATTTAAGAACTTCTTAAAATAAATATAAGCAAGTTCTCCCATAGTGCTAAATTACTCACCGTGTTCCAAAGTGACCTGTATTAGCCATGGAATCAAGAAAAGGTAACATGAGAGAGTAGAAATGTGCATATTTTCAGATAATTCTCTGTCAAATTCCATTTCTACCACTTTTTGGAAAAAAAATATTTTGGAGGAAATTCCTTAACCTCTCTGGGCCTCAACTTCCAAAACCAGGAAAATGCAAATCCCAGTTAGTGAGATAATGTGTGTGAAGTGCTTACTGGACAGCAACATTCAAATGCAGTGGGCGTTTTGACTTGTATTGGTACTGACAAAGGCAATTGAGTATCATGTTTTCAACTAATTGTGAAATTCTCAGGTATCAGAAACCCATTATGGACTGAGTTGTGGGAGGATTTATTATTTCAAAACCTCAATTTAAAAAAAATCTATTCCAAATATAAATCTGTCTAAAAATCATGTATTCAGTAAGATCTAGAATTTTCTTATAAACTTAGAACTTTGGGTTCTGCTGTTTTCTAGACCTTCCTAGGTTTTCCAGGCTTTGTTTTTGCACTAAATAACCTTTTCATTAAAATTCAGTGATGCATTTGCTTAATTTTTTATTAGTAGCAATAAGCCTAAAAGATGATTTTTAATTTCCCAAGTAAATGCTCTTTTGTTGACATAATATGGTAGACAAGGAAAAATCCTGGATGCTAAAATTTTAGATGATGAAATTTGAACATTTTCTAACTGAAAATGTTCTTGGAGCAGGTCATCCATATAATGACAAGGGCTGTAGAATTATTCCCAAACCTTCAATTTAAGGAGAAAGATAACAGATGACAATGACCCTGGTTGAGTTGTCACACATATTCTTGTAATAGTGTCTCTTTTCCTACCTACTCTTCTCAAATTTTCCCGTATTTCCCATATTTTCCATGTAGTCATTCATTAAGATTACATAGGATGGTCTACTTACAGTTAAAGAAAGCACAAAACAGATCTTAAGGATTTTAGGATTTTGTTTGGTTTTTCTAAACATAAAATCTCTGTAGATTTCTAGGATGAGAATCTGACCCGATAAAATTATTTCCAAAGGAGGAATTTTCTCTGAATTTTCCAATGATTTAATTAGAGTACATTGGCATATTCATTCTTGCAGAAGCCAAAAAAACTATATGCATTATTGCAGTGCCAAAGAAATGAAAACCAGGAGGTATTTAGACTATTTTACAGTGATTTACTCACTGTATATGATAAAATTTTCCAACTTTAAGCTTAGCTAAAAGTAATTTAATTTCAACATTCTACTGAAATACAAAGCCAAATTTTCTCAGTGGCCAAAAGCAAGGCCAGCTGGAAATTTAGAGCCATGGAAGATGACTTAATACCCTCAGGCCACTAAGGTTCTGTTTACAAAGTTTCCTCATCTATAAAACTAGCTTCCTAAGCACCTTCCATCTAACCAAAAGAAAAAAAATGGATCAAGCTAAATTAGTGCTAAGACACAAATTAGGCAAAGAACATTCCAATCACCTTACACAACTCAACACAATTCGTTTCTTCTCAAGAAGGTGTTGGACCAAAGCAGTTGGAGAAAATTCTGGTTATGCCTTGGATTAATATGTTTCATTGCTTTGAGTCTCATGTCTGTGCTACTGGCCCAAGATTTGGTCCTGGGCCCTCTTTAGACAGAGTTGCTGGAGCCTGCTGTTACACTATAGTATATAAAACATTCTACAAGAACATATATTTTATTGTTACTACTTCCATTCCCCTAGGGCTGCAGTGAGTAACTGTATCAGTCTGTGTCCATCACAAGACAGGAACCACAGTCATACAAACAGGGAGAGTATAATGTAAGGAATCATTCCCTATGTAGGACATTGGCTAATAAGGAATTAGGTGGCAAGAAGTGAAGCAAACTCTGCACAATTCAAGAGTAGGAGACATAAGGAGTAATCACATCACTAGGGCTGGAGTAGAAGGCCCCGGGAAGAGCTGCCTACCCTCAGCCCTGGCACCAAGGCCCATACCTTGTTGGAGGGTGTAGTCACGGCTAGCAGGATGGCAGAGAAGTTTCTGTGGTACATAACCATCTGAACTGTAGAGTGCTAGGAGACTGTGGGCTTTCTGAAGAACACTGCTTTGAAGTCACTTGAGGGGTTTGGGTGGGAAAGCTGTTGGCTGCTGAATGCTGTGGGTTGCTGTGCACTGTAGGAGCCACGTATTGTGTGTTGTGCATTCTCCAGGAGCCGGAGTAAGAGAATCTATGCACTGCAGCAGCTAGACACCAGGGAAGCCTGATATTTTGCAGGAGCTCTGTGTGCTGTAGTCATGTGTGGCAAGAATGCACTAAGACCAGAGGGGAAGAAGACTCCTTCCTCCTACAATGGTTTTCCACTGGCAAAAGTCAACCCTGTGCCACTGACAAGATAAAAATTACAGAGAAGACTTCTTCATATTTTCACAAAGCAAACAATGGATGGAAAAATTGGAATTACAGGCAGTAGCTTGGTAACTGGCAAATAACTCATGGTATCTTCTGATATTTGCTGAGAGCCTGCAGCTTTCTTCTTCTTCTGTGTCCCTGTGTTATTCTTATGACATCCCTGGCTTTACTCTTGCATAAATTTTAGTACTTTTATCAAGCATACCATGTTCAATGATGCCAATTATAACAACCTCATTCTTTTTGGATGTATTCCAATCAGAGGAGAACACAGTGTACATGTACCATGTTTTAGGTTTTAGGTTATGTGACTTACACTGTTAGCATTTTATTTCACACTGTCTCATTTTATTTAATCATTTAAAATACAGGTTGTTTGTTCCCATTTTATAGAAACTAAGTAACATTGTCAGGTTTACTCAGCTACTAACCCTGTGTTTAATATTTTATGTGAATTTAATTTTCCATTGATGAATTATAGTAATTTTGGAAAATTGCTTCACTTTGAGCCTCAGTTTTCTTTTTTGTACAACAAGGATAAAAGTAATATTGCCCTCTTACAGTTGCCTCAAGGATGGATGAAATCAGGTAACACATGATTCCAAGCACTTAGAAACCATGCTGAGCACATTACACAAATTCCATAAGCATATTCAGTGATAATCCATGATGTCAAAGGTGCACTGTGGGGTAATATCTAGTCCTAGGTAGATAGGCCTCTGCAGTTGTTGACCCTTTCCTTCTATATCGTTACTAGCCTTTTCTCATTTTCCAATTATCAGCCCCAACAGCATACAAATCTTATTTCAGAGGTCTCATTCAAACGAAGTACTCAGTGGGCAGATGTTCCTGAGACAAGTGCCTTAATTCTCTTGGGATGAGCTCTTCAGAAACAGACATTGTGAGACATTGTGATGTCAACAACTCTGGCCTCTGATCCACGGCCTTTCTCTTGTCTCCTCTCTGGTGCACGCTCTCCTTTCTTAAGAGTGCACATGTCACATTATGGGGCTAGTGACTGGCAAAAGCCAAGACTGTGATGGTGACTGTGAGTCTGTAACTTACACTAAATAAATGATGTCCTGAAAATCTGCGTGCTTCTCGACAACATCATGGCAGTCTTACCCTTTGCCTATACCTGAATCATTATACCAGTCTTTCTTTCTGCTCCAGGCAAAGAGTAACGTTGAGTTTTCTACCTTGACAGTCCATCAAGGGCAGAGGGATAAATATGTACATCTTTGGCAGGAATAACTTTGCAATGTCAGTACAGTTAGTTTCTACAGTAGTTGGGCCCCACTTGTCCTGTTACTTACAATTGGAGCTCTTGTTTTGGTAGATCAGTAGATCAACTCATAAAGATGACATACATCTCTGCCATTCGGCTGGTAGCTCGATGGGAAAATTAATTTCTCTAAGTCTTAGTTGTTAAAATATGAATCACAGTAGAAACTTATTAAAGTACTTAAGGGAATTAATAACAGTACTTTAAAGGGTTATTATGTGGATAGAGATGTATTGACCTCATATTCATGAATATTTGCAAATGTGCATGAAATATTGTAAGTACTCATGATAGGGGACAGTTAATTGTTCCACAAACTCTTATCTCCTCTTGAGCATAAATCTAAGCTACTTTTTCCAGCCTTCCTGTCAGATAATGGTGACTGAGGATGGAAATTACAAATAAACAAAACTAATGTATAGCACATCCAGGACTGGTATGTGAAAACCTCTTGTATAATTTTCCATTTTCGTTCTCCATCTGTTAGCTAGTTGTTCACAGCGCAGCAGAGGATTCCAACGGCCTTAGATTGGTGGATCTACTAGTGGAAAGATCTTGGGTCCTGAATCACTGTATGAAAGGCTACCTGCCAAACTCTACATTGAAAATCATTTGAGTGAGTAAATAAAGTTTTTTATTAAGCCACTGAGATTTGGGGATTGTTTGTTAGACTAATAATCTATGACATATTGGAAAATGTTTAACAATTGGTAATGTTTGCCAATTTTCATAGTGTAAATACTCCCACCATGGCCAATTTCAAGTTACCGATGCATCCGTTGTTAAACGTGAAGTTACCAAAAGATGTGCACAATTAGTTCGCATGAGCCAGTAAGTGCCCCCTATGATATCCTATTGGAAGTAATTATTGACTAATACTGTCAATAAATATTAGTGCTTTGTGCTTTTATACTTATCATATAAATATTAAAATAAATCTTAAAGTAGCATTAACTGATTAAATATAATGGGCCTTTTGCTTTTCTTTAAGCTTACTGCCTTTGTCTTATGACCTTGTCTAACAGCTGTTTGGCTGTTGCTGTTACCGAAAGTGTGTGTGTGTGTGTGTGTGTGTGTGTGTGTTTGCTTGCTTGCTTCTCCATACAAGTATAAGAATCATGAAAGAAAGAGTGAAAGAGAATTCAAATTTTGTTTCATGTACTGTGACTCCTCAGAACACATGTAATTTTTTTCCTGTATGTTTTTCCTGGAAGTATGCCAGAAGTTACCAAAGTGAAAATACAAATCAGTGAAAATTTTAAAGTCTTAAGATGAGAAGAAAATAACCAGCCTGTACTTTGCTGTGCTTCTGGACTTTCCTGTAGGGTTTCTTTTTGTTTTTCTATCCTTCTTTCTGTAATTAAAATTTACTTAACACACAGGTACTTCACAAGGTCATTTGACCAGGGTGTTCAGGCCCTGGCCAAATACTAAATCTTTTGAATTTATCTTTTATTGGATTTACATAGAAAACTGTCTATGCAAATCAATTAGTTACTATCTTTACTCCCTTTGTAAAATGTGGGCCTCACAATGTTCGAAGTCTAGGATAGCTAAGTCAGACAGAACACTTTCTTCTATTTTGCACTGTTATATTAGAAATAAACGACATTGGAGAATTTTTTTTCTTTTTGTCAGGAAAAAATAATCTTACAGAGAAGGATATTTAATCTTTGTCATACAGGAGTTCAAAAGAAAATCACTTGCCATCTAGAAAAATTTATGATCTTCCTTAGAATTCAGCATGATGAGTAAAACCCTCAGAGTTAACCTATCACAAGTGCTTGGCCTCTGTTCCATCCTATCACTGCACAAGCAGGCAGTGAACTCTCCATAAGGGGCACATGAACTGTAAGAAGTGTATCCAGCCTGTTTGGGGCTGAGCTAGACAGACGACCTTCCTGGTCCTGGGCTGGGGCAGGGTCCAGCTATTCTTAGAGGGATGGTGATGGCCTGTAAGGGGAGGCTGTGGGGTGCCTGGCACCAGGGCAAAGGCTGGCTCATGTGTTACCTCATCTATTCTTCATATTAATCTTGTGGGACTAATAGTATTATCTTCATCTCTTAAATGAAGATGCTAAGACTAAAAAATAATAATAATAATAGAAAGATTTACCCAGCATTACAAAATTTGGAATTTTTCAGCACAGATTTTTAGCGCAGCCTGATACAATCAAGGCCCTCTTTTTCTTTTTATAACATGCTATTCTTCTTCAAAGGCCAAGGATTTTCAACTGTAAAAATTCAATCCCATGGAAAAAAAACATGTTAAACTTTTTTTGGGACAAATAATCGTGAGAAGAAAAATAAGTTGTATACTTTGGTATCTAAGTGGAAGCAAACCCCGGTATGCTTTTCTCAATAGGTACTTTAAGAAATAAAAAGCCTACCAAAACTCTGACTACATAAAAATTAATTTCATTATAAATCTGTTGCCTAAAATGTTCATGGTTGGCTTTATTTAAATAAATGCTTCTACTGACACAAGAACATCTATCAACTATTTATGTATTTACTTATCATTTGCAGTAGTGAAAATGGAGCCCTGGGCCTTCCTACTGAGCTATATTCTCTAGCCTATTAATGTTTTTTTTATTTTTATTTTTATTTGAGACAGGATCTCACTAACTCGCGAAGTTTTCCAGGCTGAGCTTGAACTTGAAATCCTCTTGCTTTAGCCTCCCAGATTTCTCAGATTACTGGCCTGTGCCTCAGGGCACAGATTCCATGAAAACTTTCATCCAAGAATACCAATGAATGTACACACCACACGCATGAGATCCTTACTACAATCAGTTGGAGAAATGTAACAAAGTAAAATTCCAGATATTTTAGGGAGATATTCTAATCCCACAATTAATAAGGACTGCTCTTGCATTTAAAATCAAATTTTCTAATACTACAGTGTTTTCACGGTACCATCAAATATATCAACATGACCTTTAATGTGACAACATTCTTAACATACATATCGCCATAGCCCTGCTTTCTGGTGCCAGCCAGCAGTAAGTGCTCATGCTCAGCACACACTAAACTCTTGCAGGCACCTCTGTTTCTCTCACCCTTCCTGCCTCCTCTGTAAAACCTACCACATATATTTAGAATTCCAAGAAATCCTTACTTCTAGGCTATTTTGGTCTTCTCAGACCAAAATTCAATTTTTTATTCAAAGTACTACTTGCATAGTAATTATTCTAATTTTCCCATTCATCTTGTTGAATCCCTTCGGAGAGGCAAACTGTGATAAAGATTTGAGATCATCAATACATAGTTCAAAGTTAAAACTGCACATGGATAAAATTGTGCAGATAAGAAACACAAGGTAAGAAAAGTGAGTCATCTAAGAATCTCAAGCAAACACCAATATTTAAAGGAAAGTTCAGAAGGAATTGCTGAGAGGAGTAAGAAGGAATTTTAAAAGGAAATAATAACAGAATAAAACAGTATTCCCAGGTGTGTTTTGTTTTACACCTCTGTGCAGATGCTGGGGGTTGTTTGCATCGTCTCACCCGCACACTTCCGGGATTGCACACTTCCGGGATTGTCATTGGCTCAGCATAAGCGAGCACTCTCACAGGAATTGGGCAGCTCCGCAACGGTGTTTCTCTAAGATTCTTCGCTTTCCATCTCATCCTCAATATGTAAACGTTTGCCCTAATCCACAGACATAACAAGGACAAGATTTGTGCTTCTACTTCTCCTCTACTCTCACCTCAAACACCTCACCCGCCATAACTCCTGGGCTTTCTTTGGGTGCCTTGCACAACATGGAAGCAAACGCCTCCGTGATCGCTACCCCAGTGGTGCTGTGCAGTCCTAAATACACTCCGTGTAGAAAGTTTATATTTATAGAAAGGATAAAGTGCAATGTCAATATATCCCTAAAAGTCACTTCTGCAGATCCATTTTGCCAACTCGGTTGGGAATCCATAACTGCGGGATGTTTATCAAGCTATAATGATAAAATGTGCAAAGGTACCGTCGCCTAGAGAACTCGGAATGCGCTCTGTGTGGAAAGATGTTCCCTTCGAGATGCAGCTCTGAATGCACAGTGTAAAATGCGTGTAGCTTTTATTACGTCTTAGATGGAAAACATGTTTTACTGCATACCAGAGTAACAGACGTCAACTTACTTTTCAAATTGGGAACAGCTTTTCATTTTGTTCTGTTTCACAATTCCTGGGTCCTAATTCAACCCTTCCCTGTCTCTGTCCTACCTCACCACCCTGAGTTTGCCTCTGCTCCAGCAAAAACCATGTCTCAACTGCTTCTTCAAAGGGTAAGGGCAGGGGGTGCAAGGTGACAGGAGGGACACCTGCAGATAAGCATCTACCGTGAGCGCTTCTTGAGTCAGTGAGAACAGAAGAGGAACACCAAAAGTGAAACATTTACTACCTCAACATTGCTGATTGAACACAATCCACAGGAAATGCAGATGTCCAGAATAGTAGATCGGAGAGTGGAAATCATGTGGCTGGAGAGCCAGATTTTGATTTCTAGCGTAAGTTTAAAAAATGACCATCTGCAACACTATTAAAATCCAATATAGAAGCATCTATCACAACTTTCTTCCAAGTGCTACTTCTTTATTTTCTGATGACTAGTAAAACAAGTCAGTTTCTTAGAAAGCTTGAATATAATTGAAAGTGTATAATTTCAAATGATAAGTAATGGATGAAACTGGTGGTTTTTTAGTATTAAGTAAACTGGTGAGTTTTACTTGAATATAAGTAAAAGTTTATAATTTCAGATGATAAGTAATAAATCAGGTGGGGTTTTTTGGTGTTAAGTAAACTGGTGATCTTTGCTCTCTGGAGAAAAAAGTCAGATCTCATTACATTTTACCCTTGAGCATAAGAATAGAACCAAATACTATTAATTTATGTTAGACACGCGAAGTTGATGTAGCCTAAGCAGGGTGTGATGCAAACATTTCTGTCATAGATGTTCTTTGTTAGAGTGGTATTTTAGTTGTATTTTAAGCATCAAAGGAGTCTGTTGCTGTGCTTTTAATCCTTGAAATATGGGATCTGGATTATAATCCTGACACCCCAACATCACAGTCTGCAACAGTCGGTATCACATGAAAGTTTTCCAAAATGCAAAATGGGGAAAATATATAACTTGTCATCTTTGGTTCAAAAAAAAAAAACTATCACAACAGAAGTGATGCAATTGGTTTGAATGTACATTAACCTCTTCACATGAAGAAATACAAGACAATGAAATATTTTTCAGTAAAGTATAATTTTTTCAGCTCTTGTAGATCACTAAATTTAAAGTCAGTTGTGCCCATTTAAAAAGTAAAATCACAAAAACATGCAGAGAAATTTGGAATCAATTTATTTAAAGACATGTTCCTTGCAGCTGTTGTTCATTAGGATACTTTTATTGACGTGTCCAGAAATCTTTCCTAGTAGTTCAAGAACGCCGGGGGTTTTGAGCCCTGTGAAGTATAGCAAATTGCCGATGAATTGGTTCAGAAGTGTAGGCTTGTCTTTTTTTAAAAAAATGCTTTCTAAAATAGACTATTCTCAAGGGAGTGATTGATGGGGGAAGGGAAGTAGATACTGACACTTAAAAGATCCTTGACCTTCTGGAACATATAGCTAAACTTCTGCCACAGTAGCTCAAAAGAATTGAAACTCAGGGCTCAAAAACCACTTTTAATAAAGCCCGCTCTCTCCAAGGTCCAAGGTTTCCAACCCAAATGGCCTAGGAATAATTAATTTATAATTATTTACCATCAGCTTATACTTATAACTATTCTGAGCAGCCTTCGTATTGGTGCACTGCAAATTATCTAGGTCTCAGGAAGAATAAGAATTTTCCAGGTAGGCTTGGCAAAAGATGAACAATTGAAAGGAATAATTCAAAAGATCAAAGACATGGAGGCTAAGAGCACAAAGGAAGCATGGAGGAATTACAAGCTTTATTTCATTTCATTATTTATTTGTTCTTTTTTTATCCTTAAAACACACATGGAGCTCTAACTGTATCTAGAGCACCTGAGTGAAGCCCTGGAAAATAAAATGGACTGCATGAGAATTGGGATGAAAGTATTTTCATGGTGAAGGATCAATATGAGAGAATGGCCTCATAATCGAGGAAATTGGGCAGGTTTAAAATTTGCAAACAGTCCTGGCTGGAGCCCAAAGTGGGGAGGTGTGCAGAAAGTCAGACAAAGAATGTGAAAATGAAGGAAATAGGACTGCTGGGTAGAAAAGGGGGCAGTCATGGAGATCTCTGGAAGTCAACCATGGTTAAAGAATTTGTAGGCGTACTTACCTAGCATGTACAAAATCCTCAGGTTCAATTTCACATAAAAAAAAATTAGCCAAACGTGGTGATGCACACATATATTCCCAGCACTTGGGAGCCCCAGTCAAGAGAATTGCCACAAATACAAGGCCAGCTTGGGTTAGTTACGTAGCAAGTGCAGGATCAGCCTGGTGTAGACAGCAAGACTGTCTGAAAATAAATTTTTTTTAAAAAAAGAATTTGGTTTTGCAGTCCCATTGGGAGGCCTTTAGCTTCCCACAGAGGTCACCCCTGTGAAGAAGAGCAATACGGTTGGTGCCCAACCTGTGCAGGTGACATAGGAAAAAGAAGAGAGTGCTAGAGAAGCAACCCCCCGGCCGAAGCCTGGGCCCTCCTCTGCTCGCTCTCAGACTCCCCCAAGGCTGTTATCACAAGGCTCTGGGCTCACTGTCATGACAGCACACATTTCTACCCATTTGTGTACTTGAGTTCTCTGAAAACGGGGTCTGTGCTAGGTGCGACTCTGTGCCAGGGCTTAAACTCTTCCACGAGGAGAATGACAGGGAACCTGAGGGGGACCTATTGAATCACGAGAGGACCAGAGCGGACTGTGTGGTGGAAGCGAGTAGGTAGCATGCAGTAGGCGGCTGGGCACGCCGCTGAAGGGCATTTGTGAGCAGCTGATTACCTTTTCCAGCTGCCTCGGTCACTTTCTCACTGCTGGGACACAGCATATGGAAGAATGGGGTTATTTTTTGCTCAGTTTCGATTTTGTTTTGATTCTCAGAAGACTCTGGATTTGCACTTTTTAATAGTGCTGAAATTGTTATGACTTCCACAACTCTTAGAGGCAGGCTAAAGGCATTTTGCACAAAGACATGGACATGGGTCTTTTGAGGGCCAGGGCCAGCTCTGGATTCAGTTTCAGATCTGGAATGACATCCCCCAAAGCCAAGGATATTTGGAAGATGGTTGGATTGTGGAGATGGACTAGATCGAGTGGATTAAGCTACAGTACTTGTGCTACAAGAGGTGGGTCCTGGGAGGCCGACCACGGAGGGTGTGGGGGGGTCCCTGAGGTTGGGGGCCGACCACCAATGGTGTAGCTTGATGGAGGGTATACGCGCCCTACTTTCGCCCATTCTCCTTCAACTTCCAGTTGTGGTGCCTCATGCAGCTGGCGTTCCTCACCCCGTCCGCCTGCCATTGCCAGCCTATTGTACAAGGACTGAGGCCTGTGAACTGTGAACAAAGATAAACCTATCCTCCCTTAAGCTGTGGGTGTAGGGTATTGTGTCACAGCAGTGAGAGAGTTATGAACACAGAAATAAGAAACCAGCCTTCTCATTTGGTGGTGAAACTACATGAAACAAGAGATTTTGAAAGGGCACAATAGCTTCTTAATTTAATCCACTGAAGTGAAGGTAACAACTGCATTTTTAAGACTTGGCAGACTTTTAGATCCCAAATATATTGTTGATTTTATTTGTAAATAACAAGCTATGATAAATCTCTTTATTCTCCCAATTTTTGAGATGAGACCTTCGTGAGCCTCTAGTATTGCTGCTTCCCCACCTTCTTGACAGCTAATGATGATCTGCCCTGATTTCCTGGAAAATGTTCAAGTGTTTTAGTAGTTGTTGTTATTTTGAGAGAAGGTCTCATTCTATAATCGAGGCTGATCCTGGGCTCACTGTATAGACCAGACTGTCCTCAAACTCACAGCAATCACTCTGCCTTAGCTTCCTGAGTACTGAGACTATGTGAAATTGCTGTAGATGAACTTACTGATCTTTCTACAACCCAGATTCTTTCCTTAGTCCTTTCTTCCTTCACTCCTTCCTTCTTTCCTTCCTTCCTTCTTTCCTTCCTTCCTTCCTTCCTTCCTTCTTTCCTTTCTTTCTTCCTTTCCTTAGCACCAGAGATTTGAGTCGAGGGCTTTTGCACTGAGATACATACCCAGGCCATTTTCTTACCTATATTTTGAGACAGGATCTCACTAAGTTATTAATTTTCTTAGGCTGGGCTTGAACTTGTGATTCCCCTGCTTCAGCCTCCCAGAGTGCTGTGATTACGGGCCTGTGCCGCTAGGCCCAACTATTTCTGTTTTTCTACAAAACGATTCGCATTCCCATCTACTTATAATCATATTCTAATATTTTCATCTTCCAAAAAAACAAAGCTTTCATTCCCAAATCTCCATCTAGCTAACACCTCATTATCTTCTCCAGTTCGTGAAAGATTTCTGTAACTGCTTTCTCCACCTCCTTACATCACTTTCTGTCTTCAGACACTGTTGGGATCATGTCTCACCATGCAATGGAAGTGGTTGTTTTTCAAATCACCAGTGACCCCAAGTTGTCAAATCCAATAGTTCTTTCATAGTTTTTGTCTTACTTGACCTCTCAGAGGCATTCAGAACAAATGAATTCTTTCTTAAAAACACTTTCTGTTCTTGCTTTAGTAAAATTATTCTTTCCTGCTTTTTCTCCTGCTTCATCTCCCTGCCTCTTGTCAACCATGTCGGCATGATTATTGTTCCTACCAAACCTTTAAACACCACTCACTGCTAAGGAATACATTCCCTCCTCAGTCTAGTTCTGTGGTCCTACTCATCATGTCACAGGAGTATCTAAATTCTGAGGGACCTCTTCTAATCTATACCTTTGATGATGGTTTTCACATTTACAAATCTTTGGGTTGCCTACTTGGCATTTCTACATAGTTACAATCAGCATCTCAACATTTTACATATGAAAAAAAGAAAAACACTGCTGTATTTGATGGTATTAAATTCAGTCCTGCTAATCTCAGAAAGTGCCCTCGCCATACCAAGTTGTTAATGTTGACCTTCCCGTTGCTTATCTCTGCAACCACATCATGAATATGTTCCATGTTTGCTCATGTTCATACAATCCCCAGACCTCAGTCCAGTCAACCCTCTCCCCTTGTCTCTCTCCAGAAAGACTTTTATGCCCTCCTGAATTCCTTTTCCTTCTACTCTCACTCCCTTGCAATACGTACTTCTCGCAAAACTTAAATATGATCTGTCTATCTTGAGCTGAAAGTCTTTTGGGGACTTATAATTACAGTTGCATGAATCTTATTCTGGTGTAAGTATCCTATAAGATACAACCCCGAGCCATCTTCTTCACCTTCTCTAGGACAGGGTCAACCTTGTTTTGCTCTCTAGATCTCTTTCCTTGCATGAAAGAGCTTTTCCACAGGGAACACCTTCTACCTGAACTGAGCATAGCTGCCTTAGCATTGATATCATAGTCAAGCTTTCATGTGTACCCTATACACATCCTGTGACAATTTTCTATGTAGCTGCCATCATTGTCTGAGTTCAATGTGATTTGTCTGTATGTGTGTCTGTTTGACCACATGACTCTGTACTAGAATATAATCCTCATAGAAGCAGGTTCCCTGTCCATCCTTTTCAACACATTATTCTCATCACAGAATTAACATGGGCACATAGTGGAGACTCCAATATAATTATCAGATGGATCAGTTGATCTGGTCATGTTACTGAGATGGACTTTGAAAGCCCTCGGGTCCAACATCTTCATTTTACAGTTAGGGAAACTGAACCCTAAAGAAGCGTGGTTATTTATCCAAATCTCTTCTCGCAGATAAACTATATCCTTCCCATTGACCCCATTGGAACCCTTTTCAAGTGAATTCATTTTAAATTTTTTCATGTGAAAATCATACATGAAATGAGACAGACCCCAGGTTCATGGGATCTAAGTATCATGAGACGGATCAGTCCTGCAACCTGGTCTTATGGATGACTTGCAAGGAGAAATATCTATCCCAAAAGATAATCTCCAAAGTCCTGTAGAATCTTATAAAATAAAACTTTTGGTCTCTGAAACCCCTGAGAAACTATTGGCCAAGAATAGGTAGTTTCCATATTTTTTGAAGAGAGGACAAATGTTGAAGTTTGTTAGAGTGATAGAAAACACATGTGTCTCCTTGCTTCACATCTCAGGAAAGTTAGCTGTCAAAGATTCAGCTTTTTATTACCATTTCTTCCACCTTCGGTCAAGCATGTGCCAACGTGGCTATATTCCAGAAAATTGAGGAAAATGAAGCTAGAGAATCAGATGTGATCAAAGTGAAAGGTCTCCTCTAGACCAAAAACCATTCGGCTTTTTGAAGTTCTTTTCTTCCGGGGTCTGCATTTACAATTTTAAACAGAAGAATCGTGATCAGATCTATATTTCAGAAGGACACTTTGATCTGAATGTGCAGAGGATGGCCTAGAGAAGGACAACACCACCAGCAGGATGCTGACAGGTGGCATGAGATGATATGGGGGCAAAAGAAGACAATGCCAGTGGGGCAGTGATGAGTGGACAGCTTTGAAGTACAATCAACAGGTGTAATACTCAGGAAGGTGGTGGGCAGGAATTGACCTCTTCTTTCCCTGTTGCCAGCGTGGACACACATTGACTCAGGCCAGTGAAAAGGACACAGAGTGATCCTTATAATTCTCGCTGTGTCCTTACCCTGTTCTCCAGCTCTGTCTGCTGTCTGTAACTGCAGTCCATACTCTAACTTATCTCCGCCTTAATACAGCCTAATCATGGAGGAAAGAGCACCAGTGAAGAACTGAAGGCAAGGTGCCCAAGGGTTCCAGTGACAATGTTGAATGGCCATTGTGCACAGGGGCCAGCACCTGAAGACTTCCCAAGACAAACCCGCCTGGCAACTCCACCACAGGAAGTTGGAGAGGATGTTGTCAAAACTATGTCCACAGCTATTAGAAGTCTTACTAATATCCATATTCTTTACTCCATTTGTGCTATGTTAGCCCAGATAAATTACCAAAACATACACAAATGTTTATCTGAAAGGGTATTTATCACACCGCTGTCTATATTAGAAAAACTGAAATCAAACTATACAATATAATGATTAGGTGCTTTTGTATTTTATAAATACTATGAGAAGTATAATTCAAAAGATTATAGAAAGCCACTGAAAATACTTTACTATGTAATATTGCACTGTACAAAAATTATTTGGATTCATGTGTTCGATTATGCAGAAGGGAAAACATTAAGTGTAATATGTGTTTGAAAAAAGCACGAAGCAATTATTTTCAATAACCAACGATTCTCTTTTTTTGACTAAATTTGAGGCCCTTCACACATTCTCAGATTGCTGGGATTTTGGCCTTACAGATAGCAGCCAATTTCTTCAGTTAAATTGATTGTGGTTATTCATCGAGTAGACACCTTGAGAACTCAAGCCTGCTCTGTTCAATAGAGGAGCCACTAGCAAATTGTGCCTACTTAAAATTTAAAGCTAATAATAATGAAGTAAAAATTTTAAATTCATTTCATGGGTTTCCCTAATCACATTTTCAAGAGCTTAAAAGTCACGGCCGGTGGCTATGATTGTGTGTGTGTGTGTGTGTGTGTGTGTGTGTGTGTGTGTGTGTACATAATTTATTAAGATGAACAGTGCCAGAGTGAAATTTATGCAAAGATGTGGCTTTGGAAGAACTTTAGCCACAGTCAACAGCACTGATACAGACAGAAATCCTACTGGATATCTTTCTGTAGACTCTGCCAGACCTTGTAACACATGCTACGGCTTCAGAAAGGAGCACAATGCATTTCTGCCCTCAAATGTCTCTTTAACAAAATTAAAGTGCAGCATAACACTTGGGGTGGCTGTGGCTGGACACAGGGCCGCGACACGTCCTTTAGCCTACAGCTGTAGGGCTCTGACCAGAGCTTCCTGCCTGTAGGAATCCATGCCATGGTGCAGTCACTACCTTAATTAAATAAATCATACTTACCCAAGATTCCCATTCTGAATAATTAATTTGACTTCATCCACTCAGCAATTGCGTATCAAATGCCTGCCAGAAACCACACGTGTCTTAGGTAGTAGAGATACAGTGGTTACTGAGATGATCTGTGCCTCTGCCTTCATGAAGGCCAGCACACACATGCACGTATAAATACCTAAATTCCCTAGTGTGTCTAATAGTAAAAAATAGCATGGAGAAAAATGGACTAGCATAGAGCCGGGAAGGGTTGTGGGGTGAGAGGTGAGGAATGGGGTGGCAGTGTTCTGTCACAGGATGGTCATATTGTGATGACTAAGCAGAGATTTAAAAGAGGCAGTTCTTATTGGATCTTAATCCTAATGAAGTCCTTCAGAAGTCACGTATCTAGGAAACAGGGTAGTACCACTATAATACAAACCTGCAACTCCTCTCTGGTTTCTGGAGACTGTATGCAATCCCTCTTTGGCCCTCAATCTCTGCATCGTCTCTGCAGCGTCATGTGACGTGCACATGTCAGATGGTACCTGAGGACACCTCTGGACACCTAAGGGTTCCAATTTCAGCACCGGTAGGGTTGGGCTAGGGAGCACATTCTGCGTGCCAACCATGAAAGTCATACATATATTTAACAGACATGAACTGGGAGTTGGATACTTGGTGGGCTTCTGATAAGGCACTAATATTAACGAGATCAGGAAACCGACCCTACCCTTGAGGAGCTCATTGGAATGAGACAAAATTGTTCACTACATCTTGGAGAGTTTGCTTAAACATAAAACTTTTCTGCTGCTGGCTGAGAAGTAATGGCTCCCGGCCCTCCAGGCCTCCAGCCATACTGCGCTGTCACACTGGGGAGGTGAAGGGTCCAGCCCATCAATCACGCAGCAGTGGGGCTGGCACCTCAGCCTCCTCAGAGCCTAGCCTCCCCGTCAGGAGTGGGGGACCTTTCCCTGTGGACAGCAATGATGACGGACAGCCCCATGGGGTGCATATGTCATCTGAGCACGCACGTGCGCGCTCTTGCACTGGGCCAGATTCTGGCTGGGATGCCTGCTGCTCCACATTTTCTTAGCTGTTGTCACCTTTTTCCTTTCCTGATAAATGGACCCATTTCACAGCCTGAGTGACTCATGACTGCTTTAGGAAGTCTAGATTAACCCAATGCAGCATAGGAAGAAAATGAACACTTTTTTTTTTTTAAACTTGACATCTTAAGCCCTACTTTTCCATCTTATCATGCCCCTGCTGAAAAGCCCGCAGTGATTCTTCTTGACCCTGGCGTATTAGCCAAGGTCCATTTCCATTTTGCTCAAGCAATTCTGAGCTTTTCTCCCACTGCTAAACTATGCATGCACACAAGGGATTTTCTTAACTTCACGCTATTTTCAAATGGTTTATTCTTACCAACCCAATTGCCCTGGCCTGCTCTGGGAAACGGTCCCTGATGGCTCAGGCCACTGCAGCCTCTTGCCCTTCGAATGGTCATCAGTTTCAGCGGCTCAAAGCCTGTGACATTATGTACTTTCATTCAAAGAAAGTCTGAAATTGCCAGTGACTTTTGGGTCAGAGGTACTAGGCCCCAACCATCCCTTCTCCAACAGCACCAGGCTCAATGCCCAGCACATGGAAGTTGTTGTAAAAATTGATTTAGCAGATTAATTCTTTTCAGTGGCCCTCTCTAGTGGGCTCTAATTCCATCAGCAAGCAGGCAGGGAACCAGGGCTTCTAGTTTCAGCCCTGACTGGCCTGAGAGGAGGCCTAACAACAGGACCTTTGATGGCAATGCTGGTACTCCAAGCTGCACTTTGAGGTCAAGATGAACAACGGAGGCAAAGTAGGCATTTATGATTCGGGCAGCAACTTCCTGAACCGAAAACATTCAGCCACCAATTCTGTTTCGTGGGCGTAAATGTGCATGTGTTCTCTGACCCCTCCCAGCTTTGTGACATAATTATACTTACAGCTGCGCCACTGATTTTTAATTGTTTTAAAACCATGTCCTTTGCACTAAATAACATCCTCATTCCTGTTTTTATATTTTATTTTGAGACAAGCTCTTAGCTAAGTTGCCCAGATGGAACTTGACCCTCTTGACTCTGGCATTACAGGTGTGAATCTTCACCATGTCTTCCCACTGGGGGTTTTCAAATTCCAGTGATTCTGCAACACCGGGAGGCCCAGTTAAGGCACAGGAACTGGGCTCCACCTGCAGTACCTACCGCAGTAGGCCGGAGAATGGACCTGACAATTTGTATTTCTAATCAGTCCCTAGGAAACGCAGAGTAGCTGGTCACACATTGAAAACCAGTGCTATATTCTAACCTTTTGCTTTTAAATTCATTTTCCCAAGACTTGATGTACACAGTACCGTCACTTTGTGTAATTATCACCCTCATGATAATTCTTCTGAGTTAGATCCCTCTCTCATTTACGATGTGGCATTATATGTTGCCATAGCTCTAATAGAAAATTTTCACCAAGCAAAAATCTTACTCGAGTTTGGGGCTAAGAAGGAGCCTTTAAGCTCATGGCAAGAATTATTTAACCCTTGCATGTGAGTGGAGGATTATGAAGGAGATTATGACACTCAGCCCAAAGTCATCTGGTCTGGAAAGGAAGTTGACTTACCATTAAAGCTGGTTGCTTTGTTCCCTGGGGTATCTCCAGGTCCTGGCGGGTGCTCATGACACGTTTGTTGAATGAATGAATGAATGAATGAATGACACTAACCTTTCTTTCAGATACACTGGGTGATTAGCGTTCTCCAGGTTTGGTGTCATTGCAGGTCATTGAGGAAAGTTCCAACAGCATTTGCTCCTCCTCACTGAGAGCACTTTATCAAAATGGATCATTAAGAAGATCCGACTGGTTCCGAGGCCTTGTGAGGCACTTTTATTTTGACGTAAGTATTATGTGTTCACATGAGGCACAAGATGGACCATCTTCTTTGCATAGTTGTACCGGAAACCTGTGTCCTGAGCATACTGTCTGACATACTTTGTGCACTACATGTGGCCATTCAGATGCCATCACACAAGGCTGTTTTCATTTGTTAGGACCACTTCTGTGCATAAGGCAGCTGGAAATTAGAAATTAAATGCAGTATGGGAAGCATTACTAGGCACCTTGCTTCCTACTGTGCGTTACCTGGAAATACCAAGGCCTTTTCTTTAATGTTAGTGCAATTAAACTAAATAAGCAGAGTAATACTGTAGGCTTCTACATTGCCCTTACACAGAAACAAAATGGAGTTCTCTGTGCACATGGTTTTTACCATTTAATCAATAAACCAGAATGATCTGAGCATCTGGCTATCTTAATAAGGGAATTGTGAAAACACAGGGCAGTAAATTAAATTTGGGGAAATTTCTAAAATGAGGGAAAATTACATTATAAAGGTGACATTAACATTCCAAATCATTAGCATTTCCTGGGAACTGTGGAGTCCCCAGGCCAGGTGGGGAGCTGCACAGCAAACACTTATGTATCTCTGGTGCTCTGGATGGTCAGATCTGGCAAAGACAGTAGCTCGGCAACCAACTTGCAAGAAGCCTTTCTCTTCCCATCACTGGGCAGCTGTCTTGGCGAGCACTTTTTTTAATCCTGAGAGCGTCTCACCTGCTACCATCTCCATCTCGGGTCAGACAGCCGCTGAAAGGTAGCAGTGAGTTTGCTCAAATGTTCTGGTTAATGATCCAACCGCGGAACTACTTGCTGGACTGCTTCTCTGGAGTGGTCATTACAATATTTCATTCTTCTTGCTTAATTTCAGTCTATGCTTCCTCTGTACATAAATACATCAAGCTATATAAAAACCAGAACTTTTATCTGCATAGAAGGCTTTCGAGAGTTCATTTCTCCTGCTCCATAGGACAAGAAAAATCTTTGTTTTCTGCTTTGATTTAGAGATTTGATTTATGCAGGTCCGCCTTTCAGACTTCTGTTTCAGATGTGCTAACTCTCGGGTTTGTGTGCATTGGCTTGGTTTTACTGACATATGTTTAATTCTTGATTTACAGTCTATAAGCTTCATATGAGGAATGAATTTTGATTAGAGTAACACATTCTATGTGGCTTCTATTTCCCACTTAGAGTCAATTATTAGTTGGTTTTAGAAAAAATATGGCTTTTCCTGAAAGGCTCTTTTTTCATAAAATTAGATGGATTGCAAACCAAACCTTTCCTGTATAACTAACTACGTGAAGTAAAGTTCCCTCTGCACAAGTCTGACTGACATGAAGAGGGGTCTCCAGGGAGGCGTACCCAGTTCTGCAAATTATTGGCTGTACATGGGGATCTTGTGACTGCCCTCAAATCATAGATTTTGTCCTCACTTGACAAAATGAATATTCTCACAGAGCTTCTTCAAAGATGCTCTACTGTGTTCTGTGTCAGTAGATACGCACTCTCTGTGCTTCAGTCCTTCAATACCACTCTGTTGTTCTAAATCAACAAAACCTATAAGGTAAAGTAATGTCAGTCAGTCATCATGTATGCATAATTTAGTATATTCTCCTATTTGAACTTTTGAGAGCTGCGCTGTCTAAAAGGTCAAAGCTAAAAGAACAGCTACTCTACACGTCTGTCAACAAAGTGGTCTACTCTCCAGTCTTGCTCGGTTAACAGCCACAATTTTGGGAAGGTTAAAGGTAAACACCAGCTGGTGACCAGACATGGGAAACTTCTTTAGCAGCTGAATGTGTATCTATATTTATTTCATTTCTTAAATTAAAAATTGAAATTTCAAAACGCATTTTGTTCATTCAGTTCAGCTCTCTACTGACTAAAAATAGACATGAAGCCAAGCTAGTGTTCTGGTAGAAGTTTTACAGGTTACAGTAACGGGGCGAATGGGATTATTTGAGGCCTTCTTCTCGTCACCCCTGGAAATCCAACTGACATCATCTACTCCGAATATTTTGTACATCTATTAGGAATGTTTGAAAGCTGAGGTTTGTGGAAAGCATAGCGGTCATTCTACAAGTTCTGTCTCATTCTCATAAAATCTATGAGACAGTTAGAATATTGATAAACTAATAGTGGCAATAAAAATTTTCTTAAATTTCTCAGATGTTTCAACATCCCTTTGAGATTTTATCTGAAAAAAAAAATTCTAATTGCCTCCCCTGCTCTCACCCTGACCCCTTGCTGGTCTCACGTGGACCCCTTGCACTGACGCAGACTTCAGGAAAGAATCCTGGAAGGCGACACAGTCTCTGCCTCTTAACACTCAGTCCTGCACTGGCTGGCAGGCTCTTGTTTCGTGGGGACACAGGTCTCAGGCCAGGTCTTTATTTAAAAGGCTCAAGGGTCACTGTCAACAGAGAATTAAACTAAGTAGATGGAGATCAGACTTGACAAGCAATGAGAGCGATTCTGCATTTTAATGGCTTGGGCGCTTCCTCCTGCCCCTCCTCCTGCACACTGGCGGAAGGGATCATCAGCTGAAGCCCCCCGTGCACGGTGTTTGTTGCCAGTTGTCCTGTGCAGCATGCCTGGCCTCTGCTCCTTAGACAACTGGCACTCATTCCTCCTTCTGTCAAGATGGCCAACCTGTCTTGACAAGTGTTCTACGGGGGCAAAACTCACGGCCAGGGGAGAGTTGCTGTTGTACAGGAAGCACTTCGTGGTCAACTACATCAGGCAACTCAAGCTCCCTGGACTTTTGATCCCTGCAGCACAGTTTCATAGTGAGGCTTCCTCAGAGCAGTGCAGGTGGAAAGGGACGCCTTCCTGCTGGCAGAGGTAGAAGACTGGTATAGACTGGGAGAACAGCGGCAGGAAGGGGCAAGAGCGCAGTCACTCTTAGCCCACGTGCTTTTACTTCCTAACTTCCACCCTTATACCCACCCTTAAAACAGAGGGATGTCGTATTCAGAGCCATGTAGGCTCAAAACATCTTTGCTCCTGCTAACTATCATTTTACACAGTTACGTGCAGTGAGCACGATTTATGGACCTAGATGTCATTCATATTGTTATGGTTAGTGCTATTTCAACTTGTCTGTAAAAACACAATTAGCTCAGTATTCCCTAAAGTCAGTATTACTAGCATCGCACAGGCCTGGTTTATTTAAGTCACTAAAAGACTAAAAGTGTGCGGTATTTAAAATGTACATTAACTTGCATTTTTCCACATTATTTGATCTCCCTTCACTTTGCCAAGATATTTGTCTCTGAGATATTGAAAATCGTTACAACGAAGATGTGACGTGAAAGGAAGCAATGTTTCTGATTGTGTATCAAAACTGAAATTCTGTGGCAAAGCTTCACTGTTAGCTTAAGGGTTAAGTCAGGAGACTCAAATAGAGTTTGGCATAACACAGTCTGCCTGCCTTCCCGGAAGGAGAAGGTGAGAACCTGCCTTGTCCAGCCAGAAATCAGCACGCACCAAGAGAACAAGTGAGCCCAGTAGCCTGGCAGAGCGTCTGGAGAAGGCAGGTGGACATTCCCAGAGAGGCAGCTACCTCCTGAGACTCGACTCTAGCATAGCACCTGCTTACCAGGAAGAGCCCAGGGTCAGCATCACACCTCTTGGGTGTTATGTTGATACATGGGAAAAAAATGTACCAACACAAGATCACAAAAGTCACCACCCTCTGCTCAAATCCAGTTGCCATCTTGGAAAGCACAGGGTGAGTGAAGGGCTCTCGGGAAGCTGGGACTACTGGGGTCGTGATCAGAAGTGGAGTTACAGGAATGAAGAGGCAGAGTGAAAGGTGCCATGAGCAGTGGTGACCAGAGAGGCATGAAATAAAGATCGAGTCCTTTATCAAAGCAACATGAAGGTCTGCTTTATTTGCATATTTAGTCACAAGTCTGTGTGTGGCTTGTTGTAATTATTGAAATCATTAATTTACTCTTATCTATTTATTAAAATGACTTGTCAAGTTATCCTAAAACTAATCGGGCTTTCAGAGACCTTCAGAAACACTTCAATACACTAATGTCTATATTATTTGTGTATTTCAACAGTTAATGACTCAATTCTTATAATGCTTGTGTTTATAAGCACAGTTTATTGCAAGTAAGGTTAGCTTTTCAATTACATAAGTGACACAAAGTTTCCTTTTAAAATTGTTCTTTAAAGGAAGATTTTTAAAATTAAGAAGTACCATTACAAATGAATAACAAACAACAAAAATGATGAAATTGGTGTCAGAACTTCTGAAATTCGAGAGGTAGATGGCTGAGACGTCATGCCCGTGGGAACTGGGGGAATACACAATCATCTGATACCTTTCTATTTGCAGGACAAACTGCACTAGTGGAGTCCATTGGTTCAGACCTCCCTCTTCCCCGAATAAAATGGAACAAAGAGGGAAGTCGCTTTGGAGCTCATCCTTGTCAGTGTCGTCACTGTCTCCACAGCAGCCCCATGCTGTAAATGAGTAAACAAAGCTCTGAGAGTCGGGAGGGTGATTTTAATTTAGCTGTCGGTGAAAAGAAATCGGAGCCCTTCTTAATAGCTGACTAACTTCAGAGTGTGAAGTTTGTCATGGATTCACTTAAAGGCAAGTGTTCTTCAGAGGATGAAGAAGGCTGACTGTCGTGACTGCCGCGACTGTCGTGACTGTCGTCAGCTACTGACAGAACCGGAAGCCTGATGCAGACAGAGGTAGCAGCGGTGTTTCTCAGCTTGTCCTCCATTGGAAATAGTTAATGCTCACTTTTTTTTTTTTTTTTTTTTTTGAGATAGCCTCTTGCTTTGTAGTTTCAGGCTGTACCTGAACTCAGTAGGTAGCGCAAGCTGGCCTGGAACTCACAGCAGTCCTGTTTCAGCCCTTCCGGTGCTGAGGCCACCACACTCTAGGGCTTAACTCTCGCTTCCGGAGGCATCCCAACAGAACAGGAAAGGCACAGCCTAGTGAAATCACTGCGTTCGTGGGTGAATGCTGCCCTCTAGTGGTCTTTGCCTGGCACTGTATGTACCTTCTCAAGAACTCATCATTCCAACATTGAAGGAAACTGGTCCGGGATCCAAGCAATTTTTCCGCACCTGCCCGCCATAGTAACTGGCCACCCAGTCAGTTGTTTCTCAGCAGTCCCTCTGAACTTGCTGCTGTAAGGCTCTTCCTGAGACTGGTTACGGTCCAAACTCTCCACTGTCTGGGTGGGTTCTATTGCCTTCCCGACCTCCCCGGCCAGGCTGCCAGCCCTTCGCCTAGCATCCGCAGATGCTGAGGCTCCTCACAGCGCCCCCTCGCACTCCCTTGCAGTCTCAGGCACGTTTCAGACGGTCCACACACTAGGGTGTAAATCCTCTAGGCTTTCTCTTTCCCTGGGTCACCCAACTCAGGATTTAGGATAGTAATTATGCAGAATCAATTAATTTCGGTAGGTCCTCGTCTCAAATTCCTCTTGAAAATCACCCTCACCCTAGAATCTTTTCGGCAAAGAGAAAGAGGAATTGCCTTTGTCCGAATCCCAGGACCCTCTACGGTATCTACCTGGTTTAAACTTCCAGCCATATCTCCCAAACCATCAGCAGGCAGCCGGTTAATTCCAGCCCGACAGAGCCGGCGGCCGTTTCCTGGGTGTGCGTCACTGTGCTCTTCCCCAGTATGAGCTGAGCCCTGTTCATTTTCCAAACTACTCTTCACACCTCGGAGCCAACACGCTGCCTGTCCGCGGCGCTGCTCCTGCTCCGTCAGGCCCTGCCGTGACAGACCCTCCTCTCCTCTCGTCTTGCTGGTTGCTCCCGACGTTCTCTGGGGCGGTGGACACTTGGCAGCACGCTGCAGCCTCTGCCGTGGCTCATGCACACCAGTGAGACAGATCAGAAAGGAGCCGGCAGTCCCGACTGAGGACAAATCTCACCAAAATACTCAGAAAACACGGGAAGAATATGATTGATAAGATTAGTAACCGTACTTCTATAACAATAATATGCTTATGTTTATTATATCCCAAGTATCAGACAAAGCATGGTACATATGTTGACCTTGCTTGTACCACACAAAACCCAGTGAGACCCATGTAAGGGACTCATTTCATACAAACAAAAACGGAAGCTCGTGAGAGCTGGTAACTGAGTTCACTGTGGTCACAGGAGTGTTCTGTATGTAATAGCCACAAAGCTATCCGCCCCTGAGTCACAGGCTGGAGGCGGGCTGAGCTCAGCTGGGTTCTGTATTAGTTTACTGAGGCTAAAATGATAAAATGCTACAGGCTAGGTGGCTTGGAGAACTGAAATTTATTTTCTCCAAGTTCTGAATGTTGTAAACCCAGGATCAAAACTTGAGGAGGCTTGATCTGACCTGTCCCGAGGCCCCCCTCCTTCCCTGCCTCCTCACTGCGTCTCGCCTGGCCTTTCCTCTGGTGTCGCCTCCTGTGCTCATAAATTCTCTTAGGAAAATACAAATTTCAATGGATTCGGGCCCCTGCCTGCTTCATGTTAACTTAGCCACCTCTTCAAGGGCGCTGTCTCTAAATATAGTCACAGGACTGGAGGAAGAGCACAGAGGTGAGAGTGCTTACCCAGCAAACCCAAACCTGAGTTCAGTTTCCCAGCACCAAGTAAGCCGGGCGTGGTGGTGCACATCTGAAATTCCAACACTCGGGAAGCTGAGGCAGGAGGATTGTTGTGAGTTCAGGACCAGCTGAGGCTACAGACTGAGACCGTGTCTCAAAAAAAAAAAAAAAAAAAAAAAACTCAACAGCAATAACAAATGAAAGCAAATGTAAGTCACATTTTAAAGTACTAGGATTAAAGCTTCGGCTAGGATGTTCCGGGTGGGGACTAGTCACTGGTTTCCAGTCAGTGAGAATTCCTGCAGCTACTTACCTACTCCCTAGCTCTCCTCAGACTAAGACCTCTTAGAGAGATGGAACTGGGGCATCAGATCACTACTGGATAAGCTCTCTGGACTCACGCAGTACCCAGAGACTCAGGTCACTGCCAAGGATGAGCTTACAGATACTGCACTAGGGGACAGGTATGGCACGCGGCTGCTTCCCGGGTCTTGGAGCCAGCAGAGGAGACAGGGAATGCCGGCGGCCAGTGTAAATTGCTTAAGAGTGCAGGTGAGGAGCGCAGCTGATCCGCACACCTAGAAGTCTCGTGGGAGAGGCGGGGCTTGCCGGCGGCTACCGGAAGCTGCTTGGATTTGGACAGGTTCGGAACGTGGCTGCTTCTAGGACGTGGAGCCCCACGGAGGCGGCAGGGAGGGCCGGTGGCCAGAGGAAACTGCTTAAGAGCTGCGGGTGGGGCTCGTGGCTGCTCCTTGTGGCTTGGAACCCAGTAGAAGAGACAGGGAGTGCCGGAAGCCATAAGGAGCTGCACAGGAGTGGACCAGAAGGGTGTGCAGGCGTCCTGAGCACCAGGAGACCTCAAGGCAGTTCCGGGGCCTGGATAATGAAGGACAGAGCCATGCAGGAGTAGAATGGGTAGGCATGAGTTTGTATCTCCACTGCCCTTGCCACGGGGATCAATGTGGAGGCTGGGCTCTCCCAGCACCTGACAGAGCCCTCCTGGGGAGAGCCACATAGAGGAAGCAAGTGATAGATAACCAGAAACCACCAGAGACAGCAGAACCATGAGGAAACGTGGAAATAAATCTCCTTCAAAAAATATTGACACTCCAGAAGAGCATACCAGGAATCCCAAAAATGCAGAAGCTAAAGACGAAAATGGCACAAATGAAGGTAAATTCTGGGCACAGAAATACAAGGAGTTAAAGCAGGAATTAATGCAGGAATTAAAGCAAGAATTAAAGAAGGAACTAAAACAGGAAATAAAACAGGAAATAAAGCAGGAAATGATACAGGACGTGAGAACCTTAGAACAAGAGCTACGCCAAGACCTAGCTAAGCTAAAAGCAAGCTATGAGAGGCAAGTAGAGGAGATCAAAGAAGAAATGAAGTGGAGGAGAGTGAAGGCAATGCAAGAAGTGGGGGAAGAACACAATAGAGACATGAGAAAAATAAATACAGAATTACAGGATGCAAAACACACACAGGTCACAATAAGCAATGATATCGAACAATTTCAAAATAGATTATCAGATTTAGAAGACAAAATGGCAGAGCAGGAATGGAAAGGCCATAAAGAACGCAAAGTAAAAAAAGAAGAAGGCGTATCATTACAGCGTCTGATAGATGATTCAAAGAGAAACAATCTGAGAATTTTGGGAGTCCAAGAGAAGACTGAAGATGAAACAAAGGGATTAAAGGTCATATTTAAGGAAAGTATGGAAGAAAATTTCCCATACTTCAGAAAAGAAATGAACATTGATCTTCTGCAGGCATATAGAACACCAAACAACGTGGATCAGAAAAGAACTTCATCACGACACATCATAATTAAAGTACTAGAAGCCCAACACAAAGAGAGAATACTGAAAGTGGCAAGAGAAAAGCAGAAGGTGACCTATAATGGTAAGCCCATCAGAATAACTGCAGATTTCTCAACCCAGATGCTAAAAGCCAGGAGATCATGGAGCAATATCATTCAAACACTAAAAGAACACAAATTCCAGCCAAGACTACTGTATCCAGCAAGACTATCTTTTAAACTAGAGGGAGAAATTAAAATTCTCCATGATATAGAAAGCTTAAAGAAACTTGCAGCCACTAAGCCATCACTGCAGAGAATTTTCAAAGGAGACTTGGATTGTGAAAGAGAAACCAACAACACAAGACTCTCCAGAGAAATAAAGACAAAAGCTGGAGGAGAATGAGCTGAGAAAAAAGCAAAGCCAGTGAACAACATGGAAAAACTGCAACTATGGCAGGACACACCAAACATACCTCAATAATTACTCTGAAAGGGAATGGTCTCAACTCACCTATCAAAAGACATAGACTAGCTGACTGGATCAAAAAACAGAAACCCACAATTTGCTGCCTACAAGAGGCACACTTCACACACAAGGAAACTCATAGACTGAAAATAAAAGGTTGGAATTCAATATTTCATGCAACAGGTCCCAAAAAACAAGCAGGGGTAGCTATATTAACCTCAGACTCATCATACTTCAAAAGAAAACAGGTAAAGAGAGACAAAGATGGGCACTACATACTGGTTAAAGGAACATTAGAACAGGAAGAAACCATAATTATCAATATATATGCCCCCAACCCTAGAGCACCCAATTATGTAAACCAAAAACTACTAGATCTGAAAGGACACATAGGCCCCAACACAATTTTAGTAGGGGACTTTAATACCCCACTATCACAAATAGATAGATCAACCAGACAAAAAATACACAAAGATATACAACTGCTGAAAGACACTATAGAAAACTTGGACATAAAAGACATTTACAGAGTCTTCCAGCCAACATCAATTGACTATACGTTCTTCTCAGCAGCACATGGAACATTTTCTAAAATAGATCACATCCCAGGACACAAGTCATCCTTAAACAAATACAAAGGCATAGAAATAATTCCCTGCATACTCTCAGACCATAATGGAGTAAGACTGGAACTCAACAGCAACAGAAACAGAAGAAAATACACAAACACATGGAGACTTAACAACTTACTACTGACCAAACAATGGATCACAGAAGAAATCAGAGAAGAAATCAAAAACTTCATAGAGTTAAATGATGATGGAAGTACATCATATCAAAATCTGTGGGTTACAATGAAAGCAGTCTTGAGAGGAAAATTCATAGCCATAAATGCACACATCAAAAGAACAGAACAATCACAAATAAATTTGCTAGTGATGCATCTTACGGCCCTAGAGAAACAAAAACAACTTAAGCCAAAAGGCAGCAGAAGAGAAGAAATTATAAAGATCAGATCTGAAATAAATGAGATTGAAATTAAAAAGACAATAAAAAATATTAATGAGTCAAAAATCTGGTTCTTTGAAAGAATTAACAAAATTGACAAACCTCTTGCTAATCTCATCAAGAAAAAGAAAGAAAAGGCACAGATTAAAGCACTTAGAAACGAAAAGGGTGAAATTACAACGGATCCTGCAGAAATTCAAAATATTATTAGAAATTATTTTGAACACCTATATTCTAATAAATTTGAGAACTGGGACGAAATGGATGGCTTCCTAGATACATATAAAATAGCAAAATTAAAGGAGGAAGATATAAAAATCTTGAACAATCCCATCACGCACACAGAAATTGAAGCAGTAATAAAAGCTCTACCTGCAAATAAAAGTCCAGGCCCAGATGGACTCACAGCAGAATTTTTTCAGTACTTTAGAGAAGAACTAACACCAATCCTTCTCAAACTATTCCATAAGGTGGAAAGTGAAGGAATGCTACCAAACTCATTCCTCAAGGCTAGCATCACACTTACCCCATAACCAGACAAAGACTTAACCAGGAAGGAAAATTGTAGACCAACATCCTTAATGAATATAGATGCAAAAATCCTCAATAAGATTCTGGCAAACAGAATCCAACAAGTAATCAGAAAAAATCATACACCATGATCAAGTGGGATTCATCCCTGAAGATGCAAGGCTGGTTAAACATACGTAATTCAATCAATGTAACACACCATATCAACAAAAGCGAAAACAAAAACCACATGATCATCTCTATTGATGCAGAAAAAGCCTTTGACAAAATCCAGCACCCCTACATGATAAAAACACTGAGAAAAATAGGTATAGAAGGGCCCTACCTAAAACTCATAGAAGCCATATATGCCAAGCCTACTGCAAATATTATAGTAAATGGAGAAAAATTGAAATCGTTCCCTCTCAAATCAGTAACAAGACAAGGCTGCCCACTCTCACCACTCTTATTCAACATAGTCCTTGAAACATTGGACTGGATACACAAACTGTGGTACTTACACACAATGGAATACTACGCATCTATAAGGTCCAACAGCGTGGAGGTTTTCACAGGCAAATGGAAGAAACTTGAGAACATCATGCTTAGTGAAGTGAGTCAGAAGCAAAAGGTGAAACATTGGATGGTCTCTCTGATATGAGAGTCCCAGACCACAACGAACTCATGGAACTTTAATAGAAAGACAAAGCGAAAGAGAGGGACAGGTTGGGGGTGGAGGGAGGGAGGGGAGGGGAGGGGGAGTGACAAAAGGAGAAAGGGAAAGCCCTTGTCACTTTGACAAAATATGTATGTGCATAAAATGCTCAACTCCATTGTAAACCTTAAATTCTGCACTTGTACATATCAATAAAATGGGGGCGGGGGGATACTACACTAGAACATGAGTACTTGAGTATCAGAACACGACAAGATGTCACTCCTGAGCTGCACTCGCAGGCCCTCGTGGAGAAGAGCTGCACACACCCTGTGCTTGGAAAATGTCTTATGCCTACTTACACTGTTTAAGGCTTACTGTGCAGGGCTGGAGGAACAGCACAGCAGCTAAAGCGCTTGCCTTGCAAGCACAAAACCCTGAGTTGATTCCCCAGCACATAAGCTGGTCATGTTGTCACATGCCCAAGACTCGGGAGGCTGAGGCAGGAAGATTGCCATGAGTCCAAGGCCAGCCTGGGCTTCAGAGTGAGGTCAGGACCAGACTGGGCTACAGAGGACTACCAGTCTGTCTCAAAAATAATAACAAAAAATTACTGTGCAGAATAATGCACAGTACTTGATAAACAATAGGTGAAATGACCAGGAAATCAATGTGGGATGGATTGGAGCTCCTACTTGTAAATTTTATTTCATTTTATTTTACTTTAGTTTATTTTTGTTCTTTGAATGAAAGAGAAGAGGTGAGCTAGAAAAAAATGCCCCCCTTTTTTAACCACATAGAGATTATATGAATAAAACTGATTAGAAAACAACTGAAAATCAGATAAAAGTAGACACCAGCAAACAGAAACCATCAGAATATGTGGATGGAATATGGGCATAATCTCTGCTCAAGATCTCTGATATCTTACAAAAGTGACTCAAAACCTGAATCTGAAATGAAGAGGTTGACAAATTTTGTCTACAGAATTTTAAAAATTAGCATGGCAGCCCACAGGGACATGTACACACACAGCAGCAAAGTCAGAACTCAGCAAAAAGCATAATTTGAAATATCTGTAACAGAGAATGAATATTGTAATCAAAAAAGCATTTAGAAAATGAGAAACACCTGATTAAAAATAGAGTAAAAAAAGTCAATCAGTATTAAAAAGAAGTATGTCAGGAAGCAAAACAAAAGAACACACCATGAAAAGATGCTACAGCTCTATTAATCCAAAAAGTATAATTGAACACAAGAGATAGGACTGACCATCAACGGGAAAAAAAATAGAAAAAATTAGAAGTTGCCACCTTCAGTTGGAGTTGGTGAGATGTAAATTAGTACAGTTTTCCAGAGTTTGGGGGTAGACATGAAAACATGTCAGATGAATTCCCTTGACAATTCTAAAATGTTGAATAGGTAAACTTTCCAAAATGTGCAAAGGCATCTTCCCACAAAAATATTCATTGAATAGGTATTTATGGAAGCAATGAAAATATTTATATACAAGGAAATATTATTCAATCCATTGTATTATATTGAATAAATTTATATTTATTGTTGATTCTTACATCAGTTTGAAAAATTTGTGCCTAACTTGTCTAAATTGTCAAGTCTATTGCAATATATTTCTTTATAGTAGACACGGAATAATCGCTTCAGAGTTTGTAGTGATGCTTTCTCTTTTATTCCTTTATTAGGAATTTGTCCTTCCCTTCTTCTTTTATTTTCCCTGATCAACCTAGATATCATTTAATTTTACTGACTCTTTAAAGGACCAGGGCTTGCTTTTACTGTTTTCTCCTTGTTAAACCCCCAGCGCTGTCACATTGATCCCTGTCAATCTTTACCATCTCTAATTTTTCCGGTTAATCCACTCACCTTTCGGCACCTTGCAGCATCTGTCCAGCTTCATCCTTAATCCTGAGTTCACACTCTCGGAACATCAGCTTTCAGAACTCCTCAAGGCTGTGGTAAATTTATATTTCTGTGGGAAGGATCTCATTTGCTTCTGGTAGTTTCCTGGACCATTTAACAAAGGTTCATTTTCATTTCATTTTGTTTGTTTGTTTGTTTGTTTGTTGCTTGAGGAAGCTAGTTTATAGCCACAAATCTCATATTTATGGAAATTTCATTTTTTCTTCAGTGTAATTACTGAAAAGGGCAAGTTTCCTTGCTAGCTTTTGGGCTGATGTTTTTGTTGTCATTGTTCACAAAATGTGTCTCTGTGAGGCCTCTGCTGGGTGGGCAGCTCCTGGCTGATTCATCATCTTGAGCGGCATTTGAATTTATTTCCTGACTCCTGAGCTGCACACAGCCATGAAAACGGAAGTTCATGGCCACCAGGGTTTTATAGATTTTCCTGAAATAAAAGCTAAGATCAGCATTCATTCACTTATCTAACATAATTTGTGGTTTCTAAGGAATCTTTCCTTTCTTGTAAAAATTAACAATTGGCTTAAACTACACGATCTTTATTGGAACACATTCAAAGGAGTTTGAATGTGACTTTTCTGAGGAGGGACTTTTTTGAACATCTAGTACATGCTATTGCAGGACACAGAGCCTCTCTCCACTGCTTCCCCCACCCCCAGCTTCTTTTGGTCCTGCTCTACCAAACCTACTATATGGTTTTTAACTATATGACTTTAAGGTGGGTGATGGGTACAGTCTAACAATCATGTTAATGGAAGACATGAAAAGGATAGCAGGGAGAGAACACTTGTACTATTTCAGTAACTTCCTCTTTATTGGGAAAATATTAGCTTTGCTGGAAGACCAATTGATAGCTCATTACCCAGAATTGTGCTATGCAGACCTCTTTTATTGCAAGAAAATTTACACCCACATCCAATGGAAAGGAGTTGGGCACATTGTGTTATGAATGAGTTCTGCTATTAAAGAAGAATGGGAAAAAGATGGATTTCCCAGTAGGAAGCTAGAAGTGTATGCCACAGCCTGGAATAATCAGAATAACAAGGATCATAGAGACACATTTTCTTACTCTGGTCATACATAATGACATAATGACATACTAGATACAAAACATATACGTGATATCAATATAGATCCAGATCAGGTTCCTCAGTATTAGCATTGTTGACATTTTGAGTGAGGTAACTTTTTTCTTGTGCAATGTAGAATGTTTGTCAATAACCATAGCCTCTATTGACTGAAAACTTACTTCTTACTTACTTCTTAGATTATTTCTATAATCTGTCTCCCAGACTTCGACAAGCAAGTATCTCAAGACATTGGAAGGTATCTTCTTGGTAGGAAACTCACACCCCTCAACTTGACAACCAGTAACACAGACATATGTAGATTTGTATAGATATGTATATGAAAATATTCATGCAGGTAGCCTTGTGTGCATGCTCACGCACACACACACACACACACACACACACACACACACACACAGAGAGAGAGAGAGAGAGAGAGAGAGAGAGAGAGAGAGACATTCACATATACTAAGATTCAATTAGTGTTGATTTCTGATACTATAGTTGTAGGCTTTTGGAATTCCATATTTAGGTGGGTGTTACCACAGTTCTGAAACCAGTTTCTGTCTCATAAAATTGAAGAGTGAAATTTCAGACGAAGAGGACAAGTTACAAAGTGAATAGTTGATTTGCAAAGATGAGGACCGAGAGGAGTAAAAATTGTTTTTAAAAGAGGGGTAAAAGCTTCCACTAAATGAAAGTGGTCCCTCAAAGTTGTTAATGCAACTTGTGTCTAGAGATTTATATCAGCTGAATAAGGAAATGATTTTACTCATCAACGAGCTCATTGCTAAGACCTTCCACTCATGAGATATTTCACCCTACCATCTTTGTAACTACCTAACATTTAAACCGTTAATAGTTCTAGGAGGAGGTTAACTGCAGGTTGCAGGTTGTCGTGCGATTTTGCCGGCCACTAGTCTGGTGAAATTCCTCATTCCGGGGATGGGCCTGCATATTCCTACCCCCATATGTGTTCTCTGCCTTCTGTCAATCAGTCCTTGGAATATTAGATTTTAACAGCAGTTTGGGAGGGCAATGACTCTTCTGGCTACTCCTTGTTGACAGAGGCACTGTTGTGGTGGCAGTCAGAGGTCCACCCTGTGAAAAAGTGATATAGGGGCCCCAGGTGGAAGTCAGGAGGCTAAATTTGCTGGAGTTTGGTGTAGACTGCCCTCTGTGGCTTGATAGAGTGTTACCAAAAGGAAGTGAATTTTAACAGTTTGTTAGGCAGGCTCCAGTCAAAAATATCACCAAGATAATGATCCTTAAGATTAAAAGATTTTCCACCAAGTAAATGAGAACAGCCAATTCCAAAATATAATCTCAAAGTGTGGAGTAGAGTCTGACATAACAATAACTTGTTGGCACAAATCCAGAACAGAATGTCCTAAAAACATCATCAGAATCATCAGGAATATATATATATTCTATCTCAGTAACAGCACAAGTTTTCCCTTGGGTGGCTGTTGGGATATTTAAAGCCATTTTATTTTGGAGAACAGCTTGTCTCATTAGTTTAACTTCAGTGTTTAAAAGGGAGGTGTCCTTTATAGAATCACTGAGTGCCCTCTGGGTATAATTAGTAAGAGAGCCAATGTGTTACCTGACATTTTCCTGTGCTATGGAAGGTAAAAAGGAGGAAGATAGAATGTCATACCTATGAAACATGCTTTGGCTCCAATAATATGAAAGTTTTAAGGCTGGCTAATATGCTTTAACCACCAGGCCTGCAGCCAAGCAAAACTCAGCATGAACTGCTCTACCAAACTGGAAGAAACCAGGGCCATAGCTTCATTCCATATAGCCAGTAGGGCCCATTAGGGGCTGCTCAAGGGAGGCTAGGATGGACGGGCTAGTTAGTTGGTAGCAAACAAGTCTTTTTCTTGCAAGGTCAAATGTGTAAACATTGCTCCTTAGGAATCCGTTCTAGGGTCTGGTGGAATTTGAACAGTTAGACTCCAGTGTGGTTTGCTTCCTCCCACTATAATGGAGTCTGTTGACTTTCATGGCCTATGGATGTAGAGAGCCAAATATGTTTTATTCCAAATTTGGAAAATATTCATAAATCTGTGGTTATAGGTCACGGGAGTAGAATTAGTGGGGCTTCCTGCAACAGGGGTGTGGTTATTCTCCACATTTCTACCTCAGTTGCAATTTTATTAAAGGTCTTAGTATGTTCTCTATCATTAGAGGAGAGATGTAGGCCAATGAGTTACATCTACATGAGGGGCCTCCAAGAAAATACAGGAGGCATTGCATTACTCACTGATGTCTTATTGTGATTGGTTTCCGTTGTCCCTGTGGAGAAGTGATATCCTCCACGAAAGTCCTAACACTAGAAATCCCAGCATGCTTTTTGTTAGATCACTTTTGCACACTCTTATTCCCATACTGAGAACAAATTGGATTCAACTAAGGGGCTCATGGCCATAAAGGGATAATTAAGAGCAGGAAAAGCGACTCCACCCTCGAGAAAGCTGGTGTTACCTGGAGCTGATGTTACCTGGAGCCCTTTAAACAGTAAAATCAGAAATGCATATCTCTATCAGTCAATATTTGTGTAAGGTGTTTGTTGATGCTGTTTTTGGAAAAGGTGTTCGAGGCCCTTTGCTTGGAGTGTGCTTGACCAGATAATTTCATGTCTTCCACCAACTGGTTTTTTAACGATGGTGGGGTCTCTGAGTAGATTTTCTCCTCCAGGGTTTAACATGAGAATGATGGATTCAGTAGGCAATTCCTAGAACCTGTGTCACAAAAGAATAATCTCCTCACATATACACAATGTCACCATCCACGGTATTTTTCTCATGGGAAAGTACCTTTGAAGAGTTCTCAAAACCAACAAGAGCTAAAACTTAGGTCTGTTAGGTCTTTTGCTTGACAGCAGAGGATAGAAACATCTAGTTTAATTGTACATATTCTTCAGTATAGAATGAGTTCAATACCAAATTTAAGCTTCTATGTACATTAATACTTTCTAAAAACACATATAATAACCCCAGGTTTGAATGTCCAGAATCCATGAAGATTTAAACTTAGCATCTGATGACCCAGACGTCACAAAATATCCAGAAGCATTCTCCCATTTTTAGATCACTATCACCCCGAGAAGCTAATAATGTAGCAATTTTAAAGACACTCTTGCTTTTTTTGCCTTACCAACCAACTTAAATTTATGGAACTCTAAGGTTTTTATTTTGCAAGTTTACAGATACCACGAGTCTTCCAATTTTTAGGCCAGAAGCAGTATACTTTCATTGGCCAACAGACACTACTAACATGCATGACACACAAGGCAGACAGAATACACTCAACAGCTTAAGACTCTTTTTAAATTAATCAATTAATAAATACTTGTATACTTTTTAAATTAAGTTGGTACCATTTAAGAAATTTATAGTCACAAAACACATGTGTACACTCACTCTCATTCACACTTAGACAAAGATAGATTTATAGCCTTTGTCAGTTAAATGATTAATACTTAATATTTTGTTAGGTACTTTATCCCAACGAAATACCATAAAGAATACAAAAGAGATTATTTAGCACATGATTACTCTTTAAAAGTTAGTTTTGGGATTGGAGGAACGGCAAAGTGGTTAGAGCACTGGCCTAGCAAGCGCAAGGCCCTGAATTTGATGCCCTAGCACCAATAAACTGGATACGTTGATGCATGCCTATAATCGCAGCACTCAGGAGGCTGAGTCTGTATGTAGTACTACCGTGAGTCCAAGGCCGGCCTGGGCTACATAGTGTGTTTAGGACCAGTCTGGGTTAAACGATGAGACCTTGTCTCAAAATAAACAAACAAATAAACAAATAAATGCTAGTTTTACCTTGACTGTTACTGAGATTAACAACTTAAGTCTTGGTACAAATTGAACTCTGATACAGTATTTATAAATTTTAAGAAGTAGAGAATGCATAAATTTATACAAAAGGTCCCTACTAGCATTTTAACCCAATAGTAAATAATAGTAAATATTTTGTTTAACCTAAATGGGTATCTTTGCATTGTTTGTGAGAACCAGAAGCATTTAAGCATAGCCAACCTTAGACCACTTTTCCTGGGAAGTCAATTTTTCAAGAGTTATGCTTAAGGGATAAAACTTTACAAGTATACATCCTACTGTAAAAATGTTATTCTAAGCAACTTTCAGGAAATAAATAAGTTCATCCACATGTTGTATAGAAGCCTCACTTTTCAATTAGGTCAGTTACACCTAACTAAACCTGTCCAAAAATACAGAGACTGAATATTTAATCATTACAAAAAAAAACAGGTAAGGAGAAATCTATCATACAATTGACACTGAGGTGGAGAAAGGCATTTCATCAGTGGAATTCCAGTGATGCATATAACTCAATAGAGCCCGAAGCCAGTTGACTGAGAGAAGAGGAAACAACAGGACAAAAGGCTTCACCCTTGAAGGAAAAGCTTATGTTCCACCTGCAAAATCCAGTGCTACCTGAGGCACCCAATCTTTCCTGGCCAGAATCCATTTCGGACCCCGCCACTAGGTAAGCAAGTGTACAGCTGATTGTGAGTACTGCCCACATGACAAGGGGATGGCAGGATGGGGAAGGGGGTGGGCGGGGGAATCCAGGGCTGGCCAGGTGGTTGAGCTGTTGACTTGTGGGTGGTGATTTTTACCCCATGCAGCCTCACCTGTTTTCTCCTAACCAAAGCCAGCCACTCCCAATAACAGGAATGAAAAAATATATACATATTTACTCCTGAGGGAAGAAGGATTTTGTCTGCCCTCAGCGCAACTGCATGAAGCCCCTGCCAAGGGAGAGGAGGTACATGGAGGGGAGCTTTTTCCTGAGAACAAATACAGCAACAAAAAGCATCTTTTTAAAAAGCTATGTGAACTTTCTAGCTGAAAATATACTCTTCTGTTAAACAAAACCTATGGAGCATCCATGAAATCCCTGGAAGTGTGAAGAAATTCCTCTTCATGGCACGAAGGCGGGGAAATGCGGGGCTATTTCACCTGTGCCAGGGTTTACGCGACTGGCCCTCCCCTTCCAGGCTTTGGCTCGGGACCTCTGTCTCCTCTTAGAAGTCTTGGGGTAAGGCGTTGTCCACAGGCACCAGCAGAGGACAGCAAAGTCCATGTGCTGAAGCCAAAGGCTGCTAGCGATTCCAGGGCCGCATTGTTTTAGGAAACTTGGTAACTCAATTCAATTACCACCCTGAGTGAAGATTGGAAATCCTTACTAAAAAGTTTCACAGATTTTGAGAAGTATTGAAGATACTGGCAGGACAGCATTTTAAGTTAAAGAAAATATTTTCCAGAAAGTAAACAGCCTTCTTTCCTCTCCTTCCCTTGGGAAGAGAGAAGGAAGTAACAGGGTTATAGAAATGCAAATTTCCTCTTGTTACCTCACCGCTCAAAGGAGAAAAGGCGAGCTGCAGCCTCCAGCCAAGGAGGGACAGACTGTCCCTTCAAGACCGGGTTATGGAGGTGCAAATATTAACTAACCGCGGGAAGGTCCCACCATTGACTGGCTGTCCCTTCTTTTTGCAGACTTAAGCCACTTCAGTACTGGGTCAGAAACGACTTCTGCTCGTCAGGAAGTAGGACAGAAATAAAGATAGATAGAAAGCAAACAAGAAAAACATTCTTAATTTTAAAATTGTATTTTTTACAAAAGCTACTTAAAAACCAGACCCAGTTTTAAAAAGCAAATTCCTAAGACAGCTGTGTGCTTGGCCTCTGGACATGAGCTTTTCTTTGGTAAATTGACCTACCTCCTGTCAACTAGCATATCTCAGCCTGCATGCAACACCCTGTCAGATGGGAAAGTTCCATGGACAAAGGATAGTTTCTTTCAGAGTGCCCCAACTTTTGTAGGTGGTGGCTCTCACCTGTGAATGCACCATTTTTCTTTCCCTAGGAGGGGCTGAGCCCGTTTAGTTGCAAATGAAATCCCCTGTTTCCATGACAACACGAGTTCCACAAATTCTCTACCCCAATAAATATACTTAGCTTGCCAGGTAACAAGTAACAAGACTGAAGCAGGAAGCATTACAGTACCAGACATCACGCTGTACTATGAAGCAATAGTTGTAAAAACAATTTGGTACTGGCACAAAAACAGACAGATAGACCAGCAGAACAAACCTGAGGATGCAGAGACAAACTCAGACACCCTCAGCTTCTTAATCTTTGATAAAGGAGTCAAAAGCACACACTGGAAAAAAGATCACCTCTTCAGCAAATGGCGCTGGGAAAATTGGACATCCACATGCAGAAGAATGAATCTAGACACACACCTGTCACCGTGCATAGATAAGGCCAGTGGCTTTATTTTATCCCATTTTGAGGGAAATGTTTATAGGTAGGAGATTTTAATTGCTTAGTCACCACCCAATAAAAAGTGTTGTTAAAAAATTGCTGATAAAAAAAACATATGTGGAAGGATTGTAAGCTTAGAACCAATAAAAAACGGGACGGACCTTTATGCTAGAGAATAAATTACTTGTGGTAATTGGCCCAGGTGTGCCTGCCTGTCTGTAGCCAGGCATGCTTTCTTGCAAGTCTGTGGTTAAGTCCCACTTCCGCTGGACTCCATCTCTGAGCTCATACTTTGTTTTGGATGGTGAGTCTATTTCTCACAGTATGTTTAAAGAGAACGAAGAGAGCGGTGTGTGTATCTTTAAAAGGACGTTAAGAAACAAGTGAGATGGGCTGGGGTGTAGCTCAGTGATTAGAACAACAGTATGGGATGCAGGAGGCCCTGGGTTCCAGTCCCCAGCACCACGTGATGGCCGGCGTGGTTGTGCACACTTGTAATCTCAGCACTGGGGAGGTTGAGGAAGGAGGATTGCTGTGAGTTCAAAGATAATCTGGGCTTCGTAGTGAGTTCAGGACTACACTGTGAGGCCCTGCCTCAAAAAAATAAATAAATAAGAAAAAAAAGAAATGAGCAAGTTGAAACTGTCAGGCCAATTATATAGTATTCAGTAGTCATGTAAATTTTTTTCTTATAAATATAAAAAGCTATCGGAGAGTAGGAGCACAAAAAAGGTACTAAAGCTAGGGTAGAAACAGTGTTACATTCCGAAGTAGGACTGTGGCTGTACAGTGCAGCCCAGCCTGACCGGTTGGCTGACGGCTTGTATGTGAACGTTAGGCAGGCAGCTAATGTTACTCTAAGAGCAGGGCCGCACCACCTGGACGCAGCTCCACTTCATGCTGTGCATTTGCACAGGTTTCTCGGTCTCCAATTCGTGTCCCCCTTTATCTTCTACCATGTGTTCTTCCATGCTTATGTTTTTTGGAACTTCTGCCATTTGCTAGATGATTTTGTTTTCAATCCTTTGTTTCATGTATAGGTTCATATTGAGTTGCTACTGCTTTTTGTGGTTTTCTCAACAGCATTTGTGTTCTATAACGACATTGTTGTGGTTTGGGTCTGGAGTGTCCCTCAGAAGCCTCATGTACCTGTGGAGACAGTGTGCTGTTGGTTTACAATCTTTCTACCTATTGTAATTTATACATGATATATCTAGGGGTAGATTGTGTGGGGTGATATCTAAAATGGCACCTGCCGGAAGTCCCAGGGGCAGCCACCTTGGGTGTTTACCAAGGAAGATGATTGGGCCAGGCCGTTTCTGCCCTCGTGGACCATGCATGATCCCAATACTATTGCTGTGAGCACCCGGCGCCTGCTGATTGGCTTGACACCCGCTTACGTGGACACCACATCAAATCGCCAGCTCTCCCCTCCTTGCCACGTTCTCCCTCTACCCTACGTAAGCTTCTGTACTTCCTGAATAGAGTGAGTTCCTGCTTCTACAGACTCCAGGCTGGGTCTGGTACTCTTGGGATGAGGGGGCCCAGCCACCTCACGCTCACCTTTCTTCTTCCCGGCCCTTGTTTGGTGGCGAAACCCCCACAAGATTGTTCGATGTTTATCTTGCCTGTTGGTCTGAGAACTTTCTACACCTACGGTTTGGTGTCTGTGATTAATTTTAGAAAAATTTCAGCCATTACTAATCCAAATATATGTCTGCCTCCTTTCTTTCTGTTATTCTCATCATATGCCTGTATTACTTTTGGTAATTATTTCATAGTTCTTACATATTCTGATTCAATTTTCATTTTTCTTCTTTTCTTTTTCATTCTAGTTGACGTATTATCATGTTCACTGACTCTCCTCAGTGCAGATGAGCCCACGAAAGGCATTTTAAGAACACTTTCTTAGTGTGTTTTTATTTCTAGCATTTTCTTTTTATTCTTTTTCAAACTTCTTACAATAACCATGTGTCCTTGTATACTCTCTACTTTTCTATTAGCATCCTTTAATATAATAATCATAGTTTTCTTAAACTCCTTGCATAATCCACAGTTCCCAACTGCTTCATGTCTGAACCTGCTGCTTACGTTACCTCTAGGATAGTTTCTCTGCCTTTTACCAAACCTTGTAAACTATTGTGGGCTTGATGCATTCTATAGCAGAACCGAGTCTTCGTAGGCTGTCACTGTAAGGTTTCTTGTTTGTTTGGCAAAGAGCTGCAAAGTGCAGACTTATCTCCTGTCCTTGTGTTTGGTTATTTTATTTTTGTGGGGAAAGGTTTTCTCTCTTTTTGCTTTCAGTAAGAACTTTTAAAATTTTACAGTCTGTATCTTGCCATTCTCATTGGTACTCCACAGTTACTATATTGAAGTCTCATTTGTACTGTGCTAGGCTGTTGCAGATAAACACTTTATATTGATTGAATCTCAGATTTTTAGTGGATCTGTGCTCTCAGACTATAAAGATCTGAAGCATTTCTTAGGTCCTCCCTCTGCTTGCATAACACAGGAAGTCTAAAAGCATCTGAAGTTATGTAGTTACTCTTTCCCATGTCTCCTAAAGTAGTTTATGTTTAAGGGCAGGCTATTGTCACTGAGATTTTCATGAGCATATGTCAGTACAATTTATTTTCCCTGATTGTATTTCAGGACGTTTCCCCCATCCTCTTATCCCTTCTCTGACCTTTACCATAAGAACTTGATGGGGGTCCTGGTGGTAAATCACATTTCTGAGGGGGTCCACCCTAGGGTTGGTTCTTCTAGGAGTGTTTGGTATCAGTCTAGTTGATACTCAGACTTGCTAATTTATTAAAATCAGCCACTGTGTGATCTGTGCCTGTGCTGACCTCACTTGTGATTTGCTGCATTTGCTCCCTCTCCAGACTTCAAGGTAGTACTCTGTCCTGTGATCTCAATTCCCCAATGAGAATGTTTTCCCAATTTATTTAGCTTCATTTCTTATTGTGAGGTCATAAATGTTGACTTCTAAGCTTTTTATAGCTGGAGCTGAAATCACAAATCTTTTGTATGTATTGTTCAGTCTCACAATTTCTGTCTTTTAGTGGAATATTCTGCCCATTTATAGTTAATGTAATTTAGTTTAAATGTCACACTTTTTTTAAAAAATTAAGTTACCTGTTCTTCCTTTCTCATTTACGTTCTCTTTTTGAGTTAATGATTTTATAATCAGTTCTTGTTTTATTGACTATATGTTGTATTATTAGTGAGTGGATTAAAGATTGTAGCATTGATACATAATTTATCACATGCTAGTTTTTATATTTGTACATACTTACAATTATGATTATTATGTTCATGTCAGAAAATTGGTACATGTACATTCAAATTTTTATCACATTTGATTTCCCTTCCCTTCCCAGCTCTTCCTTTTCCCCATCCTCAAATCTTTGTCTTGTCTTCACAAATCTATCTTCCCATTTTTGATCATTTTTCAGACATTTTGCTCTTTAGTTATTTACATTTAGGATTTCTCACATTAAAAACATATGATATTTAACCTTCTGTGCTTGATTTATGTCAATTATAAAAAAATTCACTTGAGCATTATAGTCTCAAAGGCCACCTGTTTTCTTACAAATGACTTAAATTTAACTATTCTTATGGCTAAGTATACTCTCTTGTGTATATTTATCTCTTCCTAAATAAGCATCTATCTGTCTGTCTGTCTGTCTATCTATTTATTTATATATATCAAATGTATACACAAGTAAAGTTTTGGAATGATGCACACACCACAGTCTGCTATACTTCGGATTGTAGTCAAGTGAGGCAGTTATACCCAACCTGGCATTTTTCCTAAAAAAATATAGAATTAATACTCTTGAGTCCCTTCCCTATGTATCCAAGAAGGCATTAGATCTTTCTCTTTTAGATATTCTATGAAAAGTTGTCTCTTCATTATTTTTTTATTTCTTCAAAATAATTCATCTGGGGAAGTTTATTGGTGCATGGGGAATAGTCAACCAGAAAATTCTCTGAGTTTCTCGATGAATGGAAGAACATCTTCACTACTTTAAATATGTATATTAGTCTTTGAAATACGGGGAACTCCTACGTTTTTTGTTTCATAACATAGCCATGAATCGATAGCCTACTTAATGCAACAAGTGGCTTCCTGCTTTTGTTTGGTGGACAGATGCAGAAGGACACCTAAACTGAGGCTATTGCTGAAAAGTTGATTCACGTCCAACACACCATCTCCTCTGTTTAGAAGCTGAGCCAGAGCAGATGATGAGGAATGGTGATTGCTCCTCTTCTGCCCCATCACGTTTTCTCATCTACGGAAATCAAATGAACTTGTTACAGTCTTAGTAATTTAAAGCATGGAGATTTTAATGGAGGCCTCTATACATCTTTGTCTTTCTTTTCACACTTACTTCGACTTTGATCTTGAACAGATGTGTCCTTTGTTAACTTCAGATTAGTTTCTGTGTGATGAAAGTAAAATGTCATCTCATGGGTATTTTCCAGATACTGTACTGAGAAATTAGGAAATTTTTCTAGTTTTAGCATAGTTGAAGAACAGAGGACAGAGGAGCTTTGTGTAATAAATGCACAATTATTTTATCATAGTTACTGGACAAAACCCAAAGTTTTTCAAAATTCTTTTTAAAAATGGAAAATTTTACATGAGTCCTCTGCATCGGTGTAGCAAATTGGGACACAGACAATTTTTGTTAAGTGTATGCTCTGTGTTCCTCTGGGGTAACTTGTAACTTGCCTTTTTCTGTAATTAAGTCAACATCATTATCCACTAGCAGCACTTTCAAGGTTATCACTGCTGTAATATTGATATTTCCAAGGAGACTGTAATATGAGGCAGAAAACAGTCTTTTAAACAGACTTAAGAGAGATTTAATTGAGATCCATTGTGCATATTAAAACCCAAATGTTTGTGATGTTTGTTGTAAGAAATTACACTACCACATAATGCAATACTTAACAAAGGCCATAACAATGCCCTTAGCACAATGCAGTAAAGATTACATTCCAGAATAATGTATTTTTCCTTTTCACCAGTATAGGAAATATTTCTGATTAAATAGGAAGGGTAAAATGAAATCATAGCACTGTGGTGTAATATGGCCAATTATGAATGCACTCACTTTAATACCGCTCTAGTTATCTATTGTAAAATAAAAAAAATATCCTGTACATATTTAATATATTAAACTCAATGAGCTTAGAGACAGGTTCAAAAAGTGACACTTAAACTCGTGAATTTGCTAAGTTTTTCCATTAGCATTGAAATATAATCTATTTACTAAGATAATTTAAAAATTATTGTGCTTGTTTCACCTTAGTTCAAAATCAAAGATGTCTTAAACAAGTACAGCAAACCTGGTGCTGCTGTTTCGTCCCTCTTGAGCCCTTCAGCTTTTTTCCTTTGTGAGTGCCACCTGTTGGTAGCAATGACACATTTTTCCGATAAAGATGGCGGTCTTTCAATTTCTGCGTGCTTTTACCTGATCAGGTGACTAGACAAACAAGGAAGGGGGGACAAGAGATAAAGGTCATGCCACAGTGACAGAGCCTGACCCAATACCATAGGTCTTATCAGGAAGATTGTGCATCCTGCCAATATGTAAAAGGTAAGGGGAGGGACTTGCCATCCTGGAATTTAAGATCTCCATCCACCATATTTTCAGTGTGCCTTTCTTCAATTCCACGTGGGAAAGTCAGCCTTTTTAAAAAAAGATAACTAAGGCCTCATATTTCTGTCCTCCGTGCCTCCCGTGTCCATCCATTGTTTGGACAGGTGAACTCCTGCGAGCCATTTCCAACACCTTCCATCACCTGCACTCTGAAAACGCATCCAGGAAAAGGAGTTGGAGACCATGAGGTACAATCTTCATCTCAGAAGCTGTAGGTATCAGTAGGTAGACTTTAGCGCTCTTGCTAGCCTTGATCACTCCAGAGAACTGGTCTACATTGCTCATGGTTTCTGAATTTTGTGGTTCAAATTTGACCCTGACTTTATTTCCAGAACCTTATATTAGTAAGGGAGTTTTATATAGCTCAGTAAGGACTCCATTAGGGCAGAAAAGTTGGGAAATACACTGATTTAGGTGTAGGTTTGTATAACTTATTGCATACTGAGCGCAACAAAGAGAGTCTGCCTTTGAGGAAATTGACAGGGCACATACCCTAAGTGCTGACGTATGTATCAAAGGCAATTTTGTCCGTAAGGATTATTAGTTCATCAATGACATTTAATTTGTGCTGGGCACCTTGCAAGAATCAGATAATACAATGGCGAATCAGAAACTACCCTAATCCTCAATGAATAGGACAGTGCTACGGAAGTATCAGTACGCAGATTTTATCTACTTAATGTTGCCCACTAGTAGCCAGAGAACCTGGCCTTACCTCCGTGACCAGCCAGCTGTGAAGTTCTGGCCTTCTCTTATAGGGTTTTTTTTTTTTATGAATGAATTCTTAAGAAAGGTTATAGAAGTATTTTAAAGTGAAGACTCAAGATTTGGCACATGAATTTGCTTACTTCTTTCTGAGATACCAATGAAATAAAAATATAAAAGAAGAAAGAGGAATAAACCAATAGTGACATGGGGAAGGAAGAATGGGCTAGAAATGCTACCAATATACAGTTGAAAAATTATGAAAGGAAACTGAAGATAAAACAGATGGACAAGTGAAATGGGTAGTGGCCACAGCAGCCCAGACTATGTGAGGAGACAGCCCCCCAGGTAGTGGCAGCCAATTTTCCCAAGAGATGTCAAAGAAGCCATGGGTTCAGAATCAGTAAGGATGTTCGAAGTGGGGGATCAAGAGTAAAAGTTCAAGTGGAAAACAGAAGAAATAGTGAAAGGTCAGCGCACAGGATGATCACACGATGTGTTGTATGGCATTTTCTGCTGCACTTCCCCTCCTCGAGAAGGCAAAAAATAAGTAGCCAGTGGCTTCCATAAGGAAGTACATGGGGGGCTGGAGGAATGGCTCAGATGTTAAAGCGTCTGCATAGAAAGCACTAAGTACCTGACTTTGATTCCCCAGCACCACATTAACTGGGCGTGGTGGCACACGCCTGTAATCCCAGCACTTGGGAGGCTGAGGCATGAGGATTGCCGTAAGTCTATGAGTCTAAGGCCAGCCTGGGCTTCACAATGAGTTCAGGACTAACCTGGACCACAGAGGAAGACCCTGTCTCAAAGAAAAAAAAAAGAGGATGCACATGAGGTGGATATTATCAAAGTAGTCAAATAAAATATGCTGAATGATTTCACTCTATTAGAACTCTCTTCTTTCTGGCATTAGAATAGACTGAACTCTGACCATCAGATTTGAGCCTTCTCATCCTACAGCTAAGCGTGTCCATTACTACATTCTACTTGGACATCCTGCTTGTAAATCCAATCCACGGGAGAAAGGTGTCCAGAAGGCAAATTAACTTAAGTGATTCTGAGGAAAATCATCCCAGGAAGAAAGTAAATATGGCAACAGGCTTCCTAGAAACAATTCAAGTAGAAGACTGTGGAGCAACAGCACTAAAATTGTGAGAATAGAAACTCAGTACCCAGTAACCCCTTTACCCAGTAAAATGACATTCAATAAGGGAGACCGAAAATTCACTTTACAAAGGCTGACAGAGTTACTGAAATACATATAATATCACAGATGCTTAAAGCAAGCTTTTTGAGTAAAAAGAAAAGAGTATCAAATGAAAATTTGCTTTTTCATAAAGGAATGAAAACTACTAGCAATTAAAACTATGTTAATGAAAACAAAGGGAAAGAGATCAGACAATCCCATTCACAGTTGCCTCAAAGAAAATTCAAAACCTAAGAATCAGCCTGACAAAAGAAATAAAGGACTTTTATAATAAAAACTATAGTATTCTGAAAAAATAAATTAAAGAGAATAGTAGAAAAAAATTTAAAATCCCATTCCGGGACAGACGTCACCAATAATGTCAAAATGTCTGTACTACAAAAACTAATATACAGATTCAATGAAATCTCCATAAAAATACCAATAGCATTTTTCACAGAACTTGAAAAAATGATCTGAAAATTTATATGGTACCCAAAGAGACACTAAATAGCCAAAACAATTCTGAAGAACAAAACAAAAGTGGGGACATCACAATACTAGACATCAAGTTCCATTACAAATCAACAGTAATTTTTTTAAAAACCACATATTATTGGCACAAAAATAGATAGGAGGGTCAATGGAGCAGAACTGAGAATGCAGAGACTTTTTCAGCCATTTGCTCTTTGACAAAGGGGTCAAAAGATAATCTCTTTAGCAAATGGTGCTGGGAAAACTGGTTAGCCACACACAAAAGAGTGAAGGTAGGCCCACATCAGTTGATGTACCAAAATCAAATAAAAAAGGACCAAATACCTAGACATTAAAGCGGAACCACTGAGCCTTCTGGAAGATAAAACAGGCAAAACTCTTGCAGACATAGGCATAGGAAAGGACTTTCTCAATATACCTGATGCCATGAGATAACATTGGAAATTAACAAATGGGATGATATCAAGTTTTTTTAAAAGTCTACACATCAGAGGAAACAATGAACATAGAGAAGAGAAAACCCATGCAATGGAAAACTACTGCCAGCTACTCCCCATACAGAAGGCTACTGCCTAGAATGTACAAACGACTAAAAAAACATTAAACACTCCAAACCAAGAGACCTGATCAAAAAAAGAGAATTCTCAGAAGTCTGAATGGCTAATAAGTTTATGAAAAAAAAGTTCAGCATCTTTAGACATCAAAAATATGCACATCAAAACAACACTAGTAGAACAACTGGTATCAAGAACTCAAAAACAACCAACGCTTGTGCGGTTGTGGAGAAAAACAAACCCTTCTACATTATTGGAGGGATCGTAAATTACTACAATCACTGTGGAATGCAACATGAAAATTCTTTAAAAAAAACTGAAGATAGATATTCCATTTGACTCAGCTATACTTCTTCCAGTATCTTCCCAAAAGAGTTAGTCGTCAAACAAGTGAACTACATGCAAACCCGTGTCTACAGCAACACAATTTACAGTAGCTAAATCTTGGAAGCAGATGAAATGTCCATCAACAGATGAATGGATAAAGAAGATGTGGTGTATTTACCCAACAAAGTACCACTCTAACATAAAGAAAGACAAATTTGAATCATTTTTAGTCAAATAGATGTACCCTGACACCATCATACTTTGTGAAATGAATCAGATACAGGTTAAATATTTTATGGTTTCTCTAATGTGAGATAACCAAACTATAAAAAAAGTAAAACAGCAAAGGAAAAGAGAGCTGGCAGAAAGAAAAAAATAAGAAGGTGGAACTTGTGGTTAAGGAGAAGCGAGGTGAGGAAGCGGGATTTGCGGGGTCCGAATGGGGAAGGGAAGTAAAGGTGATCAGGATACAGTACATAAATGTACTGATCGCTAAAGCTGATCGTTATTGCTTGTGTGTGTATCACAACACCTACTAATAAAAGGATAAAAGGGAAAATGTAATTGTAAGTACTTTTTCTATTGTAAGATAACAGTTCAATTAAATAAAAATAGCAACACTGTATTTCGGATTTATAATCTATGTGTAAGGAAAATATGTGACAGCAATGACACCAAAGCCAAAGGGGAAGAATGGGAAGACCCCTCTCTGAAGGTCACGCTGGAAGGTAGCCGTAATGTAGCCCATCCCAATTTACAAAGAAAATTTTGTAACGCGCATGGCTTCTAAATAGCAGCAATTCATTTCCCACAGTTCCTTTTTTTTTAAGTTGAGATCTCTCTCGCCCACGCAGGTCCGGAAGAGAAGTGCTGCTTCTGTGCGTCTGACTGTCCTGGCTGACTTGGTGTCTGGTGAAGGCCCAGTTTGCTTTTCATAGACAGCCATTTTCTCCTGGATATCTCTGTGTCCCATAGAGTATGGCCTTCTACTTATCCCAGAAAATGAACAGAGTGATATGTCAGCTAATGTAGTCACACCTACCTCAGAGGCAGGAGGGGGGTGAAACGCTCCTGCTAAGGCCTCTGGAAATACACGAAGTTACACTTCGGTGGAAGAGAAGGGTTGTGGTTTTTAGTGGGTGGAAGATACAAGGGTGAATGGACCACTCAGAGAGAAGTGCAGGTAGGGTTGTTGCAAATTACATAATTATAAACAATTAGGAAATATCCTTCACAAAACTGACACATGTGATCCCAGGGGGAAGCCTGGTTAGATTAGGTTAGAGTCTATGTTTTCTTTAGACTTTCTACCATCATTACAGAAGACAGCTTTATTTCCTTTTCAACATTTCTCTGAGGATCTTTCATTCAGACTTGTTTAGTGGTCCCTGAAGGGAGAGCACTAGGAAGGGTGTTGGGAGGGTGTTAAAAGCTACCATAACATCCAATGAAAAAGAACGGAGAGGACAAGAAAAAGGAAGAACTGGAGATAGCTGATATGATGCCTCGACTGCTCCTGGGCTTTGTGCAGTTCTCAGCAAGAAAACCCCTTGTACTGCTAAACTACTGTAGGCTAAGAGAAGTGTTTGATGACCCAAGGTCATAGTCAAGGAAAGGTTGAGCTGAAAACCCAGCACTGGTAGTACTTGCCTGGGCTGTGAACGCCTTAGTGACAGTGGCCAGCTTCGACACATCAGCACTCTGTCAGCTGAGCCTGGCTCCTACTCAGCTCTGTCGATCCTTCTTGACCAGACAGATAGAGTCTGTTTAGGGACCAGAGAAAAGAAGACACCAGTTCCACGTATGGAGAGGCAGGGCTTGGAGCCCGTTCAGAAGAGAAGCCATGTAAGAGACTTGAAGGACTTGCTAAAGTCAGTTAAGTGTGCACAAAAGGCATTTTGGAATGAAATTGAGGATGTCATTTTATACTCTGTTCACGTTTTTTGCTGCTGCCCCACAGTACCGGCGCTCTGCAAATTGGTTTACATGAATATGATCAGCTCCTGCTAACCGATCAGGAAGACAGGTCCCTTGGGCTGGCTGGGGAACAGAAGAGAGACGTGGCTTCAAATGTCGCAGGTCACAGAGCTCGGAGGCAGCGAGAGGAGGCTTCTGCTGCTGACCGTTGCCCAGAACGCACGCTCCATTGTGTCTCTTTTCTGCCTTTTCAGCACCCTGAAGGCATCACAGCCCAGAAATGAAACAGTGTCTAGAGATTTTGAGGGAACAGTGAGTCTGTCTTTGAAGAAATCAAAAGAGGAATCCCAAACTTCTGTTTTTAAACTGGTGTCGTTTTATTCCACAGATTGCTTGCAGCATAGAAAACCATATCTAAAAAACAAAGACTCAGGCAGATAATGGCTACATGAATAATGCCATTGATATTATATGTCTCAGCTAGATTAAAATGTTCCTGGGGAAAAAATCTGAAGACAACATAAGCCATTATAGAGAACTATGTGGAAACTTCCGGACAATAAAATGGCTATAATAAATTATTTGTGCCTTTGTAGAGAGGGAAAATTTCCCTCTTATCAACTTAGCAAGTTTAGAAAACAACCACAGGATTTATAGTAGCACATTAAATCCACTTGTTCTCAGCTCTAAACCCCACCTAGCACCTTTCACGTGAACATTTTCCTCCTGTCTTGCTTCTTCCTCCCCCGTCCTTCTTCTGCTGTGGCCTGTGCATGAGAGCAGGAGAATGCTCGGAGAAGTCTTCCCTGGAGACATGCTGCCCACGCTGAGTCATCAAGGCAGTGTGGGACTCAGGTAGTGAGCTGGAGAGAGGGTGGGATACAGATGGAATGGAAGAAAACAGAAGGGCCATCAAAAGAGAGGACCCCGAGATGGAGGAACAAGTAGAGGAGTGTGTGCACGAAAAGCAAGGTGCACAAAGGTTAGTAACGCCCACTCGGGGACTTCCTAAAGACACACTGCACTGAAAGGAAGCAGAAGCCAGGTCACAGAAACACAGGCATGTGGCACCATGAGTGGAGTTAGGTCTCTATGGGACGGGTGTTGTGTTGGGTCTTTAATGCAGACGGTGGCATGGAAAAACTAGTGTATAGAAAAGGCAACTACTTCTGAGCGTAGGGTGGATTGTAGGAGGCAAGCTGAACACAGGGCATTTAACAGCGCTGCTGACGCAGGCCAAGCAAGAGGGGCTGATGCCTCCAGTGTGCGGGCAGGATAGCACAGTAGTGCGGCAAGAGCTTATTCACTGCATCCTAATCCTGGTTCTGCCCTTCACACATGCCAGAGGAACCAGGGATGCCGATTCCTGCCCTCAGCCAACATCTCGGCATTTGAAAACAGGCGCCAGATGGCCAACTCCTTAACATTAAGAAACCAAGAGTGAGAGATTTATGCAACAGTTTCCTATCCAATTGTGTAGGTAAGGAACACGAGGCCTGCATAAGTATTCACTCATTTATTGTTCCAATATGCTACTGAAATCCTGCCACGCACCATGCACTATGGGTACAGGTTAGAGTACAGAGAAAGACGAGCCTCGTTCTTGCACTCTTGCGCAAAGCAACATATTAATGTAAATTTTTGCAGTAGAGATGTATGTAGGGATATGTGCTATAAAAACTAAAGTAATAACAGTGTTTGTTCGAATGCACAGAATACATTTTGATTTGGACAGTAAATTCATATGGGACAGTTAGAAAAGTTCCCTACAAAAACGGGAAATTTGATCTTGACCAAAGTGTGAGTGACAGAAAGGCAAGTGTTTGGGGAGAAATTTTCCAGTCTGAAGAATGAGCAAGTACAAAGGACCTGAGGCAGGAGTATAGGGGCAAGGAAACCAGCATGAGGTAATTTCAATGAGAAAGATGCCAGATCAAGGGGGCCGCACAGCCAGAATCTTAGATTCATTTTCTAAGCATAGTGGAAGCCAGTGGAGCAAAAAGAATGGAAAAGCATATGGTTTAACATATGTTAGTGGTTATCCTGACTGCGAATATAAAAAGAGAGAGACTGTAGCAGAGCTGAAAGGACAGAGCGAATCCATAGAGGAGACAAATGGCATGCACACTGGGTGTTGTTACAGATAGACATGCAGGTAATATGAAAGAGTCATCAGAGAGCATCAGGCCCTGGGACTCCGTGTGAGCACGGACCAAGAAGAGAAGTGTTCAGAGTGGCATCCTGGGCTATTCCAGCAGAAGAAGAAGGTTGGGAAGGCAACGAAGAAGCAGCAGCCAGTAACAGAGAGAGGCGTACATAAAGGTGAATGAGGCACAGTACCTGACGCCCGCAACCTAAAGGAAAAGAGGTTCAGTAGGCCAACGTTTTCAATCCGTGGTCAACTGAGCCCAAGGCATTGTGGGAGGCCATGGTGGAGGAAAGCTGTTCATTCCTAGACAGCCAGGAAGCAGAGACACTGCAGGAGAGGAGGAAAAGAATCCACATTTCTAGGTCACATGTCCCTCCTCCAAGCAGGCCCCACCTCCTAAAGGCTCATCCAAGGGAAGGAACCAATGACGAGTGTGAGTCCCGTGAGCTGACCACCTGCCAACTACATGAGACATTTGGGGGTCATTTTAGGGCTAAATCATAAAAATAAAGTTTCTAGAAGAGTGCAGATTTGGAAATTTTTAGTGTGAAATCACTTCTCATGAATCAGGTAAAACCAACACAAAGAATAAAAAAAAAACCTGTAAGCCACATATTTAATGGAACTAGAAGACAATTATAACCACAAAGCAGATAGAAGTGTACCAAAAGCAGTAGAGTATTAAACAGGGCCATGAGGTTGCAGAAAGGCGACACCCACATCTTGTATTTAGGAAGAGCTGGCAGAGGACACCTCTCTGGGGAGCAGAGGTGCCAAGGTACAAGGTCCAGCTAGAAGGCTCACCCAGCAGCAGAAACTCCCCAGGTGCTGTTGGATCAGGGACTGGCAGGTAGAACTGAAGGGGAAATCACAAATAAGCACAAAGTAAACTGTTGTACGGATACCTGTTTCTGATTAAAAAAAAAGCTAAAAGAACTCACAAACACAACATTGGTCAACAAAATCTTGCCACGCTAAAGTACTTCTCTTGCACAAGCATGTCATCCAAACAGCCGGTCCAAGAAAGAGTCAACGGTTGAAGACGAAGAGTTGAAACAGAGCCAAGGAAGCACTGGATAAACAACGAAATCCACAAAGCAACCATAGACAGTGGCAAGAAAGAACGCACGCGTGGGGTGAAAACATCCATACAGATGTAACTGCAGAGAGAATTAAAGTCTTGGTCATTTGTTACAATGTGGATGATTACGTGTGTGAAAGGGATTCCAAACCCTTCAAAAGTGTTGGTTCCCCCGCAGAGCTTCCTCTAGTGCTCTTTCCAGCACCATCCTCACCATTTCCTCATTTCACAAGTGTATTTAAGAACTCCATTACAGTGAGTGACTTATGGCTTGTAGCTTCCTCTCTCTCCACCCTTCACCTGGCCAGTGTTTCTTCTTCCTTCTGCTCTTGAATAAGATGCTTTATCATCTTGAAACCCGTCCCTGTGCAACCAAGACTGCCAGGTGTCCTGATACACAATACATGTGAATTGCATATTTACTTGTTTGTCCCTCTTAATAGACTCTGAGGTCCTAGGGCAGGATCCTAGTGTGTTCACCTGTGGTACTCTAGTGTTGGCCACAGAGTTGGTGTTCACGAAACATACGAGGATACAACAATAGAAAGCTGAGGAAATGTACAGAGTAAAAGAGAAAGGGAAAGGAAGTGTTTGATGCGATGAGCTCAGGGTAGGTCGTGACAACATTTTTCCTTTCTTTGAGTCCCCATAAATATTAATATGTTTGCCTGAAGCAGATAAATTTTTTTTAAAAACAGGGTAAATACTACTCTCTCTCTCTCTCTCTCTCTCTCTCTTATATATGAGAGAGAAAATAGTAAAAAATATATACATATCGTATTTCCCAATGATTCCCTAATACATGCCATATAAATACCTTTATAGGTCAAAACGAAGAAGGAATAAAACCTCACATGTAATTAATAGACTTTTAAAGGAGGGAAGGCATTAAGTTCAAGTTCCCCACATGGAGTGAAATGGAAGCAAGCATGAGAGTGTGACCAGTGGTCCTGCACCCACCCAGCATTTACAGCCACAGGTGAGCCTTGAATCTCTAGGGAGTACTAGATTAGACCTCATCCGGGCTTGGAAGCTCATCATCAAGCTATGCGGAGATTTAGGACATTAAATAATGAATCTTGTACCTTAGAACCTTAGGTTAGTGGGCTGGAGGAATAGCACAGTTATTAAAGCAATTGCCAAGCAAGCACAAGGCCGTGGCTTCTATTCCCAAGTGTCACATAAGCTTGGTATGGTAGCACATGCCTGTAATCTTTGCACTTGAGAGGCAGGAGGATTGCCGTGAGTTCAAGGGCAGCCTGGACTACAGAGTGAAACCCTGTCTCAAGGCAAAAATAAAGCATAAAAGCAGCAAAAAAGAAAAGAGAACCTTAACCCAGGAATAGACAACCCTAAGTTGTGAAGGTATGTGTCGTACCCTTTTCTAAAGATATAAACAGATATTTTGATTTTCAAAGCCAATAGGAGTAACCACAATGCTGGAGAATTTTTCCACTCAGGTTTACACTAGACACATACACCTAATGCGCAGTCTCAGATCAGGTTTTGGAAGGAGTGATAACCACAGAGGCAATTTGCACTATGCCAATATTCGTAAGTTTGTCTAGTGAGATGATTTATTTCCAGCTTATATCTAATGAAAGAAAGATTCTTCCAGCACGAGTCACCCTCTGGTCAGGACTCCTCTAGCAAGCTCTGCTGCGTGTTCTCCCCTCCCCTGTGCCTGCAGAACTGACCGCTTTTTCTGCGCATACTCACTACACAGTTAATGGGGCTTTTTTTGTAGCCCTTGCAACTGTTGCTCATTTAAAATCTTGCTGACTCATCAAATACATCATGGGCTTGTGGATAGTAAGGACTGACCCAGGTTTTTGGTCCATTCTTCCCCTTCTCCTGAGTATAACTTAGGAATAAGTGAATAAAGGAACATAAAACACAAGGGTGGAGGATGGAAGCAGCATGGCTGAGAGCATTCAGGAAAAGAAAAGGCTCATGTTTTATCAAGTAGAAATAAGTAATGGGGAAAAGACAGCTTCTTAGAGCACAGTGGAGTGAAGAAGTTTCCTTAAAAATAAGAAATACTCATCTGAGCTGCTTATTTAAACCATTAATTTTAAGCTATTGGAGATAGATTGCAAACTTTTAACAATCAGTAATGACACCCCTCATGCAATGAGAAACCAGCTCCGAGCAGACCAGTGCAGGGCAGAGACAGAGGAATAAAATTTAAATAGATCGTAGCAACAGCACAGATTAAAGGTTTGCATAAGTTCTTTATTCAAGATGAATTGAAAATGACAAGTGTAGTTCTCTATGTAAGAGTCTGTATAATATATACTTGTGTTTTGTGAACTGCAGTTTCTTGTTTAAAGCAAGATTTAAAATACTTTGTTGTAATAAACACCAAGAATTAAAAATCATTTAGAAATGTAGCAGGATACGTTTGCCCACATGTGTGCTCCCCTGGATGTGCCTGTGAAGTCTCTGGCACTCACGCGGGGAGAACACGGCTGTCCTCTAAGCGTTTCAAGCCACAGCACATGTTTCCCACTGACGGCGCCACAATAACGTACATTCTATGAGGACAGAAATGTGTGCTCACTTCCTTCCCTACAATCTGCTCTTGATCTAGAAGAAGGCCTGACTTAGAGTAGATTCTCATACCCCTGGGCATCTGAGAGGTTGTGGAAAAGATGCTTATGGGTTCTGCCATTCTCCATGCCACTCTTCTCTGCCCAGCAAATCTGACAATTTAATCATTTTCACCCATCATCTTATGTCCAATCTGGAAGCTGGGAATCTTAATGGCTCAGATGCCTAAAAAGCATTTCTAGTCAATTTAATTCTAAATAAAGCAAATACTTTCAGAGATATGATAATAACCTGTATTTTAGTAAACTAAATTGTTATATTCATGATATGTCTTCGTCTACAGTTTTGTTTGTTTGTTTGTTTTTTGAGATAGGGTCTTGCTCTGTAGTCCAGGCTGGTCTTGAACTTAGTATGGAGCCCAGGCTGGCCGTCAACTCTTGGCAATCCTCCTGTCTCAGCCTCTCAAGTGCAAGTGCTGGGATTATAGGTGTGCACCACCATGTCCGGCTTATGTAGTGCTGGGGAATTGAGCTTGGGTGCTTAGCACTTGTCTTAGTGCTTGCTAGGCAAGTGTTTTAATCATTGAGCTGTTCCTCCAGTCCTCTTCTTCTACAATATTTCTAGATTAAAAAAATGTGTCATGCAAAGGCACATCAAAAGAAAGCTGATATGTTTCTATTAATTTCCAGAAAATATAGACTCAGAACAAAAAATATTAGAGACATTAGGTCATCACATACCATAAATGGGTCAATTTTCCAAGAAGATGTATGTCCCTGACAGTAAAGCTTGGAAATGTGGGGAAATTTTTTAAAATTTGTTAAATTTTTTAAAAAGCATACAGAAATCCAAAATTGGAGTTCAAAGTTGATCTTTCAATATTTCATAGAACAAGTGGGAATAAATTTTTAAAAATCAATTTGACGTAATTGACATTTATAGGACCCTCCAATCTGACAGTAACAAAGTACACATTCTTCTCAAGTATACAAGGAAATCTCCACAAGAAGACTTGCTGCGAATGACAGAATGAACAAAAGAAAAAGAATAGAAACCTATGAAGCACATTATTTTTCCATAGTTATTTTATTTATTCATTTATTTTTGAGGCAGAATGTCACTCTGTAGTTCAGATTGGTCCTGAAATAATTATGTAGCCCAGGCTGGCCTTGAGATCACAGCAATCCTTCTGCCTCAGCCTGCTTAATGCTGGAATTGCAGGCATGTGACACCATGCCCAGCTTCCGTTATTGTTTTTATTATGATGTACTTGCAATACAAAATAGTTAAAAGAGATTAGAATAGCCATTCTACTTGCTTTAGGGATCTGGATGTATGGAGTATCTTTTCTCGTTCTTTAACTTTCAGTTTGTGGATGGATTATGTCTATCTTTCCCCCCAAAATTATCCTGTAAGCGTTTATTTGCAATACAAAGCAGTCACATTCAACGTGGGAACTGGTACACATCCATGTAACCCCTTTGTCGCCGTCACTTCCCTTCCTGTCTCCAGCACTCTCATCCCTTCTACATCTGCCTTCCTCTCCACAAATCTGCCTCCCTGTTTTCTACCCTCTCTCTCTTTTGGCTCTTTTACTTATTAATACTTTGGGTTTCTCACATTAAGGGAGCTACGTGATACTTAAGCTTCTGTGTCTGATTCATTTCACTAAGCATAATCGTCTCAAGGCACACCTGTTTTTCTTTTTCTTGTGTTCCACAATGTTGAAGAATGAAATCATAGATGAGGTTAGCAAGGTGTAGAGTGCCAGGTCTTTATTTAAAAACAAAGGACAGAGGAGTAAAAGCTGTGGGAGGGGGTTCTATGCAGGTTGCCCCACACATTTATTTTTCTACAAATGTCTCACACTTATCTTTCTCACTGGCAGAGTAGTACTCCTTTGTGGGTATATTCCACATTTTCTTTATCCACCGATCCTTTGGGACACAGTGAAAGCAGTTCTAAGAGTGAAGGTAATAGCTAACTTAGAAAGAGAGAGCATTATCAAATAATTAACCTAATGAAACACCCCAAATTCCTATAAAAACAGTATCAATTCAAATACAAAGGTTGTGAAAAGAAGAAAAATTTAAAGATCAGAATGGAAATCAATTAAACTTTTAAAAATCTGATAAAAATAGAACCCATACTTTCCAGGCAAAATGGTGGCTCAGGGTCTCCTTGCAAGCTCATTCAAAAGTTAAGATATAGTTAAAAAACACTTGGTCAGCTTAGGTAGGGGAGGCAGAGGAGCTCCAGGAATTGAAATGAGGCCATAGGAAGGTTGGAAACCCTGTAGACATGTTAAAAGCCAATGAACATGCCACCCTGGAAAATTGCTCCAGGCTGTCTGAAAAGGGCTGTGAGCTGCCAGCACCTGCTGACCAAAGGTAAGCCCAGAGCTGGGAGCCATGGGAATTAACAGCAGCCAGTAGCCTCAGACCAAGGCAAACTTGCACCTGGGATCTGAGAACATTGATAGCAGCTGATAGTCCCCCTGTTTCGAACTGAGTCTACTTATAGTGCAAATTGCAAATACATCGTGAGCTTCCTTTTGAAAGGCCTCCCAGAGCTTAGCAGACCAGCTCAGAAAAGCATTGTTCAGCAGACATACTAGGCAGTGATGCTAGCAGGAGCCACTTGGAAAAAAGCCAAATCTGAACTCTTCAGGATAAAAAAAATCCACAGACAGTCCATACACCTGGGATTTGGGGGACACTCTTAATTGGTGCCTAGGAAGCAACTGGCACACGAGGCAGTTGCAGAGAGGGGAGAAAGGCTGCCAGCCTCCTGAACAATTCAAGTGGTAGTGGGAGCAGTTCAAAGGGCAGAGATTCCATGCTTTGGGGAGGGAAGCCAGGACAGAGAGGACAGCTTTTCTGAGGAGGACAGGGGTGTGAACAAGACACCTTAGATTCCATCAGACTGTTAGGTTCTGTGCTGGGAGGGACATCAGGTCATTATACCATAAATTGGTCAATCTTCCAAGAAGATGTATGCACCTAACAGCAGAGCAGCACAGAATGCAGCGAAATTTCAGCTCCTCCCACCCCATATATTCTCATACATGTTCAAAGAAACCTCTCAGAACACTAAAGTAAAGTCCCTCAGCAGTAGAATCATGGAAAGATAAGGCAAAAGTACATATACAGAAACATATGACTCCTGAGAAGCTGATGTCATGGGCCCTGAAATAGTGAAACCTACTGGAAAGGAAATCAAAAACCATGTAGATCAGTTGGTTTATGTGAACGGTCAGTTGCAACAAGACACTCCTAAAGAAATACAAGTAATGATCAGCTGAATTAAAGAGGATTTTACTCAAAAATAATGGTCAGAATGAATACAATGCTCATTGAGCATGTAGAAGACACAAAAGCTGGCTGAGGTAAATAAGACCATGCAAGATCTGAAGGAGCATTTTGATGGAGAAGTGGAAAATCCGAAAAGAAATCTAGCTGAAGGTCAGGTTGGGGAAACCTCATTTGAAAGTGGGGGAAGTTGGCTTGAACATTGAGAGGGCAGAATATCAGACCTTGAAGACTGAGGCTGAGGAAGTTAAGGCCATACTCAGGCATGACACCCCAATAACAAGTGGGCAAAGTAGATGGTTATAATAGCTGATAATAGAGAGGTCGGTCAAGATGGTGACTGAGTAACAGCACTGCACAGTGTCTCCTGGTCAACTCACTTAAAAAGTCAAGAAGAAAGTTAGAAAAAGCGTGCTTGGTGTAGCTAGGAAAGAGAGGAGCATCCCCAGAAACTGAAAGGCGACCAGCGGGAGGCCAGAAACTCCAAAGGATCATCAAAACCGGAGGGAAAACAAAATCCCCGCAGTGAAGGAAGCCGCCGCAGCCGGCTCCAAAAAGCAGGCAGCTGCGGACGGAGGAAAGTGCGCAGGGACCTGAACATCTGACGGAGCGGTGAGAGAATGGAGCACACAACAACAGGAGAGGAGGCTGAGGGCGGGTCTGAAATCCTGAAGTCACATAGGATGAGGCGGTAAGAAGCAGCTGACTCTGCGCGGCCCTCAGCTTCCGGCACCCACAGACCACAAACCAGGTTCGGAGGCCAGTCCTCAGCCTGAGGTAAGTTCGGATCCGGATAAGTGGGAATTATTGGCAGCGGGCGGCCCCAGCCTCAGAAGCACCAACCCGCGGGTGTGCGTACTACAAACACAGTGTGGGCTCCCCCTAAAAATGGCCCCAGAATCCCAGATCAGAAATGCGGCTCAACAGCCTTCGCAGGCAGTGACGTCAGCATGAGCCATTTTATTCCCTGAGCAGCAGAGATAGTCAGAGGTAGCAGAACCATGGGGAAACAGGGTAACAAATCTTATACAAAAAGATCTGATTCCCCAGCGGATGGTACAAGGGGTGCTGAAATTGCAGAATTCAAAAAACAGATGGGCAAGAGTGATGCTGACTTCTGGGCCCAGATAGACAGTGAATTAAAGCAGGAATTAAAGCAGGAAGCAAAGCAGGAAATAAAACAGACGGAGCAACAGCTACAACAACACTTAGATAAGCAAAAAGCAAGCCTTGAAAAGAAATTAGAGGAGACCAAAGAAGAAATGGGGAAGCATGGTTACAAATCTCCTACAAAAAGACCTGATACCCCAGGAGATGATATCAGGTAAATAAAGATGAATATGGCAAAAATGATGGCAATTTCTGGGCCCAGAAATTTAATGACTTAAAGCAGGAATTAAAGCAGGAAATAAAAAAGACAACAGAAGAGCTACACCAATACATAGATAAGCAAAAAACAAGCCTTGAAAAGCAGCTAGAGGAGACCAGAGAAGAAATATTCCAGAAGGTAATGAAGACAAAAGAAGAAAATAGAGAAGAACACAACAGGGATATAGAAAAATTAAATGCAGATATTCAGAAAATGAAAAACATGCAGGAAATAATAAGCAAACACTTTAAACATCTTCAGAATAGAATGTCAGACCTAGAAAATAAAGTGACTAAGCTGCAACATACAGGCCATGAAGAACACAAAGCAAATAAAGAAAGTGAATCATTGCAATGGCTGGTTCGAGGAGAAACAACCTCAGAATTATGGGAATCGAAGAGAAGACCGAGGACAAAACAAAAGGCTTAAAGGACATGTTTAATGAAATAATGGAAGAAAATTTCCCAAATCTAAGAAAAGAAATGAACATGGAACTATTGCAGGCATATAGACCACCAAACAACTTTGATCAGAAGAGATCCTCATCATGACACATCATAATTAAAATTCTAGAAACCCAACACAAAGAAAAAATACTAAAAGCAGTAAGAGAAAAACAGAAGGTGACCTACAAAGATAAGCCCATCAGGATAACAGCAGATTTTTCAACCCAAACTCTAAAAGCAAGGAAATCATGGAGCAGTGTCATCCAAGCACTAAAAGAACATAAATGCCAACCAAGACTGCTATATCCAGCAAAATTATCTTTTAATTTTAAGGGAAAACTTAAAACTTTCCATGACAGAGACAGCTTAAAGGAATTTGCAGTCACTGAACCAATATTGCAGAAAATACTTAAAGGAAACCTGGAAAGTGAAAGGGAGACCAGTGACACCAATGACCCCAGAGAAGGAGCGACAACAGCTAGAGGAGAATGAGCTGAGAAAAAAGTATGCTGGTAATTAGTGAAATATGAGGAAATAAGATATGAAAGTTAAGAAGGAATTCTGAAATAACTAAATTTGCCTTCATGTCTGTCACTTAAAGTATATTTATGTGATATAGATTTGACTTCATTTAATGTAGCAATGTGATATAGTTTTAACTTTGTATTGTTGTAGCAATTTGCTTATCAGGTCACTAATGAAAGTTTATCCTTAAGAAACTGATTGATGTAAACATAACCTTGTGAAAGTATAAATATGCACCTTCCAGTATTCAGCTAAGACAATTGAATTTGGTGTATTTATTTATTTATTTATTCTCTTTCCCAAATTAGTCTTTTGAATTACATGCTCATAGTTATTTTCTAATATGAACTGGTGGGTAAAACCAGGTTTAATATTAGCAACAAAGATGTAGGAAAATATGGAAAAAAAAAACCTTTTTGGTGAATATCCCAATGAAGGGATTGGTTGGATTCAGAGAAGAGATATCAAGATCTAACTACTGTGAAACCATTAGAGGAATAGGAAGCTGAGGTAGAGTGGTGACTTAAGTGAAATGACTTAGGTGCGAAAGATTAATATGTTAAATACTGTATGGTGTCTCGGACTTGGAAATCCCAGAACACAGACATTCTTTGGAACCACATGAAGTGATAGCCGGAGCCGGGGGAAGGGACAGGGAGCGGGTGGGAGGGTAGCAAATGGGAAGGGATTGTGAAGTCGATACGATACATAGATGTACGAAACACCCAAATTCATTGTAAATGCTATGTATTACATCTGTATATTAGTAAAAATAGTGGGGGAAATAGTTGATAATAGAGAAAGCCCACCTCAAAATTACAGGCATCGGAGAAAGAGCAGAAGACAGTTCACAAAGAATGCTATGGTTTGGATCTGTAGTGTGCCCCCAAAGCCTCATGGATTTAGATGTAGTGGGATAACTGTGGAACCATGTGTCATTGGGAGATAGGGCCCGGCTGGAAGGGACTGACCCTTGGGGTGTGACCTGGAGGGATTATGTCAACTTGTAGAGACTGGGGGGTACCCGTGGCCGAGTTTCAGGTATATGTCATTGACTATGGATCAGAAAGTGAGGGAAGGGAACCCACCTGTTGTGTGTGTATGGGGGGGGGGCATAAATAACAGCCAGAACTGAGTAAAGAAAGAAGAAACATTGTTACAGCTTTTCCCTGGGAAAGCTCTAGCCGTGCCTGAGTTTCCAGGGTATCAACTCCCTCCTCACATGGCTTTGCTGTGGCTTCCCTTGACTTCTGCCTGCAATGCCGTGAGAACTGTCTAGCCTTTGCCATGTGTTTCCACTGTTTCCAGATGCACATGAATGGACTGTGTGAGATCTTCTGGAACTGACTTAAATAAATCTTCCCTTAAGTTGTGGATGTTGAGTATTTTGTCACAGCAACAAATAATGGCTAAGACAAGGTATAAAGAATTTATTTACCGAAATCATGACATAACATTTCCTGAATCTAGGAAAAGAAATTAATATCGAGGCACAAGAAGCTTATAGAACATCAAATAACTTTGGCCAGAAATAAAACTTGCCATGACACATCTTAATCAAAACACAGAGAATATTAAAAGCAGTAAGAGAAAAACCGACATTAGACTCCCAAGGCAAGCCCAGATAAATTACTGCAGGTTTGTCAGTGCAAATTTGTAAGGCCAGAAGAACCTGGAGCAAAGCCTTTCAAGCTTCAAAGAAAGAGTCAACCCAGGCTGTTTTATCAAGCAAAATTATTTGTGAAATTTGAAGAAGTGAAGAATTTTCACAACCAAGAAGCCATAAATAAATTTGTGACCACTAACCTAGCACTGCAGAAAATACTTAAAGAAATATTAGAGAGAGAGAAAAGCAGCACCAAAGAACACAGAGAAAAGGAAACACTGAAAGGAACACTGATCAGAAGGGACAAATATGGGCACTGTGTGCTGGTAAAAGGAACAATCCAACAGGCAGAGTTCATAGTTATAAATATATCTGCATCCAATGTACGTGTACCCAATTACATTGAACAGAAACTACTGGCCATGGAACATCAAATTGACCTCAATACAATCATAATAGGGGATTTTAATACCTCACTGTCACAAATATACAAGCCAACTGGACAAAAAAAAAAAACAAAAACAAAGAAACATCAGAAATAAATCATACCATGGAACATATGGACTTAACAGATATCTACAGTGGGTTTTTTCTCCACTTTTATATATCATATATATATATATATATATATATATATATATATATATATATATATATAATGAAATACTCAATGGTTACATTGAGTTTAAGAATTTCATACACATTTATATGTCAACTTCATAATCCCTTTCCCTCCCCCTTATTCATCCTTGCACCCCATCCCTCATCCCCCTTGACTCCCCAACTCTCACCCATTTAACTTTGTTATTTATTTGTATTCTAGGTTTCTCATAAAAAGAAACCGTGCGATATTTAATCTTCTGAGGCTGACTCATTTCACTAAGCACAAAGGTCTCAAGCTGTGTCCATTTACCTATAAATGACTCAATCTTCCCGTCCTTATGGAACATTAGCATCCACTGTGTACATACATCACATTTTTTGTATCAACTGGTATGTTGATAGATATTTTGGCATCTTCTATAATAATAAAGATTGTTATTTATGGTGCTATAAACATGTGTATGTTTATATCTCTCTTACATGTATGTTGCTTTTAACTTTTTTGGAAAGATACCTAGAACAGGTATTGCTGGGTCAAATGGAATTTTTTATTTTTAGCTTTTTGAGAAAGTGTAAATAGCCAGCAGATACATGAAAAAATGTTCAACATCCCTAGCTATTAAAGATATGCAAATCAAAGACACTAAGGTGCTATCTTAGCCCAGTGAGAAAGGCACATACCAATAGCTCAAATAGCAAGCAATGCTGACAAGGTTGTAGAGGAAAAGGAACGTTTTTATATTGCTGGTGAGATTGTAAACTGGCACAAGCTCTACATAGTGATGTATCTAGTGTCACTAGAATATGCCTTTAATTCAGCAGCACATGAGACTTTTTCCAAACTAGACCACATCCTTGGGCATAAGACATGCTAAAATAAAAGAAAGAGAATTGAAATCATTCCCTGTATACTTTTATATCACAGTGGGATGAAATTAGAAATCAACAGCAAGAGAAACTATAGACACTATAAAAATATAGAGAGATTAAATAATATATTATTGAATAAATTATGGATCACAGGAGAAAAGCAGAAAGAAATCATAAACTTTCTAAAGTCAAATGACAATGGAAGTACATTGTACTGAAATCTATGGGACACATAAAAGCAGCTCTAAGAGAGAAATTCTGAGTGATTGTCCTTGTTACTTTTTCACTGCTGGAACAGAAATATCTGACATCTGTAACTTAAGGAGGAAAGATTGTAGTTCACAGTTTGAGAAGGTCACCGTTGGGTGCATTTGCTGTTCGGTGGCTTGATATGATGGGATTGGTCAGGGACAGGAGACACAGCTCATCATGGCATGGCAGAACAGAGCCAAGCCTCGGAAATGGGCAGAACCAGCACATACCACTCCCACATCAAGTCCCAAGTCTCCTCCCCTTCCCATTAGGTCCCACAACCCAAAGTACACAGTATTCGTAAGTACATGAGGCTTTTGGAAGAAACACCAGATCCAAACCACAACAACTGTGAATGCCCATGTGAAAAAAAAAGTAATCTTATGAGAATCAAGAACAAGTCAAACTCAAAAGCAGCAAAAAGAAGGAAACTATAAGATTCAGAGTTGAGATCAATGAAATTTAAACTATAAGGACAATACAAAAGATCAATCAAAGAGGTGATTCTTCAAAAGGAGAAATAAGATTTATAAATGTCTAGCCATACTCACCAAAAGAAGGAAAGAAAAAATTTACATCTATGCAATTAGTAATGAGAAATGTGAAATCACAGCAGATACTGCTGAAATCTAGAAGATCATGAGACATTCCAAACCTATATTCCAACAAATTAAAGTTTTCAGAAGAAATGGATAACTAAAGAAGTGAAGAATACCTATACTGAAAACCACAGTACTCTGAAAAAAGAAATGGACGTGAATATTAGAAAATAGAAAGACACCCCCTGTTGCTGGATAGGCAGAAACAACATTGTCAAACTCATCCTACAGACAAAACTAATATGCAGATTTAACACAATCCCAATCAGGATACCAATGGTGTTGTTCATAGAACTACAACAAAATTTATATGAAACCAGAAGAGACCTAGAACCAGATGCCAGAAGACCCCAGAATAGCGAAAACAATCCTAAGCAACACAACAAAAGCTGGAGGCTGCACAATATCAGATATCAAGTTATATGACAAAGCAATGGTCGTTAAACACACACACACACACACACACACACACACACACACACACACACACACGGTACTAGCACAAAAACAGAAAAGATTTTTTTCTAGCTACTCCACTTATACAGACCTCATATCTAGAATATACAAAGTACTCAAAAAAGTTTAGACCCCTCTACAAATGGTCTAATAAAAATAGGCCAATGACACTGCTAAAAAGAAGCACAAAGACCAACAAGCACACACAAAAAGTGTTTGCTTGACATCTTTAGATATTAGAGAAACAGCAATCAAAACAACACAGAGATTTCATCTCACTTCAGTTAAAAAAGAATGACTTCCAGCAAGCACACAAAAACACAATACTGGCAAAGATGTGGAGAGAACAGAAAACTCGTACATTGTTGGTGGAAATGTAAACTAGTACAAATACTCTGGAAAACCTTCTGAAGATTCTCAAAACACTAGAAGCAGAAATCCTATTTGGCCCAGCGATGCCTCTCTTGAATATTTTTCCTAAAGAGCCTGAGAAGCTATTCTATAGAGATACATGCGTGTCCATGTTTACAGCAGCACAATTCACAACTGCCAAACGATGGAAACAGCCTTCGTGCCCAGCAACAGATGAGTGGCTAAACAAGGTGTGGAATATTTACACAAGAGCATATTACTCAGTCATAAAAACTAAATTCAAATCATTTGTAGAAAACATAGATGGAACTTCAGACCCTGTAATGTTAAGTAAAATAAATCAGACACAGGTTAAATACCACCTAGTTTATTTTATAAGGGAAACTCAAAATATAAAAAAGTTGAAACATTAAGAAAAAGACAAATGTCAGGAAATGAGATAGATATCTTGGAGCTGGGGAAGGAAGCAGGAGAAGGGGGAAGTAGAGAGGATGCTAGATGGGAGGAAGGAGTATAAAAATAATCAAAATTGAGTAGATACATATGCGTGTGTAAATATATATATATGAATTTCCCAAAAATGGATGTAATTATTACATACTGAGAACATACACTGATTAAGTAAAAATAATAAAAACTGTACATTCAGACACATCTTCCTCTAGATATTTCTCTTCCATCTACTTTTGCATTATTTCCACTACTATCTTCACTTTGCTCATAAAATAACCATATTGATTTGTTTCTGGCTTATTTTTTTCTGTTTTTTTAAACAAAATAATCAGATAAATATATGATTTTCTTTCATTTCTTGCATAAAATGTAACATACCATATGTTCTTTTCAATTTAAAAAATATTTTGAATTCAGCCTTTCTAGAGAAATATTTATTTAAATAAAGAAATAAATAAATGCTTTGGGGCCACAGTAAATCACTAACTGAAAATTTCTATATTTTTTGGGATTAGCCATGATTAATTAAATATGTAAAAAAATACAAGGTTGAGGTTGTTTAGAATATTAAAATAAATATTACACATAAAATTAATTAGAAACTCTGAGATACTTTTGAAATAAACTGTGTAGTTAAGTCACAATCATGAGAATAATTTATTTTTAAAAACTCTATGTATTTAAAATGGAAAAAGTAATTATTTACTTTGCACTAGGTTAAATAACCAAGGAAATTTATTCATGTAATCCATCTTATAGAGCAACTCTAGAAATTTATTTGAAGATTACAAGATCTAGGGATTTAAATACTTCTCCATACACAGTAAATTTAGGATTTTCCTCTAATACAGATACCATACTGGGGAGAAAGTTAAACATTTGAGTGTCCATGGAGAATTCTGTAGTAGAGTTGCAACAAATTTACATCATTTCACAGTGCTGTTTGGACTTTTTGACTTCTAATATCATATACCAGTAATTTAAAAGCCAACCGTTGATTTATAGACCAATAGCACATTCTTGACTCGGGGACAACAATTATGGCAGTCGTGAAAATAAGCATCACTACGTAAGAGTGCTGGCAGGGTCTGTATTATACAACAAGGCAGAGTTCTGTTTATCCTGAATTTGGATAGAGAGAGGATATATCATTCATCTTCCAGGGTCAATTCGGGACTGCGTAACCCGAGTCCCAAAATATGTAAGAGCTCAAAATGTCTCTACAGTTACAAGCTGGTACTGCTTGATAGGCAGGAACTGAATACCAGAGGGTAGGGAGCGCTTTAAACAGAATCTTAGCACGCCGCAGACACATGCGCAGAAGAAAAGTGAAGCCATCAGACATGGGGCAGAGTTTTAATTATCCGACTTATCTTATGCATTCTTGATCATGTACCTCAACAGCCCAGAATCTCAATCTCTTCATCTGTAAAATCCATATAATAATATTAACCTTGTAGGTTGTTATGAGATGTAAACAAGGCAACAACTAAAGCATATGAATGGAAAGGAAGCCAGTATATGGTAGGTACTCTTCACTGTGCATTATTCAACTTTGCACTGTCTGTGTCAAAATATCTTTATCAACTGGCATACATTTCAAAATGGCCAGCACCTGGCATGTGATGGTCATATTGATGACTCTGAAGATAGCCTGTTGCAACTCTGAAGAGATTCTCAATCCACACGCAATGAATAGCAATCAAAGGATTTCAGTGCTAACATACTTAATTATCAATACTTGTTTTATTAGTAACTCATTGATAAATTCAATAGAAATTTATTTTATGCACCTTCTCTATTTAGCTTTTGACAGTGCTCAAAACTCTTGCTTGAACATTAATTTTCCTTGATTTGGTTAAAAATAGGCTTTTTCTCCCAACCTCTATGTCTGAAATTTCTAAATATTTTTAAGGTCAATAACTTCATTACCTAGCCCTTAAATACTACTGGTTTTCCTTGAGCATCCTTTAGAAGACGCTGTTGTAACTCACTCTAAAGACTCCCAGCTCTTCTTCATCTTCACTCACTCACTTCTCTTGCATTAAACTCACGGCTGTTGGGTGAGCTGTGCAGTATCTGCAGATCTAGCATGTCAGTCCCGAAGAGAGGAGGCAGAAATCCTCTCTGTACTGCTTACCAAGCTGAGCTATCCCCGGGCTAGTCTTTATCCAGGGGAGGGCTTTTTCACTAATTTATTCAAGTGTGTTCTCTATGCCTACAGTTTCACTCATCTAAATCACACAATGCTACTCTTCATGGAAGCATCAGACTTAAGAAACTTAGCATCTATTCCCTTCTTCACCCGACTGAGCAGTATTTCATCCACACTTCCTATCTGTCTGGATAGAACCGGTGTCTACCAAAACGTTCAGCCAGGATTTCTAACGCCGCGTTCCACTCTCCATTCTTCTTTACTCCCAACACTGAAATGCAGGGCAGCCCTTGCTGTCTGCACCATCCAGCCAGCTCCTCAGGATGTACATGCATACTTCTCTAGGCAGTGGTATGTGCTGGCTGCCACCTTTTAGTTATTACCCCACCTGGGACTTCCTCAGCCCCAAAGAACTACCCTATCCAAATGGACAGCTTTTACCTAATGACCAATCTGTGCAGAATCCAGAGGGCCGACTTTGGACAACGCCTCTTCATCTCAGAGCTCACCTGTGAGCTCTTTGCTATTTCTCTGTTGTATCCCCCACTTCTCACCCTCTCTAGTCCTGCCTTCTTACTTTTCTCCACATATATTCACTTCAAGAACAGTCTTGAATATTCTTCCTACACACACACACTTTCACCTACCCAATCTACAGAAATCATTGGCTAAAGGTCTTACCGCTTGTAGGGGAATATTCATCCTTCTCCATCCTGTTGTTCCCTCCTATCTAAGTCATCTGTGTTGTCCTACAGAAGCGCTAAAAATATATTGTAATAGACTTCCTTGTATTTCAATTTTCCTTCTGTTTATTATCTTTCAATTTGCTTACCTGCTTAATCAATACTTGTATTAATAGTTGGCTTAGCGATAAATTATTCTAAAGTCCTATTAAGCCAGATTTTATTAGTCAGGTTCACAGTAATTAGACTGGTTGGGTCAAGATATCCCCAAATGAGGAATTCGTCCTCAGGTGAGGAACTCCTCCCAGGTAAAGATAGCTTAAGAAAGATCACAACTGGGAACGGTCAAGGACACAGCCAAAATCAAGTGGGTCATGAGAACACAGATGCTCATAACCCAAGGGTCTGAGGTCTTACCTTGGGCCTTCAAATTTGATCTTAAACCAAAGAATTAATTTTATGTTAATATGTACCAATCAGTAAAGGTCAACTCTATGTAAGAAAACTAATATTCATGATCCTTAGAAAACTACAAAAGATGACTGTAACTACAAACAATTGGAGCTCTTGCCCCTCTGCCTGCTTTCAGGAGAGTTCCTACTTTCTACCTCACTTTTGCCTTTATACTTCTCCAATAAATCTACTTTCTACTTCCAAACTGTTTCTTTGTTCACAGTGTTCATACTTCCACATCAGTAGAAAATAAACCCTGGTTTTAAGCTCTTTGGTAACACTAGGATAAACCCAGTTAATTCATGCTGAGTATTTCCATGTAATATTGAGTTTTGCTTAATATTTTTTCAGATCTTTATGCTATGACTTTTAAGGAAAATTGTAGGTTTCTTCTGTATATTTTTCATCTGGATTTCTAATCAAGACCACATCAGTCATTAAGATAGAAATATTTCTCTCGCCTCTGTTCTCTACAACAATTTTACAAAGCAAGCTACTCCTGTTCTCTCAAAGTTTGGTGTAATTCTTTGATCTTTTATCTGACTATAAAAATAGATATAATATCTGAAGATACAGATAATCTCCAATAACTTAAAAAATAAATCTTTTCGTCTAAGGTTATATTATCTTTTTCATTCTTAATTTTGTGCATTTATTCTTTCTTTCTAACCAATTTTGCTAGAGTTTTGCCCACTTACTATAATTTGTCATTTAAAAAGTGCTTTTATTATTTGTTTTGTCATACTTATTTCCTATTAGTTTTTGACATTATTACATCCCATCACCTCTCTTTGGGTTAATTCTGTTCTTATTATTCATGGTTGGAAAATAGTTCACTATATCTCAGTCTTTCCTATTTTCTAAGTCAGTATCTAAGGCTAGAAATTTCCACGTAAATACTGCTCTAGATGCAATGCTACAAGTTTTTTACATGACATTTTCATTCCAATTAAATGCTAGTGTTTTCCAGTTGCCAATATAATTTCTTTTATAACTACAGATTATTTTTAAAATGTGGTCCAATACATATATTTACATACATTCTTATCATGTAATTTATTGTTTTTTCTATGCTTTTCCATTTTCTTAAATTATTTATTTTTATTTTCTAATTCTTTATTGATCAGGCAATTGGGCATTTATTTACATACTTTTAGGTTTTCTCTTAATATTTTATTAGGCACCCTTGATATAAAATCTATTAATTAATTACCCTCTTTCCAACAAAAAGGAATTTGAAACTTGTTTAATAACCTTTGATTCCCTCTTGTCTTTATTTCGTATCTTGGAACCTCCTAAAGTACCTTGGTGTCTTTAATTGGCCTCCTTTGTTTACTATTTCGGTACTTCCTAGTTAGGAAGAAATCTACAAATAAAGCATCATTTTTTCCTAATCGATAGGAAAAAAGTCCACTGAACTATACTTTGGCTAGCATTCTCTGGAAGCACATCAAAATACTCTTAAGGGGAATGGGAGGAAATTTTCAGAATTCTTTTTAATCCAATAGATATATTGATAGCAAATTCTTAAATTTTACTAGTGAAGAACTTGTTCACACAAAGTTCATTTGGAGCAATAGTAACTTTTTATATCCTCATCTTCTAGAACATTCTTAACACAGAGAAGTATGAAGAAGCAAATGATAGAATGAATCACTGAAGGAAAAGCGCTGTCTCCCAAGGAGCCCAACCTCTGAATGCTGAGATCTGATCTGTTTCTACCCCTCCTGTCAGTGGATCACTGTGAGCAAGTCATTTAACTATTGTGTCCTCTCTTGTTTAGCAGAATGATTCCTGCATTCTACTCAAAGGGAATTTAAACAACCTGTTCTTTAATTCATGCCTTAATACATCCAGTCAACAGATAGCTTTTAAGTTCTATCTGGGACACCTAGAAACAAGTGATAGACCTACAGCCACGTAGTCTGAAAAAATTAGACTTCATAGTTTTCTAATAGGGTCTCAGCAAGACAAGGAATAAAAATCACTTCACATAAATTTCGCCTTCAAAAAGGACACAATAAAAATTCTCTGTTATGTTTTTTTTCTTGGATTTGTAGAGATTTCTGGCACCTGGGAGTAGTCAGAGACAATGAACAAGCTGCAGAATCAATTTAATGCTTTCTGCATGTCTGCAACCTAGAGGAATCTCCAGAGAGAACCTATACGATGGTGTTCAGCAGTAATGTAATTCGCTTATTCGCGCTATTAAAATTAATTGTTATTCAAGATTTATGCTAAGTTATTTATCTTCATTCTTTTACTGAGTCCCTCTACCAAGCCTGTGGAGTTATTCTCAATGTCTTTTGGTATAGATCTATTCCTTGCTCTTGGGTCCAGCACACACGTAGATAGTAATATTACAAAGAGTGAATGCCCATCACCGTATCTTGATGTCATCACTGATTATAAAATTTTTATTTCATTCTTGGAAGGGACTTTCACTTTTTTCTGTAAGAAATAAGAAAAAAAAAAACCTTTTGGTGTTGTCTTAAGCCAAGAGTCATAGGAGATACTATGTTAAACCTTGAGAGCTTTGAATCAAACTTTCCTTCTCAAAATAATTCCTATAGTTATAGTTAATTAGCCAAACTCAAACTTACAGGATTCTTAGTTGACGAAAGTATTTGCAAACTCTGCTTTAGTAATTGTTAAAGGCATTAACAAAGTATTCTGTTGTTCCAAATGAAACCTTATTTTCATGAAGCTGAAATCAGAAACATCTACCCAGTTTCTTAGAGAACTTTGTAACTATTTTTAAAAACTAAATTAAGCTGGTGCTGTAGAATATTCTCTGATTTCCAATCATAATAATAATACCAATTTTAAAAATCACAAAGATATATTCCTGTTGCTTTTTCATTTCTTTTAGATTATATAGAAGGCCTATATTTTTGTTTTATGCCTTATATAATTCAAAATGAGTCATAGAAACCAATATTTTTTCCATAAGAGTTTTGCTTCTAACTATTTATATTACTTTTGTCTCTAACAAAATTTGGAAACACTGGGCAAGGCTCACAAGAGACCACTCAGCATCTTCCTACTCCTTGTCTTAGAACGTGAAAAATGCCCACATTCTATAGAACCACATGAAGTGATAGCCAGAGCTGGGGGAAGGGATAGGGAGCGGGTGGGAGTGTCAAAAATGGGAAAGGGTTGTAAAGTCGATATGATACATATGTGCACAATCCAAATTCATTGTAAACGCTATGTATTACATATGTATATTAATACCAATAGTGGGAAAAAAAGAAAGAAAAATGCCCAGGAACAAGCACAATTTTTCTAAAGGAAAATTCAGCTTTTAAGTTATTACAAAAATAATACATGCATGTTATTAAAAGCCAAATAGTAGAGGAGATTATGAAGGAAAGAATGCAGAGCCTCCACCTTCCCCCTTCCTGCTCCTCTCCTGCTGTCCAGTCATCTGATAGAAAGTACCAGAATGTAAACGTGCTTCAATGCATCGATTACTTTTAGTTCATGATGTACTTTGAACATTTTTAAGCACAGACAACCTAAAATTTACAGTAGTCATTTAAGGACGATGCATTACTCCATTGGACAGCAAAATCTAACTTATTTAATCAATTCGTGTTGGTGGATGTCTGGATATTTTTCAGTTTTAAAAATTATCACGACAAACAAGGCTGGCTCTGCCACTTTTCATTGTTGTGTCTCATTTTTCTGAACAAGCAGATAAAGTAACACAAAATATTAATATTTTTTCTTTTTATTAATATTTTTTTCATAACAAATTCTTATTATAAGCAATGACAAAAGATCAATTATTAATTTTGAGACTATCTCATTATAGTCTACAAATTTTGTGAAGGCTTTTCACATGTCAAGAAAGTTCTCTTCTGCCACTGTCTTCCAAAAATGAAAACAAACTCACAAAAGCTAAACTAAATGTGTACCCCAGAAGTCTGAAATGGGTGAAATAATTATGGTATAACTGTTCATATAAGGTTCGAACCTTTCGTCACATTGCTTTGCAGGGTCGGGTGATTAAGGCAATTAGTTTTTCAGGTGTGAAACTCTCCATTCAAGCCATGGTCCTGCCATTGACTAGCTATGTGCCTTATGAAGTTTAATTAAACATTGGCACTTCAGTTTCATTTGTGACATATCAGTAATTACACATGTGGGTTGGATATGGCTATAGGAGCAGTGAATCTAGTCACACACCTATCACCATGCACCAAAATCAAATCAAAGTGGATCAAAGACCTAGCCATTAAAAATGAAACACTGAATGTTCTAGAAGACAAATTAGACAAATTTCTAAAGACATAGGGGTAGGCAAAAACTTTCTTTACAAGACACCAAGAGCAAAAGAAATTATCCCCATTATTAACAAGTGGGATCTTGTCAAACCAAAAAGTTTCTGCACAGCAAAGGAAACTATCAAAATTGTAAAAAGGGAACCAATGGACTTGGAAAAAATATTCACCACCACCAACTCAGATAGGAAGCTCATAACTAGAATATACAAGGAGCTAAAGAAAAGTAAGCCTACCAAAATAAAGGATCCTATTAAAAAGTGGGCAAATGAAATGAAGAGACAGTTCGCTCATGAAGAAATGCAAAAAGCCAACAGATACATGAAAAGATGTTCAACATCTCTAGCCACAAGAGAAATGCAAATCAAAACAACACTAAGATACCATCTCACCCCAGTGAGAATGGCCTATATCAACAAGTCAAGTAGTAATCAGTGCTGGCGTGGTTGTGGGGAGAAAGGAACCCTCCTGCACTGCTGGTGGAATGTAACTTTGTACAACCCCTTTGGAAAGCAGTATGGAGATCGCTCAGAAGACTAGAAATAAATGGCCCCTTCGATCCAGCAACACCCCTCCTGAGAATATATCCAAAAGAGGTCAAAACAACACACAGCACAGATATTCCTATACCCATGTTCATAGCAGCACAACTAACAATAGCTAAAATATGGAAGTCACCAAAATACCCATCAACAGACCAGTGGATACACAAATTGTGGTATTTATACACAGTGGAATATTATGCATCAATAAAGTCCAACAATGTGGAGGCTTTTACAGGCAAATGGAAGAAACTTGAGAACATCATGCTTAGTGAAGTGAGTCAGAAGCAGAAGGTGAAACATCGAATGGTCTCTCTGATATGAGAGTCCCAGAGCACAACTCCTATGGAACTTAAGAACTTAAGACAAAAAACAAAGTGAAAGAGGGGGGAAGGGTGGGGATGGAAGGAGGGAGGGGTAGGTAGGGGGAGGGACAAAAGGAGAGCGGGAAAGCCCTTGTCACCTTGACAGCACTTTTTATGTATTGTTTTATTTTAAAATTTTATTTATTTATTTATTTTTGAGACAGGGTCTCGCTCTGTGGTCCAGGCTGGTCCTGAATTCACTTCAGAGCCCAGGCTGGCCTTGGACTCAAGGCAATCCTCCTGTCTCAGCCTCCCGCGTGCTGGGATTACAGGCGTGCGCCACCACGCCCAGCTTATGTGGTGCTGGGGAATCGAACTCGGCTACTTAGCGCTTGCTCAAGCGCTTTAACGGCTGAGCCATTCCTCCAGCCCTGTATTGTTTTATTTTAGGAAAAGGTCTCACTTAAGTTGCCCAGGCTGGTCTGGAACTTGCAATCCTTCTGTTTCATTGTCCCAAATACCTGGGGTCAAAAGCAGGTGCCAAGGCACCTGAGTCCTTTCAAAGTGGTCAGTGCCATTATGCCTTCCCAGCATCGGTGCAGAAGAGTTTCATTTTTTCCATATCTTTGCCAACAGGGCATTTGATCTGTCTTTAGTCTCAGCTATTCTAGTGGCCTTATGGTAAAATTTCATTGTAGTTGTAATTAGCATCTCTACAGTGACTGCCACAGGGAGCGTCTTTTATTGTGCTTAATTTTCACCCACGGGCTGCCTACCAGTGTTTTAAGTCCAAGAATCCCAAAGTCGTAGTCCTCTGTAAAGAGACTTAAAAGTCTTTAAGTCCCATGGCTCTCTTTTCTAATCACAGGACCCTCGCCCAAGCCTTTCCCGCTGTCTGAAAACTGTGCTTTCCTTCTTCTGGCTGACTTCCAGCTACCTTCAGCTCTCACATAAAGTCATGCTTCTAAATCTGGGTGATATGCAAACCATGAAGCCAAGGTCAGATTCTTGTGGTTGCACATTTTATATTCAAAGTATCATGTTCCTTATACTTTAAATCATAGATGAATTATTGTGTCGTGCAAGTAAAAGCTGATTTGACCAAATTCCAAAATCCCTGAGAGTGCAAATCTGGTTTGTTTGCCTAGCACGTAATTGGTCATCACCTGAAATAAACCAAAATGAATGATACAAAGGCTTATAACATCATTCCACACCTCTTGAAAGCTGTCCATGCATAAACAGGCTCATGTATTCTATTTTCTATTGCTTCTATGGGAAGACTTGTTGGAGACGCCTTGTTTTCCAGGCTAGTTTCAAGCCCAGGACAGAAGCATATGTGTACCCTGGGTTAGAGCTCTGCTCTTTGCAAATCCACCTTGTTTCCATTGTGTGACACTTTTCCTTTGTTGTATTTCTCCTTCACTGTAAGTATGTCTTATGCTCCTTGCTGCTCTCTGGACTTGCGAATTTCTTTGGCTCAGTGGGCTGCTAGACATACAGCTAGGCTGAATCTCCCCTTTGGGCGTAATCATGCAGTTCTTGAGCTGAGAACCACACTCAGCTCACCCTATTCACTGCACCAGCTGAGCACTAAAACCAACTCCCAGGTTGCTTTGCACTTAGCTCTTTTAATGAAAGACATTATTTTTGTAGTAGAATTCTTCACCTGCACTCATGTTTAATTGTATAGCATAGATCGATATCTTTAGAAAACAATCATGTACATATATCAAAAGTAAATGAACATCTTGAAATTTGTTTGAACTTTTATGATAATATCACAATATCTCACAGAGTAAAGTTTTTGCTCTACTTTAAATGTCAGGAACTATAAACATTTTCAAATATTTGCCCAATTCACATTTGCAATGCTCTATTTTCTGCTGTTGGCTTGTCCCAAGCTCATGCTGAAGACTTGGAAGAGTACGTTCTAAACCTACTTCTTCCTGTGTTTTAAATGAGTTAAGGCAGGGTATCTCACCCCTACAAGTTATTTCTTATAATTTACTTTGGAGGCTATTGAGTGGAGCATGGATAAGACTTAAACAATGTTAGGTTAGAACAAGATGTTCAACAAATGCTCCTGGAATTGAATTGTTCTGGGCAACAGAAGCTGCTGAGTCACGTGGCACTTTCTTGTGCTTGTACCATGATACTCACTTGAAGACTATTATGTTAACTCTGCTCTGAAACAAATATGATAAGAAACCTTAGAAATATCAAGGGGAAAAAAAAACTTTAATTTACCCATAGTCAATTTGATTGCAAGGCTGTTTAGGAATATTCAATGAACTTCCCTAAGAGGTATGTAATATTTACCCTACAGTATACAAGTATGAAAGTATCTATCTACCTACCTACCTATCTATCGATCGATCGATCTATCTATCTGTCCTAAAGAATTTAGTCATATATATATATATGTATATGTGTATACATGCATAACTTTTTTAAGAGGGTGAATTCTATGGGGTAGAGAAAATAAGACAAAGTTGACCATATGATTACGTTGAAAAGAATTCTTAAGTCCCTTCCTCCTTTCCCAGACAAAGAAGTATAGATCTAGAATTGTATGATAAGGTCTTTAAAGATGGTATCTCCAGGAAGCCCTTTGTGAAGACAAAAAAGAGATCTTGAAATTTTTGGGTGAGCCGGGGAAGACTGCACCAAGGAAAGGGAGCCAGTCTGTCTGTGTTGCTCTGTGGAGAGAACAGCCACCTCTTCTCCAATAGAGAAAGATCTTCCGCAGACATTATAGCTCCATCAGAGAAGTGCTAAGAATTTATATTCCACCCCTCTCCTCATTTTTTGGTCTTTTCCAATAACAGACATCACTTATTCTTATTGGTTACCAGTTGACTGCTTGACGTTAACTGGACCACATTTGCTCGTAGGGAACTGCTTTACCTTAAATGCATGGGAAATGGGCTATGCTTGTGTCTTACTGACTCATGGGAAATTGCATAGGCCTATGGAGTTTCCTCTTCCTCCTACCTTAGTCAGTAAGCCTTTCAATTCTAACCCAAAATGTGGGGTGTGTGTAGTGTGTGCTAGGTAAATGTACTACTAAATATTCCACCTACCCAGCCTTCTCCCTAGAGCATGGAAAGCCAATTGCTATCAGAACAAATGTCATAGGAAAGCAATAGTCTCCTGCTCTGCCCTCCTGATCTCATGCCCTCAGCTCTGGCTCCTTGGGACTTACTGACTGAGGTAGGAGGAAGAGGAAACTCCATAGGCCTATGCAATTTCCCATGGGGAAAAAAAAGTGCTGGGAGATGTAGATCAGTGGCTCTCTAATTTCAATCTTCAGTTGAAAAAAATTTAATATTTATCAACGGTGTGATCTAGATACTGTATTCCTAGGCATTTACACAAAGGAAATGACAGAAGATGTTTCTATGGTGACTGGACATGAAAATGCACTGCACCTTTATTTCTCCACTCAAACAACCATTAACAGGCAAGTGTGTAAACAGACAGGGGAACAGCCACACAGTGGCACCCTGCTCTGCAATGAGAGTGAGGCTCTGAGTGCGCAGGAAGAGTTGATGAACTCAGTCGTGGATGGGGTGGTGGGGGTGGCATACAATGAAGAGCACTGCGATATTCACTACTCTACTATTCTAGTTTTACAGTTTTATAAAGCCTGGTGATTCAAACTACAAGGAAATCATAAATTTCTCAAGGAAGGAAGAAGACATATGTTTATTACCCTCGTTATGTTGTTAATTTCACAAGTATATACATATATCAAATCTTACTAAGTCATGTACTTTAAAGATATAGGTGCTATTTGCATATCAATAATGCAGTTTAAATTAAAAGAAAATAACAACCACACACAAAATGAAGTATGAAGTAGTTGGAATTTGTTTAAACAGGCTCAGTCAACACATAAGAAGTGAAGTATCACACTCAGGCAAAGGTCTGAGGAACAGAGTACACAGGGCAGAGGTAGAATAGTGCAAGGTAGGGTACCAGGTGAGAAGGGCACATTTCAGATAGGCCTTCAAAGATGGGAAGACTTGCAGAGAGGTAAGAGAACTCTGAACAAAATAAATTAGAAAACAACAAAACAGAGAAAACTTTGTTAAGTAGAGAGGCAGGAATGTGCCAATGGGATTCAGAGTCAGACTGGTCGGTAGAGAGACAAAACCTTGTGGGAAAGTTAGTCTGACATTTTAAGATAACGTCAAGAGAATTAAAAGTCAGTCCCCGTAAGTCTCCACCTTCTTCATCACTTGTAAATTTTGCTTTTCTGTGGCTGCAGGAGATCATTTTACTTGCTCTGGTCCCTACAGATCAACTGTTTCTTCCTCCAGTTTCTAATAGCATGCTCTCAGTTCTTTAGAGCCATTTCCAGCGGGGCCTCTGAAACTGATTTTCCCTGATGGCCTGCTCGAATGCTTTCGTTAGCCTTTACCTTACTCTCCATCACTTTTCCAGCATCTACCTGCTGCCAGCTCCAAAACCACTGACGCACTGTGAGGAGTTTGTTACAGCAGCATTTTATTTCTAGGCGCCAAAATCAACATTAATTTTATATTTGTACCATAAATTATCGTAAACTTATTAACTTAAAACCCCGCGTGTTTATTATCTCACTATTTCCATGGGACTGGATGCTGGGCATGACTTCTCTGGGTCCTCTGCTGGGTACCACAAGGTTGAAATCAAGATTTTGGTCAGGCTGTTTTCTCATGGAAGGCTTGGCTGAGAAAGAACTTGCCTCCCAGTTCATAGAGTTTCTGTGCAGAATTCATTGTCTGTGGCTCTCTGACTGAGAGTCCTAACTTCTGTCCTGAGTGGAGGCTAGCACCATCCCTCGCCCTCAGATGCTGCCTGTGTTCTTTACTCTGTTGGCTGCTCCATCATGGTTGATGTCTCATCAAGAAGACCCGCAGGCGCAACTTCAGGATGATGTCACAGGCCACACTAACAATCATTGTTGTCGTGTTCCATTGTTTAGAAGCAAGTCACGGATCCATCCACCACTCAGGACAACAGACAACAGAAGGCCTGCCTCACTCTGGATCATCTCAGGAAATTTCAGTCCTGCAGAGTTCTTAACCTTTTTTGAAACTGTCTCCTGTGTGACTTGAATAAGAGATTACTTACACTCTGAGCCAATTTTCTTACATAGAATAGGAAGAATACTGCCTATCTTATGTATTTTATGAGACTTAAATGAGATTATTTGTGTAAAAGTTATGGGAAAATGTCTCATTGCAAGCCTAGAATTGAGTTTATTTCAGTTGTTATTTCTATTATTGCAATTGACAAGTAATTGACAGGACTCGTCGCAGTATTTTGAGTAGTGGAGGATATGAGCAAAGAAGGGCCGTGAGAAAGCAGAGGACCAGCAGAATCCGCATACATGTAGGATAAGATGTGGCAAAGTTTTCCATGAGAAGAAGCTCACTGGGCTGCAACACCAGAGGGGGCACTGTTCAGACAGGATGCAAAGCGGACGTAGCGGTGGATCCATTCTGAAGGTCTAGCAAGAATCTCTAGGTATAGTCAAAGTAAAGGCGAGGAAATGGGAGACTTCCCAATGTCCCAGTGTACAAGACCAAATATTCTACATTTCCAGTGTTTAGCCATGTTTCGTAAGGAATGTGAATCAGGCCTGTTAAGCACCTGCTTTGTGACTCCCCACCTCCACCTGCCTGCAGCCAGGTGATCCGCAAGAATATTCTCTGCCTTATGACTTCCTTCTTTGAGACTTCCTGCCTTGTGATAGTCAAATGATCACTAAGAATACGCCCTGCATTGTGATTTCTGTTTTTCATTCCCTCCTGTCTGATAAGTTATTCCAATCAGCCATTGCATAAAGTTGCTGTCTGCTTTAGAAATGCTTATGAATAATTCTCCACCCTTCTACCTCTTTTTTCCCTAATAAATAAGGAAAGAGACTGCGTCCCAGGGCTGCATGCCCAATTCACCGCTACCAGGGTGAGTCTTTGTAGTCAACCTGCAGAGATCTCTAAGCAAGGAGACTTAAAGTAATGCTGTGTCATCAATGCCGTTGTTCCAAAATACTGTGAGTGGGCTCCATTTCAATTTCATATGACAGAGGGGGACAAACTCTCCTCTGAACCCACTTTGGGATCTGGAAATGGAGCCAGGTTAGACCAGAACCCCTAATACCCCACTTTTCCTAGCTATAATGGTTCTCATATGCAGCCAAAACAAAATGTCCACATATTTTCTGCTGTCATGATGGGTAAAAGGCATATACTACTTCTCTATGACTGGTTGTTAAAAGGACAAGATAAAAATAGATATACCAATGCTCATCTTTCTCATTGTGTCTAGAAGTTTCATCCCAGTAAAAAACAGAACACAAGGAAGTTCAATAGAAAGAGAAATGTTTCTACAGAACATGCTCACGGCATTGTTTCACCCTGTGGACGCAGCCAGCTGAAGGATAGGGACTATGCCTTGAGTCTTCAGTTGTATGAATCAAGTATATTCTCTCTCTCTCTCTCTCTCTCTCTCTCTCTCTCTCTCTCTCTCTCTCTTTCCCCTCCCCTTAATTTTGCTAGAAATTTATTTTTTTGTATCTTGCCGATCTGGTCTGAGAATTTCTTCTCTGACAAGGCCTTTAAGCAGGGACTATTCAGAGCTCCACCAACAAAATGCTTTTAGCCATTTCCCCTATTTATATTACCTCTTAGTATAAATATTTAGCTCTAGTAGTTATTATTAAATACTGCTATTAGTGCTGGGTAGGTAGCTCAGGTAGAGTACTTATCTAGCATACCCAAGAGCTGGACTCTATTCCAAGAACAACAACAAACATCAACCTTATTATCACCACAATTATTACTGAGCCAGATTACATTAGGCAGGTTCAGAGTAGCTAGGCTGAGTGGGTTTCAAGATGGCCCTGAATGAGGAACTCATGCTCAGATGAAGAACTCCTCCTAGATTAAAAAAAAAAAAAAAGAACTCTACTTAATCTTAATAAAGACCACACCGTGGAATGGTGAAGGACAAAGCTAAAGTCAAATACATGATGAAACCATAGACCCTAGAGACCCAGGGTATGGAGTGAGCTCTTGAATTTGATCTCAAGCCCTTGAACTAGTTTTATGCTAATATGCACCAATCAGTAAAGGCCAACTCTGTATAGGAAAATGGATATCGGTGATTCATAGAAAGAAGTTCATAAAAGATGACTGTAATTGTCAATCGAGTGACGCACTCCTCCTCCTCCTCCTCCTTTCAAAAACATTCCTACTTTCTACCTCACTTTCTCCCTTACACTTATCCTAATAAAGTTACTTTCTGCTTCCCTACTGCTCTTTGTTTGTGGTGTTCATTCTTCGACATCAGCAGAACATGAGCCCTGGTTTTGAGCTCGAGAGTGACATTACTACCCAAATTATACAACTTTTGTTACTACTAATAATACTAGTCTAACTACTCAATAATCTTGATTAAAAATTGAAACTATCCTACTCTCTTATCTGTGTAATCCTTGTATCTGTAACCATTGCCATACTACTGTGTCAAAAATTAGCATTCATGAGACTCAACTTACAACAGTAAGTATCTAAAAACTATGTTAATGGCACTACTCTCTGTTGCTGAAAGTAGTGTACTGATTTTTCCAGGAGACCTGACCACTTACATTTTTGCCACATGACAAAGAGGGACTAAATCGCTGAATCACCAAGCCTTTCATTCTATCATTCAACCATGAGTGATTAAATCAAAATAAACCTGTAATACAAGGATAAAAATTAATCAACTCTCTATAAAACCAGGGCCTGCCACAAAAAGTGGGAATTGACTCATCAAAAATTTATACAAGTATATTTCTGGAAAGTTCTTCTCTAATGGAATCAGAAGTGTATAAATGAGGCCCAGAGGTAAAGACCAAGGCAAGTATTTCTAGGGACCAATTCCAATGACAAGAATAAAAAAAAAAGAGTGTGAGTGTGTGGGAGGGAACATCAGTCAATACAAAGAAAATTAAACAGGTCCATAGACAGAAAAAAATATGTCACTGAACCCTAACACTTGGGAGGCTGAGGCAGAAGAATTCCATGAATCCAAGGACAGCCTGAGTACATGATAAGTTCAGGACCAGCCTAGGTTACAGAGAAAGACTCTTTAAAAAAAATACTACTAGAGAGGGAGAACAAGTTAGCCCCAAAAAGAAAGAAAATGGCTGGCTCCTGAAGTTGCTGTGCTTCGTTTTTTTTTTTTTTTTTTTTTTTGACATTGCTATTTTCGAACAACTTACTCTTATTTTTGCAATTTAGAGTGTATGAAAATCACTCTTCCTTCAAACTAAGCAAACTCAATTAGAATTTCAGGTTATGAGATGCATTTTGGATGCAGAAAAATAAATTATCTGTTATGAATAAAGATTTTTGCCTTAATGCCAACCAAAAACTTAACAAAATCGATAGTGCTGGTAGCAGAGCTCCTGTGGGCTAAGCAGGCAAGGGTTATATAAGAGACCTGTGTTGGTCATGGTCCTGTCACTGGGACAAAACATTTGACAGTGTGGCATAAAGGAAGAGAAGTTCTGGAGGGTTCTGTTCTTGGTCAGCTGAGTCCAAGGCAGAAACACTGTGGTAGAAGGACATGGCGGAGGGCGGGTGCTCAATCCATGGCAGCCAGGAGGCAAAGGGAAGAGAAGTTCTGCAGAGAGGAATATGACTTTTAAAAGATGCCTGTGTTGACCTACTTCTTCCCACCAGGTTCTACCTCTAATAGTATGCACTCCAATGAACCATCACCCTCCAAAAGCCTCTCCTTTGGACACATGAGAATTCAAGGGGATATTTTAAATCTAATCCAATACAGGAAGGATGATAGGATCATAATTTTTTTGGTTTTTGAGATAGAGTCTCAGGCTGTAGTCCTGACTAATCCTGAACTCACTGTATAAGCCAAGGCTGACCTCAAACTCACAGCAATCATCATGCCTCAGTCTCCTGAGTGCTGGGACTACAGTCGTGCACCACCACAACTGGTTTATGTGGTGCTGGAGAATCAGATTCAAGGATTTGGGCTTGCTAGGCAAATGCTCCAACTCTTGTGCTACTCCTCCAGCCCCAGGATCGTCATTTGGAAGCAGCGAGGAAAGAGGAGTAAGGCAATAATTCATCAGTTGCCGCTACCTTCCAAAAGCTGCCTTGAGTTTTCTGATGTGCTGAAAATTAATGTTCACAACAAGTTTCTACTAGAAATGTCCATTAGACCCTTCATATTAAGCAGAATATTAGCATAATAATATTTCTATAATCAAAGCATGGAGGGTTATCCCATTAGGAATTCAGAAACACTAAAACACTAAGTGCCTTAAATGCTCGTCAACCCTTGAATTCTTTGTTTTTTTTTGGTGGAGTTTTTCTAGATGCATGCTGCATGGGAGAATGTCGACAGAACAGACTGAACTCACTCCGAGGATGCTGCTGTGGAAGAGCAGGCCGGACTGATTTCAAAGCGACCCTCGCTCCAGAAAGCAGCAGGTCCCTAACCTCAGCTGAACGGTTCATAAGCCACAGCTGCTACTCAGTTCTGCGAGGGAAAATCTTTCCGCTAGGACTCGGCATGTCTTTCTCTGCTTTGTCTTCTCACCTACAAATCTGCCTTTGGGGAGGAATTGGGTGAAAATGCTTTTGTTCCCCTAGATGTCCTCAGGAAGCTGAGGACAGCTGAATGTTCTGCTATAACTCAAAGACTACGGGGACAAAACATAGATCAGTTTTCTTGAGACTGCACCAGTCCCTAAACAGAATTTCACTATATAAAATGAGCAATGCATTCTTCAGTGTGCATCTAGACTAGGCAATTGTCAGAAATACTAAAACAAGAATGGAATGAGTATTTGGGATGGATGCACTAAAGTGAGTTACAAACTCACCAGCCCTACCTATGCTGTTTATCATGGCAAAGTTATTTTGGTACACACTAATGTTTCAAATGTACAGAGAAAAAATAATCAAGTAAAAGCTATCAGGGAACATTACCTGATCGTAAAGACATCATTGCCAGCCTCACTTCCATGAGCAGCAAAATAAAACGGAGGAGTCAGACTTCTGCATCAAAGAAAGCCTCAGCCTCTTAGAAAATGTTTCCTCATAAGATAGCATAGAAAGGGTCAAACATTTCAGTGATTCAGATGGGGGAGGGGAATTCTGGGAGAAGGCCATCTGAAGACCTTGAAGCTGAGAGACCACAAGGGCTTAACCTAGCCAAGAGGAGGGTGACACGTGGGCGTGGCTACTGGAAGTTCTGCTCTTCCTGTGAACTAATTAAGGAAAGTGAGGGATGAAGAGGATAAGTCCTCAGCACCTACTGAGCTCAATAATTATATTGACAATCATATTAAATTTATTCACCGAACTCCCAAGCAGGGGGCTGTTTTGCATTTCTGGGTTATTTAAACCTCAAAAACATTCTAAAATGTAGGAATTATTCTACCCATTTTAAAGACAGCCTTCAGTCTTGTTATGATAATATTAAAATTGTAAACGATATGTAAAATTGCCCACGTCATTCTGACCACAAAGAACATTCGCTATAATAAGGACAAGCTGATACATATAATACAATTAAAAAGCAAAATCAAAAGTAAAACTCTGGAGCATAAACCATAGCTGGGGACGGTAAGCATAAATATTCTGTAGCCCATTCACTCCTGAGTCAGCAAAGCTCCAGCTCAGAGCTGTCAGACAAACGTGTGTGCACTCTGTTCAGTGGTGCTGACCAGCTAATGATCCTCAACACATTTTATTAGAGACGGTTAATGGGCTGGAATACCCCTCGGCACACTGGGTCATCTTGTTCAGAGGCCTATATGATCTGCATTCATCATACACCCGCCAGATGGTCAGGCTTTGTTGTAGTAATGTGACCTCAGATTCACTCCTGACAGTTCATCATGCTTCCTCTTGCCATTAAAGAGATAATCAAAGGAAAGAGAATAGGTTTTACTTGATGCTATAAATGTCTCTTTCTTGCCTTTACTACCTCTTTGTTGATGTTCAGAGACATTTCATGAATTTCATGTCAGGGACTCTCATATGTATTTGTTTTAGGGTGTTAAAAACTTTACGTATTGTCCAGATCCCAATTTCTAATATACGCATGTTGAAATTGATGTCTGCCTAATAAAGTTCTAGGTCATAGACTCAGATTTTCTGAATTACTATTTTACCTTCGAGTCAATAGGACCGTATTCATTTACCTGTTGGTTGCCGGATCCTGTGTCAAGGGCTGAGGATGAAATAGCGACCATCCAGTTTTATCGTTGTGTGAAGGTATTTGTACGCTAATGGGAAATAATTTGGATAGCATTTAAATAGTATTTATCTATACACATTAGATACCTTTAATCTACTAAGTTAATAACATGCTTCCAGTAGCCCAAATAATAAGGCGGGTTGTTTGATGCATGTATCAATGGGTAAGATTCTGTGATATTATGCTTTTCAAACAAATTTTTATGCCACCTATGTAGAATATTATTGTAGTCTAAACGCAAAGTATCTCCAAAGACTCATGTATTAAAAACTTAATCCCTAATGCCATGATGTTCTGAGATGAGGCTAAAAAGGTGATTGAGCCATCAGGGTGCTAACCTTCAGTAGATCAACCCGTTGGTAACTTCATTAGCGGAATGGGCTGCTGTGAGGTAAGGCCTTGTTGGAGGATTAGGTTACAGGGATGTGCACTTGAAGGGTATGTGTTGTGCCCCTTCCTACCTGGGTCTCCTCCAGGCCTCATTGTTCCCTGGTCACAGTGAGTTGAGCAGGTTCCCTCTGTTGTGGCTTCCCACCATGATGCTTCAGCCATCCGTGGACTGAAGCCAGGAACCAAAAGTAACTCTTTATCCTTTAATTTGTTCATGCTAGAGGTTTTGTCCTAGGAACAGAAAATTGACTAACACAGACGTTTGCCATGTTTCTTTTCTATGTATAAAGAACTTCAGGATTAGAAAGTTGTATAAGCTACTTGTAGTCCAACAGATAAGGTTTGGAATAGTGTATATTCCAAAGTCTGGAACTTTCCACTCTTAACTGCTTCTGGAAGATTTTTCCTTAATGCTTTGTTTCTGATCTCTGCACAAATATTGATAGTTACATATTTAGATTAACTATGTGGTCAAAAATCAATGACTTTAGTACATCACCAATGTTAAAAACATATGATAAAGAAAGGTCATGTTTTGGAGTGTTCTATCACTGAGCCAATTTTTAAAAGAGCAAGTCATTATGAGTTAGTGTGGAATAGTAAACATTGACAGAGCCTCTTTTATTCCTAAATAACACCATTGTGTAATGGAAAGAGCGTGAACTTTGAAGTTACACAGACATCGTTTTAAATCTTGATTTTTGTCTTCTCGTTAGTCTATGAGTCCACAACCTTATATGACTAAGTTTCTCAGATATATAAGGTTGTGAGACTCATAAGTTTCTCAGATATAAATATGCTAGATGACTGTTCCAAGACATTGTGGTAGGGATTGAGTGGAATCATGAATGTGCCGTGCCTGAAACAATACTAGTATTGTACAGCAGCCATTTAATAAAAATGTCCTTGGATGAGGTCAGCTCACAAAGTAAGGGCAAGATGGTTTGAACCAGGAAAAATATGCTGCCAAGGTGATGGTTGAAATGATTTTTTGTATCAGTTATGCAGCTCCTCAGAACAATATGTGAAGATATCTGGTGTTGAGTAATGATTCCTCAGTAGACATAACCACTTACAGCCTTCTGGTCAACTATGGAAGAAAAATCCTGTTCTCCTTTTTAACTACAACAGAGTAGTACCGAAAAAAATAGGCAGAGTAGATGAGGTTGTGTTCAAGGTGATGGAAGACATTTTCCAGTACCCTTGAGACTCCATCTGTCTAAGAAAACACAGCTCCCACCTCACAAAGAAGAAGTGATTTATTCTGAAGCCAAGTATCAGTGAGAATGGCCCGGGGAGACATAGGTTCAGCACCCTAATTGTATTCCCACGGATTAACAGTTCCACAGAGTTTTATAGCCACACAACAAAAGAAGGTTGGACACTCAGGCCTTCTTTAAGTACACTGGGGAGAGCATCACTTAGGCAGTATAAAAAGAATCTGGGAACGTTTGCTTTAGGGCTTAGATGTTGTCCAAGACAATCTTAGCTCTCAGGTTGGTGGAAAACTTAGGGGTCTGCTTTGTATATTTCAAAAGATTTATCACGGAATGGTAAGTCCGATGCAAGAGGAAGAACATTCCAGCATCTCCACAAGTCCTTGATAATCTAATTAGCTGACCTAGGAGGCTCAGTGTGAGTGAGGCTTTTTCTAAGAACTTCAATTTTTGTGCTAATTTATCTCATCTCTGCCTTCAGGTTGGCCTTTAGTTCAGGGTATAGAATAGCACATGCCTCTAGCCAGGAGCCCCAAAGAGTCCAAGGCAACTCCTATGGCCCAGGATATCTCTTTCCTTCACAGTCCTCATTCTTATGAGAAACTGGCAATGTTCACAAGAGTGCTAATTTGACAGGAACCTTCTGTGAGGTCGGCATGTATTATCTACTATCCTTCCATCACCCCTGCAGAGTGGGCCTCATTTCAGATTTAAAAAAATTAATCTCCAGAAAGTTAATTTCTCAACTAAAAAGCTAATAAATGAGAGCTGAATTTCACATCCCAATTTGTTTGAAATCCATACCGGGTCATTCTGGACCCACATCCATCTAGAGCAGGGTAGGGAAACATATTTTTTTTACATAGGATACTTAAGACAACATTCATGGACCATATGAAGTTACCAGTTTAAAATTAGCTTTCTTATTATGTGAGATATTTAATCAATCCCTAGTGTGATGGATGACACTGCTTCTTTTGTGTGGTTGCCTTGGCTGGGCTGGAGAAATTGATTTCCCTAACCCTGCTAGGAGAAAAGACAATTGATAAATTTCGCCCACTGATGGACCTCCAGATTCCAATATGCTCTTTTAAATTAATTTTATCACTTTTAATAGTGACAATGCCATACAATAGAAGAGAGGTCCAACTATTGTTTTTTAACAACAGCGTGTTAATAAAATGCTTGTTTTCTCAAAACTTTTAACATAGACATACCCAATATGATTAAAAGAAGTTTAGAGAACAAAGTCAACATCTTTAAATATTTACATGATTAAAATGAAAATTAAAAGTAGATTTCCTTTCAATGAAAGGTTTTAAATTGAATCCATAAACCATGTTTGATTTCTAACGCTGGCAGGAAAGAAATGTTAAGTATTAAAGATGTTTAATGTGAAAAATATGTATTCAATAAGAGATGACTCATTTTTATGTGTGGTTTTCAATTATTTTTTGTTGAATCCAAAGTCCTGTTGGGAATGCAAGTAAACTTAAGTCTATAAGCTCGATGAGTCATAATCATACTATCAGTTTTAGAAAAGGAAGGAACCTGTTTTAATATATTTACGACTAGGCACATTCAGCTTTTAAGGACCAGTCAATAAATGTTTTTCTGCGGTTACTCTGTGTTTAACCCCGTGCCATATGTCACAAGTACTGCAGAAGAAAATGTATAAGCTTGTTTGTGACCACTAAGAGCCCGCACTTTGGGTAAGTAGAAACAAATGCTTTCTAAGATCTGAACCCTGTGCTGTGGGTGGGATCCCGAATGTCCCCGAAGCTTCATTGTGCTGAAAGATTGGTTACCAGCTAATGGAATTTGAGAAAATAAATAGGACACGAGGCCTCCAAATACTTTATTGACAAGATTATTAGTTGAATGGGCTGTTAGATGCTGGGGCCTTATTGGAGGAAGCAGGTGACTTGGGAGAGTGACGTGGAAGTGGGACTCTCTTCATTGCGTCTCTCGCTTTCTGCTTCCTGGCCACTGCCACGGGAGGAGCTTTCCTCTACCGTGCTCCCCTAGTGTGTCACTGCTATCTTACAGCCAGCCAATCCTGAACGGAATTTCCTGAAACCCTAAGACAAAAATAAACTTTGTCTCCTTTAAGTTGTGAATGTTTCAAGCATTAATTACATCGATTTTAAGGAATTACAGAAGCTCAGGTAATCTACAGAGCTAAACTTCAAGTGTGAGTGATTGACTTACGGGCCCACAAATGAGGGAAGAAGATCCAATAGACGTGGCTGGCCCAACCAATAGACTGGCAGCTCAGACTAAATAAAAGCAAAGAAGGCTTACTGCAGCTTCTCGTGGGAGAGCTCTGGCTTTGTCGTTTTCTGTAGACATCTATTCCCAGCACAGCAGGCCTCCTGTCTTCACACGACTGAGGTCCAGCACAGACTTCCTGCAGTCTTCGGGGCTCCCGTGTGGCCCTTGACATGGGTCTGCGCATTTGCGCCGGCCGTTATTCAGGGGATGTCCAGATTTTCCATCTCGTACTGCTGTTCTTCTACCTTCACGTCTGAGCAGCTACTGGATCTTCCAGCTCTTGCTTGTGCTCTCCAGACGTTGTAAGCTGTCCTGAGTCTCCTTTTATATACATCTATAATTTCTACTAATTCTGTCTTTCCTAGAGCCATAACTAATAAAAGTTGTTCATGTTTTTTTTTTTTTTTTCAGTATTTCAGTGTTCAATAGAAAACGGCCTGAACCGGTGGAGTACAGTAGACGTGACTCTAGGAAACTAGAAAAAGAAAAGATCATGTTGTTAAAGAAGACGCTGTGACGTAAAAAGGTCTTGGCAGTAAGAAAAACAGTGACAACTTTGTAAGATACCGTTGAGCCACCTGGGCCTTATAAGTAGTGTGAGAGGAGACAGTGGGGACACTGATGGACACAGGGTCCTCCAGAAATGGAGAATCTACTAGGAACAGGATGATAGAAAAAGCTACTAAACGGGTAAACATTAAGTAGATAAAAGACAATAAAGTGGAAGATCTTAAGGGAGAAGTAAGGGCGGAGAACTAGCCCCAGCCTTAGCAACCAAGCTGCTTAGCGTAGGACAGCCTAGCTCAAGTGTGAAACCTAGCGAGCCACGTGGGCAGCCCACATTTCCGGGTCTCCCTTCTGAATATCAGAAGCTTTACCCTCCTTCTTTCCCTATCTGTATTTTTCACTTTCAAATGTTCTCTTTGCAACCTGCCTCCCTTCTTCCGAGTCTCCTCTTCAAGCCTGTGGACACACGAATAGGGTGTGGAGGCCCAAACGAATCAGGGTCTGACACCGCACTCATTACCAGTGGTGAAGTTCATATGGAAACAAACCATCCCTCACATAGGAAGTGGAACGATGATGACTGTATCTCAGTAGACATACGGAGGCCACCCAAAGGAGTCCATCTTCTCAGGATAGCCCCGAGAAGCCCTCTGCAGCATGACGTGCCCACACTGGAGTAAGCAAAAGGCTGTATAAAACACTGTGTGAGAACACAAAACAAGCATAGCTTAAATCTTAGACACATAATATTATTTTCTTCTGAAAAGGTGTCTTAGCTCATTTGCTGTTGCTAATAATATAATGCTACCAGAATCTCAAGTTATTAAAAATTTATTTTATCTCATGTATTAAAAATCCAAAAACATGGCGCTGGTCTTTGCATCTGGTCCAGATACAAGGGCCACCTCTGGTGGTGGCCTTTTGCTGACAGAGGCCTGAGGTGACACAGAGCATTAAAAGGTGAGATATAGGGAGTGAGCTTAAGAAAGACTCGGCCAAACTGACTTCTGTAAGGAGACTTACTCTCAAGATCACTCAATCTGTTAATCTATTAATCGCATGAATGGGTTAATTCCTGTGGAAGCAGAGCCCAAGTCAACTCCTGAAGATCCCTTAGCATCTAATGTTGGTGTCTAAATGTCAACATGAGTTTTGGAAAGGACAAACCACATTCAAGCCACAACATTCCATTCCACTTTATCCATCTCATGGAGTAAACAAAATCACTCCATCAAAATCCTCTCAAAGTCCATTCCAGCATCAATTCAAAAGTCCAAAGTCTCATTTGAGACTTCAGGAAGTCTCTCCAGCTGTGACCCTGCACAACCAAAATAAGTTACCTGCTACCGATGTTCTAGGATGAAACAGGCACAAAGCAAACAGTACCCCTCCAAAATGGAGAAATGGGCCAATGGGGAGAGTTAACCAGCCCAAAGCAAGTTCACAGCCCAGCAGGGCAAGTGTTAAATCTTAAATCCCTGGCCCAGGCATTGTGTGGTTTATGTCTGGAGTGTCCCCCAAAACCTCATGTGTGTGGATGTGGTGAAATACCTATGGAGCCACGAACTGCTGGGATGTGGGGCCTGGCCGGAAGAGGCAGATGCCTGGGGCTTAGCCCGGAAGGGGTAGATCACCAGGACAGAATCTAGGAGAATATACGATAGTTCTGCCCTTTTGCCCTCCCACAGCTTCCTGTTTGCAATGCTGCGAGAAGCTGCTTCTACCTCTGCCTGCAACCTGTGCACGCACTATTGCCAACTGCCTGTAAATGGACTGTGACCTTCTGAAACTGTGAGCTAAAATAAACTTTTCCTCCATTAATTTGTGTGTGTTGGGTATTCTGTCAGAGAAACGAAAGAGTAACTAAGACCGGCATCTTGTTCAGACTCAGGTGGGGTTTGAGCCCTCAGTCTGAAGCTAGTGATGCATGCTGGCATCTCTAGTTCTGGTGTCAGTCTTGGTTCCATGGCTTCTTTAGGTATTGACTAGCAGAAGGTTGTTTTTGTTTTTGTTTTTGTTTTGGTGGTGGTGGGTGATGGTGGGGGTGTTAGAAGAAAACTTGGAATTGTTTCTACTTCATGACTAGCCCGCTTGTACTCTCTCACATGTATACGAATACACATGCAAGCACACATTCAGAAGTATACACCTGAAGTGTAAGAAATTCTTCCAAGTGATTTCTAACACTGTTCCTGAATTTTTGCCAACTTGGGGGATGCTATTCAAAAATTTCATAAAGGAAGATTTCTGGCCCAATAGCTGAAGAGTAGTGTTTAAGGATTTGTCTTTGGGATTGAAGCTCTGGAAGGAGTTTGGGTGTGGCAAAGTTGAGCCAGATACGCACTCTGCCTTCCGTACCAGCAGTCAGCGTTTGGATGGACAATTCTTCCAGTGGAGAGTTCACTACCACAAGAGGCAGTTTTGTTGAACTACTCTGAACACATCAGAGCAATGCCAACACATTTTACAGTCCTTGCCCAGTGACCTTATTTCGGGCCCACAATGCAAAACTGTCACATATTCTGTAAAAACATTTCTACATATCAAATATTCATTCACATATTTACACAAGCACATGAGTTTATCTCTCTCTTAAGCTACAAAGCCAAAATTACTTCAAAAAATGTCTTGAGCTAAAATGTTTCCATAAATTTCGCTGTCCTAGATACTTGACTGTGGGTAGCTGTGGCTTGCTGGTGACTTTTTTCCCACTCATTCAGTTCTCCAGGACAATTCTCTGCACTCACTGATGGACCTATCATGTACACTGCATTGAATCACACACGCTTGTCTTCAGTCAGGGTCTCTCACAACCCAGATGCCTACGAACCATCATCTCATTGAACAACATCATATTAAAGGACCAAATTCATCATGCCTAAAACGAAACCCATTGTTGTTCCCAAGTTCATTCCTCCTGTTTTCCTTCTCTTCCTCCTCCTTCCCCGACTCCTTTCCTTCTCTGCTCCTTTTCTATTCCCTTCTCAGACACTAGAACATGACGGGTCCTTTGGGATCTCCAGATCTTCCTTTCCTTTTTGCTTAAACTCTGCATGTAATGAGTAATCAAATCACATTGATTCTATCAACTGAATATTCTTAAATCTAATTGTAATTACCTTCATCTGCTTGTTTCTTCTTAAGTTTCTATCCAAAGATGGTAATATCCTAGATGCCCTTTCTACTCCCATAGTGATCAGTTTGTCATCAGTTCCTCCCACTGACACGAGAAATGCTGCTAAAATATGAAGGCAATGATCACTGTCTTCTGGTCACAGCTGATTGAGGGATCTCAGATGCCTTTCTGACAAACCCCAAGCCTCCTAATGTAGACAGTAAACTCCTGCTCTTCTTCCAACATATTGTACAGACTCTGGTCTTCAGAAATATTGAAATCCACTCAACCTTCCTCTTTTTCCCCATTTTTCTGCCATTTTGATCAGTATTTCCTCTGTGCCTCTTCTATCTCTGCTTCGCCTGGGAAACCTTACTTCTCCTTGTCACACAACCTGAGCCCTGCCTGCTGCTATGTCCTCACGTTGCTTCCCTCTGCTCTGAGCCCAGGCCTCCCATGAAATCCCAGCTCTACTGCTGGCTTTATCCTGATGGCACTTGCCTGACTGCTTCTCCCACTAAGCAGTGAACTTGCTGAGATTAGGGATTCACCGCCATTTGGCATTCACTTCTCTATTTACAGAGATGAGCAAGTTGCCAGGCACATAACAAGCCTCCAGAAAATATTTACTAGAGAGTTTCATTAATCAAATATGGAAATTAAAGTTTGTCTCTTGAATCTCAGTGCCCTTGGTCCCACCTCGCCATGTGCCTGGCTCTTCCACTACCTCCAGATAGTGAATATTTCTAAGATGACTACTTTCCCAGAGTAATTTCCAAAAGGTTAGACAATGTTAAAGCCATGAAACTTGTATGTAGACAGCAACATGTAACATACAGTAACTTTTCAAAACCCAGATATGTTGATCCTAAGCCAGAGCTGCTATATGCTGGTTCCTGATGGGTAGGAAGGTCAGTCCCTAACACAACGCTATTCACATCCCCAAGAACATCCAAGCTGCTGGCACTCATGTATTATTGATGATGGTCAGTTGCAGTCAGACCAGGCAGTACAACAGCCTGCTGTTCCAAGGTGACAGAGGTTGTGTGTCTCCTGACAGAGGTGGTCCCAGTATAGAATACACGATCACGTGCAGGAAAGCATCGTTTTTCAAGCTTGGAATATGGTTCAGCAGAAGCATCACAAAAAGCTTGCTCCTGGGCCTGCAAAACAGCAAAATTAATTCAAGCATACTTTTAATGAATTCCAAAGCAATACATTTAAGATAATGCATTTAATTTTAACTCACCTATATGCAATAACAGATGGCAAATTTCAAAAGCCATTACATTTGTTTATAACAACTTTCACTGAATCCAAAGACCACAAATATATTTACAAACTTGGTTTATCTTTATATTCTGTATTCTTTTCTTATTCTAAGTGACAAGAAGATGTTGCAAAATAAATCTAGTTCAGTCATGAGTGTTGCCATACCACATATTAATTATTTATTATCACATTAGACACTTTCTTCTCCTATGCCCATAATAGTTTAAGGGGAAAAAGTTAAATTATTCTCACGTTCCTTGGAGAATCCATGAATTGTTTCAAGACATTGGAATACAAATTCAAGTTGAAGCACATTATCCTTGAGTAGCTTTATGGGAAATATTATAAATGTGAGAAAATTAATATTTGTTCATGACTTAAAACAAGTATGTTTTCTTCATCTTTGATGCCAAAAGGCCGATTCTCTGTGTTAAACAAACCAACCAAGAAAGTTCCAGTTATCGACTGTGTTTGACAATAGGCGAGACACAAAACTCATATTCGTGGATACAGCTGTCTTCATTTGCAGACAAGACATGCCTCCAGGGCATGCTTGCAATGACCCGATTGGCTTTGTCAAACACTTGTGTTATCTCACCCTCAGGCCCCACCTAACAAGCAAAAAGCAGAGCATCGCAGAGCATCCAAAGCCATCAGTCTGGACACCCATGGATCTTGCCCTGCTGCTTGGGCCATGAAATGCTAGACCGTGAATAAAGCCTCTGAGGTGGTTGTGGAACACATGCACACAACAAGCAAAGGAAATTATTCAAGTGGCCGGTCCTCCTCTGCGTAGCTACAATGTTCTCATGATTGAGTGTTGGTGAGCCTGCTGTGTGGTAAGCAGCGGTAAAATCTCTTTGGGGGTCGTAAGAACCAATGAATATAAATAAGGGAGGGTGGAGTCTTACTGTGGCTCGGTTCCTGACAGAACACCATGCGAAGTCACTTGCCTCTTTCACCTGTGTAACTACAGAGGCTCACAACCTCTAGCCCATCTGCTTCTTGAGCTGTATCAACCCTTGCACAGAGTCTCTGAAGGATCCTCTCTGACAACGAACTCCTCTTGTGATGGGCTTCCCAGGCACACTGCCAGAGAAGCAATAGAAAGTGCTCATCTTACCATGACTCACCCTGAACTTTTCTGTCCTGGCTAATTTCTATTCAGCTCTTAAACTGAAAAAGCCAAGGCTTCTTTCCAGAAGCCTCTCTATTCTCTGTTCCCTCCATCTGAGCTTGCAGTGACTTCTGATCATTGCACACACCCCTAGGCAGGATGCGCCCTCCTCCCAGTCCACAGCCCTGCTAATGGAGAACAGGGTTGGCGCAGGAACACGCTGAGTGTTTACCATCAATACAGATTACATGTGTACATTCATACATACGTATTACCTAAAATTAATCTTCATAACTATTCATGAGGTAAGTGTTACTACTATTTCCAATGTACAAATAAGAAAACTGAAGCAATAAAGGATAAAAAAAAACAATTTGTGACCACAGAGCTCTTCAATATCAGAAACCAATTTTGAACCCAAACAGCTGGATAGAGGCTTGCTTTATCCTCAAAGTAAAATCTGTGTTGTGACCATTGGAGAGATTATGTCAACTTGATGAGATTAGAAAACACCCAGGAGACAGCTTACAGGTGAGTGTGAGTGACATTGGGCCATCAAGGAGGGAAGAGCGCCCACTATGGATGAGAGTGGCCCAATGGGCAGGTTGAACTAAATAAAGATTGCTAGTGCTTTTCCTGGGAGAACTCTGACCTTCACGTTTGTCTCCAGATGCTCACTCCCATCTACACATCACCAGCTTCTGTCACAGATTCACTCCAGTTTCTGGTCCCCACCAGATATTTTTTTTTTTCCTTTTGAGTCAGGGTCTCACTCTGGAGCCCAAACTGGTCCTAAACTTACCATGTAGCTCAGGTTGGCCTTGGCCTCACAACAAGCCTCCTGCCTCAGCCTCTCAAGTGCTGGGATTACAGGTGTGAGCCACCACCCTCTATGTATGTGGTGCTGGGGAACTGAACTCAGGCCTTTGTGCTTGCTAATCAAGCACTCTAACTGCTGTGCCATTCCTCCAGTCCTTACCATTGCTTTTTAAATAAGGATGATCCGCAACAGACTTATACCTGCTGTTCTGCAGTCTCAGAACTTGCATGTTTTGATCTCATGTCTGAGTAGCCATGAACATCAAAGAGCATGACATGGCCTAGAACCACAGCACTCCTACGTGTAGGCCGCCATTTTGGACTGTCTCCCTCCTTGAATTTGTAAGCCCTTCAAATTATTTATAACTTCTGTCAATTTTGCTTCTCCAAGAATCCCAGCCAATACATAATAGGTTTGCTCAACAGATACTGGCAAATGAATAATGGAGGATGGAACAAAGATGTGAATTAAAATCCGTTTAGCACTTTATACCATATGGAGAATAAATGAGTCATTGCTGCCAAACATAATCCCAGGAAATCTAGTCTTGCTCGTAGAAACTTGGCCCCAGATAACTACACACATCTGGCTTCCACGGGCTTTTCAATTCTTACTGAAATGCCCAGTGTCAGCCATGCCAGTTCCCACCTGTCTTGGCAGATGTCTCCCTCTTCGGGGAAAGCCTGGGTTAGAGCATCACCTCTCGCATTTTCATTGGCATGACATGTATGACTCTACATGCAATGTTTTGCAAACATCTTCTTACTTATCTGCCTCCTGCTAAAGACTGTGAGCTTCTGTAGGGCAAATAATGTATCGGATGTAATATCTATCCCAGTTTTTAGCTCTGCACTTAACACTAAAAGGTAAACTTTGCTGTATGAACAAACTGAAGGTACACTGTCTATTTGCCTTCAAATCTCTCAATTTTTCCAGAGGCCAGACTCTCTTTAATCATGACACTGTGGTGATGAGATGCTGAGTGTGACTTTTCTGCTGTCACCAGTGTCTGACTACTCCTCCTGCCAATTAGAAGAGAAGCAGGCAGACAACACAACGCTGCTGCTGAGGAGAAGGAGGAAGAAAACCAGAAGAAATAGAGCCATCGAGTCACACCATCGCGAGGTGAACTGGGAGCTGAACACCAAGGATTTCACAGGAGTGGGACTGGGCATAAGAGCACCCATGCACCTCTTTGAATTCTGGGGACAGAAGCAAAGTCATTTTGCCCATTTACCCTGGGCCTTTCCACAGCAATGAAAACAGCCCTCCCTGGGAACAAATAATTCCTGACCAGATGAAAAGTAATCCTAGTATATAATGCAAATGAAAATTCAATCGTTCATTCATAGTAGATAGCAAGGCCTCCTGTAAAAATTGCCATCTATAGACAAATTATACTATCTCCAGGATATGCCAGGCAATTTACCGGGCTAATCTTATTAAATTGTGCAATATTCCTCAAGAGGAGTGTCATGACTCTATTTTAGAGAAAATATTAAGTTCCTTGCTTGCTCGTGCCATAAATCCAAGCTTGTCCACCTCTAAATCCCGTTGTCTCTACTGTACCTCACTGCAAGATGCTCTGCAAAGATTTCTGTGACAATAATATTGAGACAGGGAGGCAAAGGAGAACATAAGCTCACGTGAGACCACGGAGGAAGAGGAAGAGCACCAGCAGAGCTGGAGGCAGCACCAGAGTTGCTGAGACTTTGAACACAAATGTCTTCACGTCTCTGTTTTACTGCGGTGGTATGCACCCGGGCTCTTTAAGTTCCCAATAGTTCCACATGAGTCTGAGCCGAGGAAGCTTCTCGGGCCACAGCATGGGGAAAGAAGCTCTGCTTCTTCATACGACGCCCAGATGGACAGGAACACTCAGGAAAAGCAGGGACGCCACTTCAGAGTGCTCTCTATTCATAGTTGTCCTTCCAAGAAGCATTCGCTTCATTCAACAACATGTTCTGAGAGTCTCAAAGGAACCTGGGACTGGCTGGTTACAGGACTCCATTGGCCAATTAGGACCAGGTGGCAAAAGCCCACACTACTATCGTTATGATACGGTGGTCGACTACTGACGTCATGGAAGGATGCCAGAGAAAGCGAGGTGCAGACAGGAGATGTCTGAGCAGATCTCAGCCCTGTGGCATCCAATCCACACCCCGCCACATGGGTCAGCGAGAAGGCTCCCAGATCTCTTCTCCAATGCAATACAGGAGAAAAACACTTTGATTCTGAAGCCAGACATTTGGCCACATCTACATTTCTCTGCGTGCTCCTGTGATCTGAGGAACATCATGCACCTTCTCTCTGTCTCAGACAATTGTAAGAGGATTTTTTGCAGGAACGTGTACAAAACGCTGAACGTCATTGGTGCACAAAGTGCTCTGGGTGTTTTATGTTGCTCTCCAGCACAGGAAATCCTCATGGAACAGCAGTGCTCAGTCACTTCTGCACATTAATGCCTGTAAGACAAGAACCGAGGGAGGGGAAACACACATGTGTCTCTAATCTCAGATCTACTAAATAGTGCTGTAATTCTGTGTCTCCGAGCCTCCCTGACTCACTAAACTAGAAATTCCTGCAGTCATTGATCCGTATTTCCAGGGACCTTGCAGTGAGGCCGACCTAATGTAGAGGTTCGGCAACCATGTGACGTGTGGAAACTCAAACGAGTAGAAGAAGCAGTGGTGCGACCTGGACCCCAGAGATCCCAGGCGGGAGTTTCGAGGACAGCATGCCATCTTTGTCCTTCGGAAGGAGTAATAGGGCTAGCACTGACTGGCTGACTAAACAAATATTTCTCTAGTGAAGTGCATATTTGCTCTTTCCCATTTCACTCAGTGTTTACTTATTCATAGCCCATAAAAAGCTGTTGCCTTGAAACATTCAGGCTTCCCCCTTCTCTTCCCCCAAGTGGGAGTGGGAGGCTGTTTTCCTCATGTCATGTAGCACTGTGTGTGTGTGTGTGTGTGTGTGTGTGTGTGTGTGTGTTTGTGTGTGTTTGTAAAAGTCTCTGGCCTCAAAATTTCTTTGCAAAATCTTATCACTGACTCAAATCAGCCAATAGCAGTAAAAATTCTGCCCTTGAGGGCCTCACAAAACAAAGATTTCACAGAACCTGGTTGGAGAGCAGGGGATCTGTAGGAAGTTCCCAGAGACTGTGTGAGCCAGTCCCTTCCTGCCACAGATGAGGAACAAAGAAAGGGAAGTATCCTTCCCAACCCTTTTACAAAAGCTGAGAATCAGCAAGTTTTTCTTTTTCTTTTTTGTTTGTTTGTGATACTGGAGACCTAGCCACACTTTTTCTACTCCCACTTTCCCCTTAGACTGCCATTCTGTTGCCTCAGTTGGAGATCAGGAGGTGGCTTGAGACGCTTCCCCAACCTTCTCACTCCTGTGCACCTCCTTATCCAGTAACCTCTGTGTTCATGACCTGTAAATGACCTCCCTCCCTTCCTGGCTCTTCTGTCTACCACAGCACTGCGGCCTGAAGTCATTGCACTATGTGCAGCAGTCGTGGGACGTTCCGGTACTCTCAGTCATGGGAGCCTACAAAGCCCCATCTGTTTTTTCATTTTCCTTCCCTCTGTGCATCCCACTTCAGGCACGTGAGAGAATAGCACTCAAATGAGTTTCTCTGCAGCCTGTCGTCCTTTTCTGACCAAAACTCACATTGATGCTCACAGGGGCATCCTTTGAAAACTACTGAGGAAACTTCTACAGCCTTCTCTGCCCTTCATTGAAACCACAAACTTCTTAGCATGGCCTGTAGCACTGTGTTAAAGCTAGACACTAGTTGTTTTGTTGTCTACTTTACTTGCCACTTGCTTCTACAAGTGCATACCAGCATTATCATGCTTCATGCCAGTCTTAATCTCTTTTCTGTTGCCACAATAGAATACCTTATACTTGGTCATTCATGAAGCAAGATGTTTGTCAAACTCTGGGACGTTCAAGAGCGGAGAACTGGCACTGCTCAGCCCCTGGTGAGGGGAGAGTCTTCGTGCTAGTTCATGATGCAGCTGAGGACATTGCTTGGTGAATCAGTACAGATGTGCAGAAAGCAAACCACTTACTTTCTGTATAACCTACCCATCTCTTACTCCACAGTTACCTTATTCCACTCTCGAATGGTGAACTTTCATGACCCAATCACCTCTCAATGGTCCTACCTCCAAACACCACTAACATGAATTGGGCTACTAAGTCTCCAACTACTGAAATTTAGGAAACGTCTTATGCCTGCCCTTATTTCTGCAGTCAACCCTCGGCTTGTTCTTTGAGGACCAATACAAATACTATCTCCTTTTTGTTTCATTTACAACCTGTATGCAAGTTTAAACATTTTTTTAATTTAATAGTTTTTTGAGACAGGATCTTTCTCAGTAGTCTGGTCCTGATCTCACCAGGCTGTGCTCAAAAACACAGTAATCCTCCTGTCTCAGTATCCTGAGTGCTAGAATTATAGGCATGTTCCACCCTGCCTACCTTGAATGATACTGGGGAATAGGGCTCAGAATCTTGCTCTTGCTGAGCAAGCTCTCTAAACTCCGAGCATCTCCCCCAGCCCAATATATCAACAACTTACAAATTAAGAGGCCACTACTCATGTGAGACCATTTGATTTCAAATCCCGTGTTCTTTTCACTATCCTCCAATTACCTTTGAGCAGCAATTTTGGTAGTAAAAAGTGAACATTCATAAAGAAAGCCTTGGGCTTTTTTCTGAAGATATATTTAGCAGGGAAAAAAGTTGATCCCGTTGGTGGATGCCATACTGGAATCAAATACTTACGTTGGGAGGAGAGTCAAGGTTCTCAAGAAAAACATAATTATTAGAAAATATATAGGTAAAATTGGGTAAGGAGATTTATGAGGTAAGTAAAATTAGAGGTGAAAGAGTCCAAAGTGACCATCTGCATGTGGGTGAACTGAACTGGAGGGCCCAGGGGCCGCTCAGACAAGAACGCAGAAGCTGCAGAACAAGGGAATCAAGGATGCAAAACCAGCCCGAGGTCAAAGGCACGAAGCACACGTAGGGTTGCTCTGTGAATCTGTGCTGGAGATCAGTGTCCAGAGGTGATTTTGAAATGAAGGTCACATGGCTAAAATGGCTCATTCTGGATTAATGCCATGTCGCCAGGCATAAAACATCACTGTTGATGGACAACCCACAGAACACCACCCAGTACACAAGGAAAGATCATGCTTGGATACAATGCCCTGTACTTGATAGACAGTTCACAAAACACCACCCAACAGGCAAGGAAAGATTTTCTATGGAGCCTCAAGTAACTGGATGAAAAATACATATTAGGCTGCAATTTTATAATTTTCAGAAGATTCCATCTTTATACTAGTAACTTCTATTAGATCTTCAGAGTAAAATTATCACCTTTATTATTACAAACCATACTGATATTCTTATGCAGAATTCTAAAAAGTCATGATGAAACTACCAAAAGCAATATACAGATTCAATTATTCAATGTAGTCCATATTAAATACCAACAAGATGCTCCATAGAAAAATAATTTAAAAAAACAGCTGTACATGTATACCTATGTTCATAGCAGCACAACTAACAATAGCTAAAATGTGGAAGACACCAAATGCCCATCAACAGACCAATGGATACATAAATGGTCGTATTTATATAAATAGAATACTACTTATCTATAAGACAGATAAGTTTGAAGTTTTTGTAGGTAAATGGATTCAACTTGAGACCATCATGCTCAGTGAAGTGAGTCAGAAGCAGAAGGTGAAACATCAGATGATTTCTCTAATATGAGAAACCCAGATCACAATTATTTCATGGAATTAATTGGGGAGAGTAATGGGAACTGGAGGGGTATAGGAGAGAGTAGGAAGGTCAAAATGGGAGAGGGGAAGGATTTGTAGTTTTACGATATGTATATGCACAAAATACTTAAGATCAATGTAAACATATGTATTGCATTTATACATATGAGTAAAAAATAAATTTTATTCAGAATCAGCAAAGGCCCAGGACCTCTGAGCAAGACGAGCAATGTCAGCTACACAATGTGAAACCATAGAAATAAAAACAGCACGGTACCGACAACAAACACAGGAATACAAGCCAGGGGAATGGGATAGAAGGCGACGAACCCAGGCACCTACAGCCACTTGATTTTTGACAAAGAAGCAAATAAATACATGCTGGAGAAAAGGCAGTCGCTTTAACAAATGGTGCTATGAAAACTGGAAAGTCACATGTGTGAAGTTAAAACTGTATCTCTATTTGTCAATCAGATCAGATCAAAATGGGTCAAAGACTTAGATTTAAAGCCAAAAACACTGAAACACTGAGAAAACTAGTGGAAACAGTGAGGCTGTGCGTACAGACTTCTTGAATGTACTCCACAGACACAGGAAGTAATATCAAAATCAGTAAGCAGAGCTACAGCAATTTTAAAAGTTTCTGCATATCAAAGGAAACAATTAATGGACTGAAGACAGCTCGCTCTTTGCAAGATCTTTACTAGCTGCTCTTCTGGTAGAAAATTAGTGTCTAGAATATATGAAAAACCAAATAAGGTATGCTTCATAAAGCAATGACTCCAATAAAAATGGGCAAATGCGCTAAATAGGCACTTCTCAAAAAAAATCAAATACTCAAAAGTAGATGAAAATATTTCAATATCTCTTGCCTTCAGATAAAACTGAATTAAATCTACATGGAGACTCTGTTGCACCTCAGTGAGAACAGCTAGCATCAAATACAAAAAAAAAAAAAAAAAATACTAACAAGGAGTTAGCCAAAAAGGGACTCTCTTACATTGTTGATGAGAATATAACATAAAGTAGTACAGGCGTTATAGAAATCTTCAAAAGACTAAACATAAAAATACCAGTTGACGCAGCTATGCCACTATTTGGGTTTGTTCCTGAAAGGGTTAAGGACTGCATACTGCAATGGCACATGCCTAGCCATATTTATAGCAGTACAATTCAGAATAGCTAAGCTGTAGAAACTGCCTAGATGCCCATCAACAGATGAATGAATAAAGAAAATGTGGCGTATATGAACAATGGAATATTACCCAGCCATAATAAAGAAGGAAATAACGTGATATATATATATATATATGTGTGTGTGTGTGTGTGTGTGTGTGTGTGTGTGTGTGTGTGTGTGTTTAAAAAGTATAGAGCTAGAAACCATCAGTGTGGGTATGGTTAGCCAGACTCAAGAAATCAAAGTTTGTATATTTACATGGCAAACTCAATTAAATAACTAATGCATTTATTAGAAAGAAGATAAAAACTAGGAGACAGACTGATGGGAACAGGAAAAGGAATAAGTGGAAAGGGGAAGTAAAAGTGAGGGGACAGGAGATTGAAGTTTAGATAGGTTAAATGCCTGTGATAGCTTCTCCAATAAATTCCATAATGTTGACATGCATTGATAAAATAAAGTAATTTATGATGGGGCGGGCTTCATTGGTAGAATAAGGATTTGGTAACTTGTGCTTAATGAATACAATACAAGAAAAAAAGGTAATCTGTAGTTGCTATAGTACAGTCACTGATGGCCCTGATAGATGTCACTTGTGTTACATAACCAGAGCTGCCATTCCCACACTGGTGTGCTGGTATCTCATTGGCCTTGGCGTGATACGGTGAGAGGGACAACTCTCCACTGTAATATTTTCTCAAAGACACAACTCCAGTAAGATCCCAAATAAATGAGAGATAAACCCAATGAACTGGAAATCTACAAAACTCCTAACTAGCACTCTCCAAAAGTGAGAAGGTCCTGAAACAAAAAGCCAAGAAACTGTTGAATTGGAGTAGACTATGGAGATAAGGCAAATGCAACATGGTATCCCTAAGTCAGGTCTGAAAAAAGAACACCACCGCTCACGGGGATGCAAATGACATCCTCCACATTGGACTGTGTATATTGTTATGATGCAAATGAATATTGGGAGATGCTATCATGGAGTGAACCTGAGTACATAAGAGCCCCTGTGCTGCTTTAAGACTCTTCCATCCTTTCTCCCGACTCCCATAAGTCATGCGTACTCTTCAAATTTAAAAGTATAAGCATCACGGAAGGTAACTATGATTATTTTACCCACTTTACGGATACAAAAAACTACTCAAGAAACCAAGAGAAAGTAAGAGACAGATTGGGAGAAATTATCTTAACAGAAATATCTGAAAACGTAGCATTATCCAAAATATACACTGAACTCTTAAAATGTGACAAGAAAAAGTAAACAACCTGGTTAAAAATGGGTAAAAGAAAGATCTGAACAGAAATTTCATCAATGAAGTTATATAGGTGGCAAGCAAGAGTATGAACAGATGCCCAGCGTCACGTGCCAGCTGAGAATTGTGATTTAAAACAACAGTGAGATAGCTGTTTAGATAGCCAGAATCTGCAACACTGACAACAACTAGCAAGGGTGTGGGCAAGAGGAACTCTCCTTCGCCGTTGGTGGGAGTGTGAAGACGTAAGGCCACTTCGAAAGGGACTTTGGCAATTTCTTTTAAAAGTAAATGAGTTCCCACCATATGAACCAACAATCTTGCTTCTTGGCATTTACTCAAATGACTAAAATCTTATGTCCACACAAAAACCTGTAGTGAGTGTACAGCTGCTTTATTAATAACTGCTGAACATTGGAAGCACATATGGTGCCTTTAAGTAGATGAGTGGACAAATAAACAGTGATGTATCCAGACCATGAAGTATTATACAGCACTAAAAGAAAAAAGGTATCAAGTGCAGAGAATATGCAGTCTTGAACTGTCTCTAAGTGGAAGAAGCCAATGTCACAAAGGTACATACTATGTGATTCCTATTCCATGCCATTCAAGAAAAAACAAAGCCATATTGACGAAAAAGAAGAAGAGGAAGAAGAAGAAATAGGAGGATTTAAGGGACTTAAGAGGATTTTTAGGGAAGTAAAATGGTTTCTGTATAATAGCACAAGGTGGGATAAAAATGCAGTGAAAGCTTAAATTACCAAAAAAAAAATGTATAACGGTAAAGACACACTGCTAACAATCCTCTTTCATATATCCCTTCTTGCTTCAAACACACTTACCCCGTCACTCTGGCCACCAGCAGCCCTGAAGTCCTCCATGGTGAGTGTCTTTGGTTTTTCAGTGGTGCTGCCTCTGTGTCCTGGATTGACGGAAACATTTACGCTTCACAGTCATTTTAGCTTCCCAGAATAGCCAGAAATCTTATGGTGACAGATGAAGAAGGTGGATGGGAACATAGTGTCACATTGTTATGAACCGGACTTTCTTTCAGAAGATTCTTAGCAGTGACCTTCACCGTGTTTTGGTCATTCTTCGTAGAGACATGAAAGAGAACTTCCAGAATTGTGGCAAGACAGATGGAATACGAGAGTCTGAAGCAAAGGGGATCCTTTGAGGTGGATTAATGTGTCTTTTACTGTAATGAAATTTTAAAAATTTAAACAGTTCCCATTTATTTTGATCACACCTTACGTAGGGTGAATGTATGTCATTATGCATCTATCCAAACCCACAAAATGTATGACAAGAGTGAAAACAAACGCCAACCACTGACTTCAGTTATAATGAGTCAAGGTAGCTTTATCAGTTGTAAAAATCCACACCCATCTGGAGCAAGATCCAGTACAAGAGGCTTTACAAGCAGGAAGCAGTGCACAGGAGTTTTACGGGAGCTTTCTAAATTCTCTGTTTAATTCTGATGCCAACTTAGTAACCTCCTAAAAATGACTATAAATTAAGAAAATAGAAACAAGACAAATGCGATGGAGCATTCCTGCAATCCCAGTATTTTGCGAGGCTGAGGCAGGAGCATCCTAAGCCCACCCCCAGCTCGGGCAGCTTAGTGACTTAGAAAGGCCCTGTTTCAATAAAAACAAATGGGGGCCGGGAGGGGGCAGAACTAGGAGTATAGCTCAGTGGGAAGGCCCTCAATTAAATCCTCAATAATAAATAAATAAATACTTAAAAACAAAATGCTGCTTGCCAGATGTCTCTAATCATCCCTGAGAGCCTTTACCACTTCCCAGTTTTTGATTTGCATTGGTGTCCTAATCAGGCACTTGAGGTCAACATAAATTCTCTATTCCTCTTTCCTTATGCCTCAGATGTCTAGTCACAACATACTGTTGAACTTGACCTTGCACTCTTCCAAATCAGCCTTCCTCTTTGCAATTCCCACACTGTGCAGCATAGACACCTCACTCTAGGATTGCTGATCTCCAACCTGCCTCTAGTTGCCTACAAATGGCCTTCCAGAAAACAGTCTCAGTGTGTATAGCAAGTGGGCACTTGCTGGGACAGCCTCTTCAAATTCCAATGTCCAGTTGTGTGCCTCTCTCATGACATCCACAGCTCCTTAGAGCAATACCCTCTTATATTCAACTTTGTATAGCCTCAATGCCTGATGTTTCTTCAGAATTAATCCCTCAGTTTTCCTACTGAGTTTTTACTACTGAGAAGCTGGATGCCTTCACACAGGACACGTCACATGAGGACAGCCGACTGCTCTCTTCGGAGTGATTGTGAGTGCATAGGAAATACATATCTCCTTGCTACGATTTACTTCGCTTGCCCGTTCTGGGCAAATCAAATTCGTTTATTTGATGATTCATTCACTTGTTCACATTTGTGTCAGACAAAGAGCTAGTGGTCTTTGAATGAGTCAAATATTTTTCCTCAGAAATTGTATGTAACTTCTACTTTAGGTTTCCTCCCGGATGCAGCTTCTGGTTGAATGACCACAAATTCTACTTATTTAAACAATGAGCACATGAGATAGTTGAACTGCAGCTCGTTCTTGGTCAGTTTGGACAACTGTGTCTCCACAATCTCCTCCGTTAAGGATGAATTTAGTGTTTATGGCAGATAACCATCCTAGCCGAGGGCGCCTTAGATAATGCAAATATTGCATAATCATGTTACTTGTATCCCTTGACAACAGAATTTACAGTGCTTCATTTAATGAGAAATTGGATGGAAGATGTGTTTGAAAAATTAACCCATTTCAATAATATATAGCCCTGATATTGGCCATATCTGGCAAGTTTTACACCTATAAACCATGGGACCATGAACACCAATTACAGTAAAAAATAATGAGATATGTGTTATTTCCCTGAGAAAATTACTTTTAAAAATATGCATCCTAACTTCTTCAAGATTAATTACACAATTATGCAGTTGCAAAGGGTAATAAGTAAAATTCTTAGCAGTGGTGAGAAAGAGTGAGCACCATGTTTACTAAGACCTCAAAGGCCTCACTTCTCATGGAACTTGCTTTGCAAATTCACTGAAGTTTACAGAATAAAGCTTTCCACAAAATATCAATTTTCCAATTAGCAAAGCCTAAGGATTGGAGGTAATCCAGCAGCAGCAAAGAAACAATGATTAGGAAATTGCAAAATAATTGATTGAAAATAATGACTGAATATTGCAAAGGAAAAAAACCAGACAAGGTTATTCACCAAAGGGACACTGGGCAAATAAATTTAAAATGAAAACATATTTCTGGGAATGACTTCACAATGCTTAATGAAATCGTGGCTTTCACACTGCAGACATTAAGATAAATAAGCTGACAGAGAAGTGATAGGTGAGAGATTGGCTTTTGAGGTTTAGTTCTTTCCCATTCAGGCACTACAGTTTTAAAAATCCAGGCTAAGAGGTGGCAACACACACAGCCCACGAATCTAAAGTCCATTTGGAAACTCCCCTGATCCAGATGACCCCCTTACTGTCACATTTATCCTCCAAAGATGAAGGTCAACACGTCGCACCAGCACCAACCAGTGAGGCATCTCTACACGAAGTTGTACTGAAATAAATGTTCTCTTTTTCCATTTAAACTGAATGCCAGCTTGTAAGGAATGAGTATGAGGCAGAGCGGGGTTCTTACAGTCACCAGTCAGCAATACACATATGCAAAAAGTGCTCTTACTGAATTAAATTATCCTATAATTTTAGTCAGACCAGAATTATGCAGATAAAAGACTATGTAATTTGAATGCAAGGGAATATAATTTTTTTAACTTTGTTAATAGAACTAATAGCTGGGAATGTGGTCTTCTTATATTTTCCAGCTCTTCAAAATGAAACACTAAATAAAACTGATATTTCATGGTGATTAGTTTTTAATGAAATTTGGATCCTGACAACTTTTGTTTAAATTACAATTCCCTAGAATAAAGAATGTGTCATTTATAATTGCTAAAATCTACGTGAAATAAAATTGAATCATATATTTTTTCCTTAAACCATAAAAAATATTCTCTTTTTAATCACTGGTCTCTATTCTGGCTTTTGGTACCACTGAGAACAAGTCTGCTCTGCCACTTACAATAGCTGAGCTGCATCTTAGTTTCCCTGGACTAAATAACTCCACTATCTCTCTTCAACAAATTATTTTTTTTCATTTATTCCCCATAAATATAATTTTCAGAGAACAAAGACATTGTCCCATTCGTCTAGTGTTCACCAAACCTGTTTCTGGCACTGAGCTGACCTTCAGTCAAAGTTCAGATAAATAACTTTGTCCTGTCGGTAACTAAGTCTCTCTCCCATGGTATTGCCCTTCATAAAACAAGATTCAGAGTTGTTTTTCTGTCCACAATTCTATGTCAGGCTTTTACAAAGGGTCAATAAGGCCTAAAGGCTCATTTTGGTCTCACAGAGTTACGATGAAAAAGGCTCAAGTGTCTGGAGTAACTCTCACCTTCAGAAGAATCGAAACAAACACCACATTCTCAGAAGGAGTCAGGTCCGAGAAAGGGGCCAACAGAACTTGGTTAGAATTTGATATAACACTCCCTGTGTCTAAATTGCTTTGTGTTTTTCTGTCAGGTATAAACCCTTGGAACAAAGCTTGTGAAGATTATCATTTGAGGAGCAAGGAAGGTAGAAGTCTGTATTCTACTTTGTACGCTAATCTCAGAGAGACAAAACCCATCATCAGGCATAGAGGAGACTGAGTCAATTAACAAAACAGGAGAGAGGGGCCCCTAACTGAGTCATAGAAAGGGCCAGAGTATTCAGCAAAGAAAAAACTAGTGGGAGAATTCCTGACAATGAACCACATGATGGAGAAAATATATGTCATGTCACATTATTTGTTAAACATTTTGTGGACATGCAATTAGGATCAAAGGCCTGTTTCAGATCAGTGTAATACAGCTAACAGGCCTCCCAGGAAGGCCAATGGCGAATAGCCAAACTATTCTAAGACATGCCTTTGGCTGACGTATTCCTGGCACGAGGCTGTTCTTGCTCTCTCGGCCTTCCCTCTCTGTCAGCTGACGACAGGAGGTTTCCTTGGGCCAGAAGCAAAATCACTTGACTAGAAAGATTTTTTTTAAATGCCTTAGACACAGCCTGACACTGCACAGGATGCAGATTTGCTCTTTGTTCATTGCTCTGCTCTTTGCATGAAGTATACAAACTCTGCAAAGCCCCAAAACTATACTTGCCCCACACGTGTGCTCTTCCCAAACCACAGAACACCAACAGCAACAGTTGATTTCTAACACATTCGTTTAAAGATCTTGGAACTGGTTAGAGTAGATGGCAGCAACTGAGGCACACAGTGCAGTACGAACGGGCAGAACTGCTTGCTACATACATTGGCATCCTGAATATCCATAGCATTACCTACATTCTATATGAATAATATTAATTCATAAGGAACCTAGAACATGACTTTATATATTTTAGCTTATTGCAAATATTATGATCCTTTTGGTACACACAGAGCTTCTAAGAAGTAGGAAAAGATAAGAAAAATCACAGTTTTCACTCAATAAATTTATCATAATGCTTATAATAAAAGTAATGCAATTCAAAATCTTATAAGGAAGGAAGATTTATTTTATATACTCTGAGTTTATAGCTATGCTTCCGAGTAGGCCTATTACAAATTCTGTTTTTAAAATTTCGGTAAAGCACTAAGATGAAAGATGTTGTGTGTTTGCCTAAATCACTCATCAACTAATGTCTATAACACACGCAAATAAAAGAGTTTGTATATTTCAAGACCATATAATTTCATCTTTGATTTTTTTTTATTCCTCCTATGTTCTGGTCTTTAGAAGACAGTGAATGGGCTCATAACTGCTATTTGGCATCTATTCTAGATCAAAGTCATGGACAGCTGGATAAAACTATATTTGGCCTCCTAGTGAGTCAGATATAAAGATATCCGAATATTTACTTATTTGCATCTGCTGTTTTATGGGAAGAACAGAAAAGAAGCTTTATTGCTGATTCTTGCATATTAACTTTAAGACAAAAAAGAATGAGTGGTAACTATAGAGACTGGAACTTTCCTTGGAAAGATAGACATCTTAAACACAGTCCCCTAAGTGCCCCAACTTCCTCCATATGAGTTTTATATGGCCTGTATTTCTACACAATCCAAAATACCAAACATTCCAACTTAAGAACAACCTTGAGAAAAATGTCCTTGGAAGTCTTTAGAGTGATAATCCTATGCCACTCGTCCTGCTGAGTGACAGCGGAAACATGCTGAATAGATGCTCTTGGTTCTGTAAGAGCACGACCCCTTAATGGTCCTCTTAATTACTCTTGTGTGCTGCTCCAGAAGTAAACCACACATGAGAATTGGATTAAGAAGATTTAAATAAAGGTCACAGACATGAAGTCAAACGTGGACAGCAGAGATGGGCTGTGACAGATCCTGAGAAGCTCACAAACTGGGCCTTCTGGAATCACTTCAAATTAAAGGCACTATGGAGAGAAGGAAACAGGGACCTGGGAAAGGAGCTGCTGAATTTTGTTTCCTTGGTTCTGCTACTAAGAATTTCTGTGACATTGCAGAATCAATTCATTTTAAAGAACTGGAGAATATTCTTTGTTTGGTCGCTATTGAGCCCTGTGAGACATTGTGTATAACAAAGATGGCATATCACCTCTTTATATTTATGAATCAATCACAGACACCTAAAAATAAGGGCAAAAAATAGGTGAAAACCCTTGGCAACAATGTTGCTTCTGGAAAATTGTTTTAGCACGTGAAGTCTCAATGCCTCAACTTGAACTGGTTTTCTACTTGCTATTACTCCTATGAGATATTCATTTCTCTTCAGTTTCTTGAAGTCACATGAAGATTCTGAGTCAATGAACTTCTTTGGAGATGAAAACTGGTCTCAGTCTCTCTATGTGCATGATGCCGTTTGGGGTATGTCATCTGGAAGATCCTCACCTGCAACGAACCATCTGCAGAATAAAGGATGCAGGATGCGGACCAGAGATTGTCATTTTTAGGCCTCACAGGAAGATGGTGAAATTCAAAATTCACTTAAATCAATGAACATTAAATATCTTAGTGTCCTCGGGACATGGCACTGCTAGGTGTGACTGGAGCCAAAAGAAGCCCAGTGATGCTCGTAGTTGTTTTCAATAGTCTGTTTATAATAGTCATGCTGGAAGAACAAGCAGCTGACTCAATGGGGCAAACCCTGGAAGGGTAGCAGCTCTGCTGTCCTTCCTGTGTGCCTGCCTGCCTGCTGCCTGCCATGCCATAAGGAGCTTTCCAGATATGATCCCACCATGTGTAGTCACCTTTGCTGGCTGTTCATATATGGACTGTGAACTAAAATAAATCTTTCTCCTTTAAATTGTGGCTATGGGGTATTCTGTCCCAGCAACAAAAAGTAACTAAAATAGCTGGTTTTCTTTCCATTCACATTTTGGTGACCAGTGGTGAAGTGTTCTGTGTTGAATATTGATAACTGTGTGCAAGAATAAAAAAAAAAAATCCCACTTTGGTTTTTCCTGTGTCTTTTACAAACATATGCATCTTCTTCACTTTCTCACTGCTAGGATAGAATTCCTGACACTAAGAACCTAGAGGAGGAGGGGTTTGTTTTAGTTCAGAGGTCTCAGTTTGTTCATGGTTGGCCAGCAAGTGTGGAAGGCCTGGTAAAGGGCCCGGCTGAAGGAGTGCTGTTCCCTGACAGGGAGCAAAGCTGGGTGGGTAGGAACCAGAGATAATAACGTGTCCTTCTAGGCTACACTTCAGTGATCCTCCCCTCCCCCTTAACAGACCAATGGGTTAATCCACTTGATCCAATAATCTCCAAAAATCCAATCACCTTTCAAATATATGAGGCTTTTGGGAAATATTTCAGATCCAAAGTATAATATTCTGCTTCTGGTCCCCAAAAGATTCATACCCCCACATCATTATACTAAAGGCATTTAACTCATCTCAAAGAGTTGGCAAGTTTTAACAAAAGTCCAAATCCAATTTTTCACTGAAATTCAAGACAAACTCTTAAGTACAAGCCCTGGTGAAAATCAAGTTGAAGTAAACATTTCCCAAATATAGTGGCATAGGTTAAACATTCCTTCTTGGAAATAATAAATAAATTCAGCCAAAATCACAGGCTACAAAATCAGTACTAAAACATCAATAGCTTTTGTCTACACCAACAATGAGAAAGAGCTCAGAAGAACAACCCCATTCTCAATAGCCCAGCAAAAAATTAAACACCTAGGAGTATACCTAACCAAAACACTGAAGGACATATATAAAGAAAACTACATTACACTGAAGAAAGAAGTTGCAGACAACATCAGAAAATGGAAAGACATCCCTGGTTCCTGGATAGGCAAAATCAACATACTCAAAATGACTACACTGCCGGAACTTACATACAGATTCAATGCAATTCCTATCAAAATGCAATAAAATGAGTCAAACAACCAGTTCAACCAAGATATTCTCAAAGAAATGCATGTATTGATCAGCAGGCTTACAGAGGATCTTACCAAGCAAATAATGGTCCTAGTGGAGACAAAGCTCATTGAGCATATTGAAGTCACAAATAAGAAATTGGCTGAGGTAAATAAAGAAATGCAAGATATGAAGAAACATTTTAATAGAGAAGTAGAAAATCTAAAAAGAAATCTAGATGAAATTGAGAGGATGAAAATGATATGTAACAACAGGGAAAGAGACGACTCAGCGATTGTAAAGACAAGGCTGAGGAAACAAATGATATAATTACACATGACTCCAAAGTCAGAAATGAGCAAAGTAGATGGGTACACCAGCTGATAGATGATTCAAAGAGAACCAGTCTTGGAATTATGGGTGTGAGAGAAAGAGCAGAAGACAGCACCAAAGGTATAAAGAATTTATTCATGGCAATAGGGCAAGAAAATTTCCCTCATCTAGGAAAAGAAATTAACTTCCAGTTACAAGAAGCTTACAGAACTGCATACCATGCTAAAAACTTTGCTAGGGAATTACATGGCATGACTCTGGTCCCTACACAAGCATTTCTGTGGGTACACAACCCAAATGAAACAATTAAGGAACCAATATACATACCTGTAGAGGACACAATAACCCTAGGAGCAAATACATACCTTGCCCCACATATGCCAAAATTGGACATCCAAGCATCGCCTTTATCTACAGGATATATGACCTTATACTCAGAAGACTTAGGAAACTACAATTTTGCACTATGAACACCAGAAACAAGGAAAGTTGATATATCACTCTTCAATGAGACACCTCTGGATATAGACATTTACACATATGAGGTAACTCGTGGATGCTGGGGAATTAGTAATGCATCACACATATCTATGTTTGACATCAAAACCAACAAAACAATACAAAAAATTACCACAGTCACTTGGGAAACACCTGTGAGCACCACCTAACGGTAGAAATGGCACATTTTTCAAGGTGGCAGGTCTTTACATTTTTCGTGGGCTCTACCTGACCAGGGTAATGAATTTGACCCTGACCAAGGGAATACCTTAGATCTTCTCGGGAAGATTGTGCATCCTGCCAATAGGAAAAGGCAGGGGGAGGGACCTGCGACCTAGGGATTTAAGTTGGTACCTACAACGTTTTCTGTGTGCCTCTCTCCATTAGCACATGGGAAGGTCACCCCTTTTTGCAAAAAAGAAAATTAAAGCCTCATACTCTGCCATCCATGCCTCCCGTGTCCATCCTTTGTTTGGACAGGTACATTCCTATGAGCCGTTTCTAACAATTTGGCGGCTCGTCTGGGATTTACATGCCTGCTGGAGGGGGACACCCCAAGAAAAGCAGGAGGCACCCCATCTAGTTTTCTAGGTGGCCTGCTCTGCCTAGTGGGGTAGGGGGTTGGGGGAAAGCTCTCACAGAGCCGTAAAAAGCCCGAGACTGTTTACATTTGGAGACAGTAAGGATGATGCTAAAAGAAGAATAAAAACCGTGGTTGGTCAGGAAAACTTCACATATGGACTAAGGTAGGTGGAGGAAGATTAATCCTCATAGTACTGTCTTGGTGAGCAGGGAATTCCCTCGGTAACTAGAAGAATTTTGGAGTTGGTAAGAAACCACCAGTAAAGGGGGTAGGGGGTAAACCTTCTCTGGAAACTCTGGAGTTGGTCAGTGTGGCAGTGTACTAAAAATCTAACATTAGGTATGCTTTTGTAATTTTGTAACTTTCTGTAACCAAACTGTGAAATGATATAACCCAAAGAGCACAGGGTAGTTAAAAACATTAAGATTATAAAAAAGATGGCTGGAGGACAGACCTCACCCTTTACCAACTCAAGGGTGGAGATGGGGAGAGACTTTGTTTTGACAAGTGCCCACCTGGGTGGAATTCATGTCTATTATTAATATCTTGTTCAAGGAAAAAAAGGAAAATAATTTTCAGAACAACAATTACTATCTAGAAGAAAGTATCCTCCAAGCAGACTCGGTCAATCAGCTAAACACTCATTGCTCAATGGAATCTGGCTAAAATAATAATGACCCTGAGGACAGGGCTCAAATGCAAGACCTAAGGAAGTTGATTATAAATGGAGTCAAAAAGTCAGACCTGGGTTTCCAAAATGCTTAATTGCCCAATCCCTATAAGTAACCTAAGGCTTCCATATGATCAAAAAAAATGAAGCATGAGATTTTTGCTACCAGATAATGGGGAAAATAAACATCTTTGGGAACTGGAATTCTCACTGATAACCTAAGAAAAGAAAAGGAAGTTTGGGAAAGGAGGCTGGCTGCACCAGAAGGTGACCAAGGGTTATCTGCTGGCTTTTATATGTTAAATGTGGCAAGACAGGACACTCAGGGGCTTACTGTACCCAAGGTTAAAGGACACTTGGTCTAGAGTCCCAGTTGTTATCCCTGGAAAGGAGGCACAAAGTCCCTGTTGGCTCCCAGTTTACCTGTCACCCCAGGACAAAACCTCAGGCAACTTTGGAAGTTGCAGGACAAGTGAGACCTCTTGTTCTATTCCTTCCTCGTATCTTAGAAATTGACTTTTAGGCCAGGTGAATTTTGAGTATATAAAGAAATCCAATGATTGGAGGCTTTAAACTTAACTTTGTAACTAGGAGTTTGGCCAGATATCAAAAATACAAAGCTTGAGGGATGAAATACAAAGGTCTATAAAAAAATTTCTCAAAAACTGTTTATAGAACAGAATGGAAAGAAACAAAACAAGGCTCACAGTTGGTGTTATAGAAAAGGAGGTTAAAAATTAAACCAGTGGCTTGGTACCCCTGGGAAAGCTGGGCAATCTAGTCAAAGCTGAAAAGGGATGGGGGAACTGCTATAAATACAAAATAACCAGGCCATCTTAAGAAGAAATGCTCCCTACAGGTAAAGGAAAAAGAAGTAAATACCTTTATAGGTCTAGATAAAAGATAAGTGCCAGGAGTTACCCATGATCGAAATCCCACCAAGAGCCTTGGATAAATCTAAAGGCAGGGCTTACAGAAAAAAAAAAATAAATAATTAAAAGTAGACATTGAGGGTTCCAAACCTGTATGTATTTTTAGGCAAGCTTCCTGTAGACTACAGACAGTTTCGTATGGTAGATTTGAAGGATGCCTTCTGGGCCCGTCAGCTGGACCACAAACACAGAAATCTCTTTGCCTTCAAATGGGAAAACCTGATAAATGGGGGAACAAAAGGAAAATATTGTTGGTGAACAGTTCTTCTACAGGGATTCTGAGACACCTAGCCTATTTGGCCAAATACCTGAGTTCATGTTGAAGTTCACCTGTCTTCCAGGAGCTTATCTTCATGTGGATGATTTATTGCTACCAGGTAAAACTAAACCTCAGGTTTCAAGGACTACAGTAAATCTGTTAAATTTTCTGGGCCAAAGGGGGTTATGTATCTCAAAAAGTAAGTTAAAATTCACTGAAAAGGAAGTTAAATATCTAGGTCACTTTATTAGTTTGGGGAAACAAAGGATTGATCCAGCGAGGATTGAAGGAATTCTGAGTTATCCCAGGTGGTTGAAGTTATACTAATAATATAACTATTACTTGTGTTGACAATAAACAATTGCTGTGTGAAATCATACAACCTCTCTCCATTATCCTTCACTGCTTGTGACACTGGACTATACAGTGAGCTCAGGACCAGTGGGGGCTACAAAGTGAGACCTCGTCTCAAAATTATTTTTTCATTTTTTTTCTTTCTACTCCTGCAGTCTATCAGTGGAACATTCTTACTCTACTGTACAAGGCCAGAAGACAAGGAATCAGGGTGTCACACAGTCCAGCTGTCTTCACTGCCGTTCACCCATAAGCATCATTAGAAATGGGGAAGGGACGCCCCTAACTTGTTTCCTCTAGAAAACTTGAGAGAAACTCTAAATCTGAGGGACTGTTCTAGTATTACGGTGAGTAGTGATGATTCCCAGCAAGAGATGGGAGTCCCTAGGTGAGTCTCCTCCACGGGGGAAAGTCCACCATCTGGGTGGGAGTTCAGGGACAGGAAATGGTCTGAGTGAATATTCCACTCTCCATGTTACTACTGCTGGTCCTGGGTGGATCCCAGGACATCACACTGAACCCCCAACCCCCACCACCTGCCATTCACTTTTAACTTTGTGTGACAGAGTCTTGCCCTGCCTGGTGACACAGACCTGTCACCCCAGCACTTTTAGGCTGTGGCAGGATACTTGCCAGTTTGAGCCCAGTGTGGGCAACATAAATTAAAACCAAAAGATAAAACGTGAAAATTAATGACCCGGAGGCGTGGGAGAGGAGAAAGAGGAACAGGCAAGTTCCTCAAAGGACTTCTGAGGGGTTTTGGGGGGGAAACAAACTCAAGAACACAAAACTTAACTGAAAGTCAACACCGCCATCCTGACTAGTTTAACCAGCTTCCGCCAGGATCCTACGCACTTCTCAAACCCTATAAAAACCCCATAGCTCTTTCCTGGCGCGTGACTTCTTGGACCCCTTGCTTTGGGTCCGTGTGTGATAGTTAAAAGTTCTGATCCATACTTAAGTGACTCCGTTTTGTGCTATTCTTCTACGTGCGATTTTTAAGAGCCGTTTCTGATGGGCTAAACCGTGCTCTGTAGGTGAGCTGTAAAGAATCGATGGGGACTGCTGAGATACTAAGCACAGTAGTCAGCCCAGGGAGTAACCCTAGGGCATCTTGACACTCTCGTGACCTTTGGGTGCTTTGATGATTTGTAACCCTTAGGACCAAGGGCCTTATTTCTCGCATCTGTACCTTGCTCCTGGTGCCTTGCTGGTGCCATGGTACATTCATTAGTATAAGGAGTAGCGTGGTATCAAATTCCATCCATCCTGTATTTTTTTTCCAAGAGGAAGATTTATTGTGCTAGCCAGCCTCCACCTGGATCATTTCAAACCCATCCATCTTTAAGAGACCATGCAGAGAACAGACATGGATGGGCTGACAGACAGTTCAGCCCCATGTGGGCCCTTAAGCCCACTTCATAACTGGTTTATCTTCAAAGAACCCAAGTTTTGCGTGATTGGGTCCCACCAAATGTAACGGACACCCTATAGATTTTTTTAACTGGTTAATGTTGTTACTATGGATGCTATGTAATTGTGATTGGTTTCTGTGTAATAAAGCTGTACCTATGTCACCTCCCCTTCCCAAACCCAATTTCAACCCTCTGCTGTCCTGGCTCGAGGAGAACTTTCTCTGTATTCTCACCCTGAGAAACAGGTTGTCTCTGGGGGCTCCTTTAATCATTAGTCTTTTTTCTTCCACCTGTTCCTTATCTTCATTCAGCAAAACCTTTAAAAAATTAGAATCAAAAATTAAAATCAAACTCGAAAATTAAAAAAAGGCTGGGGCTACCGATCACAGTGAAACACTGGGCTGGACTTCCCACAGCACCATAAGTGAATAAACTAACAGGCAGCAAACAAACTGGGGATATAGCCCAATGCAAAGGCCCAGGGTTCAGTCTTCCATACAGAACTAACACACAGCACCCAGTCTTAAACCTGTTCATCTAAATGGATGGAAATCAGAAAATTCTCTGTTCCACATGGACTTGGAGTGAACACTGGATATGGGCTAGGGGTAGATGGGTGGAGGGTCCTCAGGAGGGTTGCTGACTCACCCGATGTTGGGGCTCACAGGGATCCCACTGGTCCACGGCTCAGGGCCAGCCTCGGCTACTGCTTTAGAGGATTGATTGCTGCTCAACTTGGGCTTTTTATTGACCTTTCTACCCCAGCATTTTCACCACCGTCTCTGGTAAGAGTTTTCATCTCCACTCATTTGATCCACTTGGAGTCTGGGGTTTCTCTGCATTGATTGATTCCAGCTGATCTGTGTGGGGGGGCGTGGCGGGGTAAGGAAAGAGCCTGTAGGAAAAGGTATGAATTCAGCCATCAGGTGGGCTTGTTAGACACACCTGTAATCCCAGTGCTCTGTGCCTGTGGCAGGAAGGTGACAAGTTTAAGTCCATGCTGGTCAACTGTGGGACCTAAGGATGATTTTATCTCAAAGAAAAGGTTTGTAGGGCTGAATATCAGACAAAAGGTGTCCCTACATAATCCAGGACAACCACACACTCAGTATGTAGCCCAGATTGGCCAGAAATTCAGGGCAATCCTCCTGGCTCAGCCTCTTCAGTGCTGGAATTTTATATGTGTGTACCCCCTTGCCCTGCTAATCCTCCTCAGTAGCTGGTGAATTGGATACAGGGACTTGGGCAAGCTAGGCAAGTGCTTCGGCTAGTCAATACTCTTTTTCTTTTTTTGAGTCAGGGTCCTGCTCCTGTTGTGGGGGAAACAAATAGGCCAGGCCCCAATGGGGCTTAGCAGCAAGAGTGTTTATTGCAGGATCAGACAGACCAGCATGCTGGGACCCAATGCCCTAAGGCAGTGGAGCCTGGGTCATTGGTTTTCTCAGCCTTTTTACAGAAAAATTTTAAAACTACGTGGCTTCCTAGGTAGGACACTGTGGTTACAGTTCTCATGGGAACGTTATTTAGGAGTGACACCTGGCCCATCCTCAGACCTGGCCCAGTCTTATTCTGTAGGGGAGAGTAGGAATATTTTGTGGTTTTTCCGGGAACCTGTCCCAGTGCAGTGACCTGATTCAATCTACCTTCTCGGTGACCATGCTGAGTTAGCTGTACCATTTTGTTTCTTGCCTACCATACTCCATAGTCCAGGCTGGCTGTGGACACACGGCAATCCTCCTGCCTCAGCTTCCCAAGTGCTGTGACTAGACACATATGTCACATTGCCCAGCTGTATGTGCTGGGAAATCCACCCTAGGGCCTGGTATTTGCTAAGGAGGCACTGTAACTGCAGAGGTATGTTCTCAGCCCCTTCACGGTTAAAACCCCCCAAGGGAAAAGACTGCCACTCGACATCAGCAGTGATCTCACGGACGACAGCTGCCAATGGTCTTGGAGAAGTGCTGAGTTTTTATAGGTTTTTCCCCCTTACGTCACCTTATTTTTCATTGTCCATTCGTACACTGCCAGGGTCTCAGACTTAATTATCTAATGCACCTGTTTTACTTCCAAAGTCTAACCTGGAAGGCCTAATTGTTAGATGCACTTTTCACTTCCAAGGTCTCACTTCTAAGGCTTACTGGGAACACATGTTTCTGATACATTGTTGTCCCTATCTCTCCTTTCTAAGGCTCACGAATGCATTCTTAAAGACCCAGGCTAAACAAACTACAGGCTTCAGGACCTTAGAAAAGTTAATAGGCCTGAGTTTCAGTTTATACCTCATGTGGGCCTTGTAAACTCACCTGATTGTCAGAAATCATGACTGGGTCCAGCTAAGTGTAACGAATACCCCATGAACGCTTTGTGATTATAATTGGTACTTGTGATCACGTGCTAGACCTGCCTTGTGCTCGCGGTAACCAACCCTTCCCCCTACCCCATAAGAAGCCCACTTCACAATGGCTCGAGGCTCTTGGCACAGATCCACTGTGGAGCTTAACTCCGAAATAAAGGCTCTCTGCTTTTGCATGCATGCTCAGTCTCCTGGAGGTCTTTGGGGAATATGTGATCTGGGCATAACAATTCTACTCCTATCTCTAACGCACACATATTTCTAAGGCTTATTGTCTAATGTTCACATCTAATAAATGTCTAATATATGTCAGCTATGATGCCTCCTACAGCATGTCTGGTAAGGTCCCTGTCCTGTGGGGACCTGGGATGTGTCTGGTGGTGTCCCTGTCCTGGGGAGACCTGGGGCATGTGTCACGTCATCAGCATCCTGTAGGCAACACTGAGAGTGTCTCAGGGTGTCCTGATCCCGTGGGGACCCTGGACATGTCTGATGGGTTCCCTGTCCGGTGGGAGACACTGAAAGTGTCTGGTGGCAGGGCAATGTCAGCGTCTGTGTCAGGAGGGCTCTACTGCCCAGGAGGAAGGGTGACCTGCCATAGGTCTGTTTGGGGTCCACCCCGGGTGGAAGGAGATGGGGAGCTAGGCCTGGTTAGTGGGAAAGCCCTCCCAAGGCCTTTGTGGTGTGGCCCACCTAGGCCAGGCCTCCTCTGGTTGGGGAAAAAGGCCTACCCCAAACTGCAGTCAGGTTGGCTGGATGGAGGCTGGGAGCCTCGGGCCTAGTCCCCATAGTGCCCTTGCCCTCATGGGGTTGGGGTCAGGGTTGCTGCCTTCACCCCGTTAGCCTCCTGATGGCTGAGAGTTGGGGAGCCTGCCCTTGGTTCTCAGCAGGCAGCTGGTTTCCTTGCCAGCTTTCCTGTTTTGTGCCTTAAAGTTTTGGGACACAGACACAAAAGTGGAGTCAGGTGTCTGTGCAGCCGTGGCTCATGGAGGAGGCAGTCCCAGGGTCTCCCTGAGGGCGGGGTCCCTCTGCCTTTTGTGAGGCAGGCCATGAACGCTGTAGTTGCTGACCATCTGCGATTTGTTTTGGTCTTGCTGGTTCTCTTCTCTCCCCCGGAACCGCAAAAGGGCTGGGTGTGGAGGGTGCCCTCCATGGCTTTGCGGGTCTGTGGGGTCTCGCCTGGGCAGCTTGAAGTTGCGATCCTCCTGACTTAGCCTACCAGCACTACAGCTGGGAGGCCCCAAGTCCAAATCACCACGGTTTCATAATATCACTTTTTGTGGTTGGGGATGTAATTTCTGTCTGGTTATTATTTTTTCTCTTTTTTTCTTTTCTTTTCTTTTCTTTTCTTTTCTTTTTTTTTTTTTTTTTTTGAGTCAGGGTCTCACTCTGGAGCTCAGGCTGGTTCTGAAGTCACTATGGAGTCAAACTGGCCTTGGATTCACGGTAATCCTCCTGTCTCGGCCTCCAGAGTGCTGGGATGACAGGCATACACCAACATGCCTGATTTATGTAGTTCTGGGGAATAGAACTTGGGTATTTAGCATTTGACTTAGCTCTTGCCTTTAACTACTGAGCCATTCCTCCAGCCCCAGGACCTAGTTTCTTGATATAGGCCATGTCTTGCATACAAAGGCCCTGGGCTCAATCTCCAGCACCACAAAATAATAGCGAACAGTAATAATAAAATATCACATTTCTGCAGACTACTATAAAAACTAATGCTGCTGGCAAACATTTACACCAAGTGGTGGGAGCATTCCACAGTCAGCAAGGGTTTCTTTTGTTTGAAGAAAGTTTGGGGATGTTCCTTCTGTATTTTGTTACGAAAAGGTTTTACTTAGTAGGCCAGGCTGCTGCTGAACTGACTGTGTAGCGCAGGCTGGCCTTGAACTCATACAAATCCTTGTGCCCCAGCCTGGCAAGTGCTGAGATCACAGGCCTGCAGCCCTACACTCAGTTTAGGTGGTGCCAGGACTTCAACCCAGGGAATTAAACTTGCTCCCCAAGTACTATGACTAATGACTTACACCAATAGACCCACTCTGGTATTATTCAAGAATGAAGAAGGGGAAGGTTTACCGAGCCTACTTTTCTTGTCGATTTTGGGATGGGACCTCACTCAGTAAGCAGCTAAGTTGCTCTGGTTGGGCTTGAACTTGCAGCTCTCCTGACTCAGCCGCCTAGCGTGCTGAGACTGCAGGCCTGCACTGCCGCCCAGAGGCAAGTCTGGGACCCTTGTCGATGCAGTTTAGAAATGAAAATGGAAGTCACTATTCTGGAGGGAATAGACACAACCCGGGAGTGTCCCTGTGGTGGGGCACCAGGCGTCACCTGCTTGCAGAAGGTCGAGAGTTGCAGGTTGGATCTGCTTGTCATTTATAGCTTTTTGATACAGGGTATTGCTCTGCTGTTAGGGTTGGCCCTGAACGCACTGTGCAGCCCAGTCTGGCCACAAACTCACGGAACCCTCCTGCCTTGGTCTCCGTGAGTGCTGACTTCTCAGCTGTGTTTCACCACATCCTGCTTCCAACTTTAAACTGGGAGTGTTGTGTGGGTCCATGTATCCCAGTCACTACGTGTGAATTTCTACATTAATGACCAAGTGTAAAGACAGCATTTCTAAGTGTGTGACAAAAGGTTTCCAGTGCGTGACATCTCACGGAACACTGCTATATTAGTGCTTGTGGAAAAACCATTACAAAACCATACGGGGAAAAGACTGTATGGGCCTAGGAACTGGGTAAGCAAGTTCCAGGGACCAAGGTCAGCAGGGGACAGGTAAGAGAGTGTGCCCCATGCCCCGTCTGTCCTGTTCCCTTCCCCGTCGTGCCCCACAGCACAATGGACCCACCCTGCTCTCTGCCGCTCCCCGAAACACTCACTCTGGAGAGAAAGTCCGTGCTGCCCAGTGTGGGTGACAGCCTCTGTGCCTGTGCTCAGCGAGGAGACGCAAGTGCTGGGGTGTGGAGACGAGGAGAGAAGCGGGGTGCAGGGGCCTCCCAGGGGCCCTGCTGGGGCCGCAGTGGGCACACGACTCAGGGCTTTTCCCTCCAACACCCAGAAGCTCCGGGTTCAACCTGGAGCTCAATGGCCGGGGCATGACTCAGGGAATGCACAGCCGTGTGTCCTGGGCACCAAGGTGACACTCATGTGTGGTGGCTTCCTCATCAGGGTCCCATGAGATGGCACCCACTTAGGCAGCGCTCCAGCAGTGACACGAAGAGGAACCCCTCTCCTAGGTGGATCCTCAATGACAACGTTCACAGGAATCAGAGCCTAAGATGACCACATCGGGCTGCTGGATGGCACACAGCATGCCCATGAGCTCTGCACACAGCAGGTGAAATGTCTCTGGCTGGAGATCACCCGTGTCATCATAGCTGTCCAGGGGCTCAGAGTAGCGCTCCCGACTCAGCGCCCAGTGCTGACGGCGTGATGGAGCAGGCCCTCCAGGACAGGTGTGCAAATGCAGTTCCCAAAGGGGCTGTGGGTGGTGAGCTGGGCACAGCGGCTCAGGGCAGGCAGGATGGCACTGAGCTGGGAGTCCCTCATGCAACAGTCCCCCAAGTCCAGGACTATAAGCGTGTTGGCAACTTTCTCCAGAGGATCCCAGGAGATCTCGGGATGGAAACTCATCAATCTGCCAGCACACGGGTACAGGCGTTTTAAATGAAAGGTGCTTGGGAAAGCCCTCTGTTGGCTCCAGTCCTAGTCAGTGAGGTGGTAGTGCATGATTGAGAGGGTCTCCAGAGGCATCTTCAAGGACCTGAACAGGGACCAATGACTTTGGGGAGATGGTGATGGATATTAGAGAATAGTCAAACCAGAACCTGTGATGCTAGCTGTATTCCAGCTCAGGGAAGCAGAGACAGGGTGACCACAAGTCAGGGCCCAGCCTGGGCACGTAGACATTTATCAATACCGTACCTCTACCACACAATGGAAAGGGGCCGGGGATGAAGCTCTGAGCTCTGGTCAATCCCCAGAATCATGGAAACCAAGAAGATGCAGAAAAGAACAAACTTCTGGGCAATGCGTGGGTTGCTACCTAGGACAGAGAGGAGGTGGAAGGGAGAAAGACACCCAGAGAGAAAGAGAGCAAGAGAGCGAATTGTCAGAAATTGCAAGCATTGGGATACACAACCATTGGTTCTTGGTACTTTTCTTTTCTTTACTTTTAATGGGACCTGGTATTCCTCTGTAGCGCAGACCGATCCAGAACTCACTATGTAGCCCAGGATGTCCTCCAACTCACAGCAAGCTCCCTGCCTCAGCCATCCATGTGCACAGCCTCGAATGTAGACTGCCAGGCCTGCATTATTTTTTTCTACGTGGTAAAGGGGAGTGGGACCCAGGGCCTTGCACATGGAAGATAAGCAACTTAACCAATGGGCTGTGCCCCCTGACCCAGCTGCCCCTGACCTTGTGAGGAAGGTCACGTCCAGGATGCTGCTGACACAAGCTCTGATCATTTGAGTCTCTCAGTTGGATCCTGAGGCCTCTCACCGTCTCGTGGGGGACAGGCTTGCTTCCCCTGGCTCTTTGGTCCCCTCTTCATATTCGAGTACAAACCCAAGCTCTGGATTCCTGATCCTTCCAAAGCTGGATCATGGCGGGGGTCCCTGCCAGATCAACAGGTTTAGTTTGCAGCTTCTACCTGGAGGTTGTGCTAACCCCCACCCAATGCACAAATGGAAGGATTCACGAAACCTGTAGTGTCTCCGTCCTGTTGAGTTCTCCGAGGCGCCACATGGTAAGGGTGCCCTTCCTGGTCCTGTTATAAAGACAGGCTGAGCCCTGGCCTCATCCTCGCCTGAGAATCATATCCAGGTGGCCTCTGATGAACTGGGCTTAACCCGGGCCTAGCTGCCTCAGGCTCAGCAGCTGGTGGAGGTGAGATGTGACCTTGGGGAACAGCTGGTCTCTTCTCTCTGGCAACATAAAGTGTGTCTTACACAGGTGGAAGAGAGAGAGTTTCTGAAGGTTGGTCTTCCTTCCCAGGTACGGAGCAGACTCCGCTAGAGTGCTCCCTTTCTGCCAAGCGTGCACCTCCCCCTGCCTAGCATAGCTCAGCTACGCAGTGTCCAGGATGCCCCAGAGGGTGTGCAGGGGCATCCCCCAGATGCTCCGTGTCCCACAGCACGGGGCCACCGGCCTTCTCCTCTGCCGGACCAGCTCAGCTGATCCCAAGCTTCCTTCCTCAGGACAATGTCCTCTACCTCCTTCACGGGGGGCTCCTCTCCAGCATCTGTGCTGTCCTCCCTGGGGCCGCGTCTCCTCAAGGGCCTTGCGGGGGGTGGGTCCTGGTTCTGGGGCCACACCACACACCCCAGAAGTTCTGATGCTGCTCCCACGTATCCAGTCAGTGGAGTTTCCACCTGCCGTGGGTGGGAGGGACAGAGAGACCAGCTGAGGCAGGAGCAATGTGTGTCCCACTCCTGCAGTCCGCTCCTCCCGGCCCACCCCGTGTCTCTCTCTCCTGTGTTCTTCTTTGGTGTGTTTCAGTGGTGAGTGCGAAAGCCCAGACTTCTAGCTGCTGGCTGCACTCTACGCTGGATCTGCACCCCTGAACTCTCAGCGTGTCCGCCCCGTTCCTCTACGCTCCTCCCTGCTCCACATCCAGGGCTATTGCTGTGTGGCTGGAGGCAGGAGTGTCTGTGATGTCTGCACTGGCCACACCATGCCCGGCCTCCCTGCCTTGGCACCAGGTGCCCTGGCACCTCCGCAGAGGCCAAGCTGTCTCTCCGTCCTGATGGGCATCAGCAGGCGCCTCTGGTCTGCTCTTCCCTTCATCACATGTTTTTCTATTGCGCTAAATTGTCCACACCGGGCTCAGACTTGCAATCCTCCTGCATCGGCCTCCCAGAGTGCTGAAGTCGCAGCCTTCTGCTCATATCCCAGGTCTCGCTGGCCCTCTCTTCAGTCCCACACAGTCCCTGACCCCATCCGTCCCTTCCTTGGACTCCCAGGTCTCTCCCTCTGGACCCCTGTTTCCACTCAGCAGGGATGATCCGTCTTGGCCAGCAAGACATCAAGCCCTTCCAGCTCAGCCAGGAAGGTCTCTAGACGGGGCAGCGCCCTCAGGGACCCCACAGGGAGGTAGGGGAAGGGCCCGGCCACTGTGCTCAGGCCCTACTGCAGTGGGTCCCCCAGAGACGGCCTCCAGGATGAGTGGGGGGAAGAGTTCCCTGGGCAGGTCCGGCACAACAGGAATTGCCAAGGTGCTGTCCCTCAGCTGGCTCCACCCCTCCAGCTGCAGGAGGGTGGGTGGGGCCAGGGTGCCCATCCTGATGGCTCTGCAAGGCCAAGGCTGCTGGGAAAACAAACGGGGAGGGCTGTTCTTTCTGGCCAGTCCTGAGAAACCTCTTCCCCTCCCCCAACCAAAACCCAACTCAGGCCCAAAGCCCCTGGTATGGTCAATGCAGAAGTGTTTAATTTACCCAAAACTGCCCTGTACCTGGTTCTCACAAGGCCACAGCTCTATCCTAAAATCTCCCACCTATCGTTGTCTGTCAGGCATCACGTTGGGTCATGGCAACCAGCCCCGCCGGCACCATGTGTCTCTGCTGTGCCAAGGACTCTGCACGGTGCTCACAGCAGCACAGCAATCATCTACACTGTTTTTTCTTTTTGTCTCATTTTTTTCTTTTATTTAGCTGGTAGAATGGCAGAGTGATGAAAGTCCTTGCCTAGTAAGCATAGGACCCTGAGTCTGACTCCTCAGCCAGCACCACATGAGCCGAGCACAGTGGTGCACACCTGGGATCCCAGCCCTTGGGAGGCTGATGCAGAAGGATTTTCATGAGCCCAGGCTAGCCAGGCTACAGAGAGCTAAGGACCAGCCTGGGCTACAAAGTGAGACCTTGTCTCACAATTATTTTTCTTCCTTTGTTTCCTTCTTTCTTCCCCTGAATCCTCTCGGTGGAACATTGTTACTCTACAGTACAAGGCCCGAAGACATGGTAAGAGGATGTCACACGACCCAGCTGTCAACACTGTTGCCCGCCCATCAGTATCATCAGGAAAGGGGAAGGGACGCCCCTAACTTCACTCCTTCTAGGAACCTTGAGACATACTCTAAATCTGAGGGACTGTTCTAGCATGTGTGGGAGGCAGAGATGGTGCCCAGCTGAGACAGGATCCCCAGGTGAGCCTCCTCCACATGGCAGAGTCCACCCACTAGGTTGGGTTTCAGGGGAAGTAACAGATCTGAGTGAAGATTCTACTCCTAATGTTACTGTTTCTTGTCCTGGGCAGAGCATCTGAGTGAACTACACTCCCCGTTCACTTCCTAGTTTGGATGGTGTGACAGAGTCTTGCCATGCCTGGTGACACAGACCTGTCACCCCAACACTTTTAGGCTGAAGCAAGACACTGGCCAGTGTTTTTTTTTTTTTTAAAGGTACACTAGACCTTTATTCTTTTTTTTTTTAGTTGACAAGCAGTAAAATTATGCTTGTCATTTTGATGTACGTACAATTGTTAGGCTGTCTGTCATATTACAGTATTTATGTTTTTATTTTATTTCCTTTAAGATACACTAAAAAAAAAAAAAAAAGACACGCACATCAGATTGAAACATGAAAGGGGAGAAAAAGCATGCGACCCAGCAGGTTTCAGATTTTCAATACTTCACTCATTTTTTCTGAAAATTTGTAAGAAATGTCATGATGACGTGAGCTCGAAGTATTTCTCGGCATTTTCTTTGACGCTTATGACGTGGCACTGGTGACATTGTACACAGCAGGGAGACAGGGGCAGTTGGGTGACCAGCCCAGGGAGGCCAGGCCCATGTCCTCCTCCAGTGGCTACCTCTCCTTACACCACAGAGGATGCTGGTCACGCGATATAGCTGTACTCATCCGGGGACTCCTGGCTGCGCTCCATGTACTGCTTGTCTATCAGCACTTCAATGCACTCCTTAATCATGCCAATTGTAGGATTAAACTTGGCTCTTGTCTGGCCAATGACCTCCCGAATGAGGGCTTTGTGCCGAAGCACTTTGCGGGCCTTCATGATGTGGACTATGGCAGCTTGGAGGTGCATTTTCCAGTCGTTGTCTACAGCGCTTCTAGTCTGCTCCCTTTCCTGTGGTGTATAGCCTTCTGCACTGAGGCAGTGATTTCAAAGTTTGTCCTTTCACTGCTGAAATTCATATTCAATGATAATGAAGATCCCGAATCAATGTCCTTTTCTGAGTCGTGGTTGATGATTTTCACGTCAAGCAATGACTTGATTGTTCTCATCAGATCCTTTTCACTCATCTGCGTGCTGTCTTGCAGCTCTTTGTAACTGACAGTGTCGCTGTTGGTAAAGGCAAGAAGAACTGCCATTTGGTGTGTTGCAACCACAGCTACGTATGGTTGGCCCAAGTAGTTCATTTTCACTTCACCTGTACTGAGATCATGTAACCATGAAAGTTTTCTTCCCCTGAAATGCTGACTATAAAATAATTCAAATGTCCATACACTTTTTTGTAATTCCTGGGGAACTGCAGACATAGGTGGTGGAGCCTGAGTCAGAGGCCAGGCCTCAGCCTGCAGGACAGAAATTTGAAAACTAATCCCCAAGTCTATTACTGTGTCTTGGTTTTGGATAAAATTGCTGAACTCTTTGTTGAGGTCCGCACTGA